>OZ007582.1:18935817-19439094 GCA_963931925.1 Onchidella celtica
GCATTAACAGAGGAGTAGCGAAAGGCGCGCTGCAATTGTCGTAAGGTTTCACTTTTATTAATATAGATTACACAAACAACATCTACAGCGGTTAAAATGTGCGGGTAAAATGTTGTTTGCATCTAAACCTCGCGTTAGGACACTAAGAAATATTAAAGAAACTGTAAGGTAAAGCACAAAAGGATTAGAAATGAAAACTAGATGTCTTTTTTTTTTTTTTGCATAAATATTTTGTCGCTACATTTACATCAGGCCCAGTTGTTCTGTATTGCCTTTAGATCCCGCAAATAGTCACTTCCAGTCACTATAAGGGCCTTCTTTCTCCGCTTATCCTCTCTCAAGAAATTTGTCTTCGAATTTTGAGCTGCTCTAGACAAGATATGACACTGAAATGCGAAACGTTGTCACCTACTCATGGACATAGTGTAGACAAGAAAATTAATAGGAGATGGTACCTAAATACCAACTGAATTCCACAGATGACAAACTCAGATTTGGGGGTGGGGGGGGGGGGGGAGTGGTCGAGGACCACTCTGTAAACTGGAGAGTAGATATGTCTCTCAGATGAAGCATAGATGACAGTCAAAGACGCCCTGCCTTTGTACATTAATTGTATACAGGAGTGGGGAATACAGGAAAAAGGAGACCACAGCTACAAATAAATCAATGGCCATCCATAGAGCAGCCAGCCAGAAACTTCTGAAATTCGATGCAAAGTTTGCAAACAGGAATGACATCGCTCCTAAAAAGATCTGCAGGTTAACACATCGCACTGACGTGGGTTTAATGTTGGGAGTCCGCCCCGTCGGTAATCCTACCAAACCTACGGTAATACCATACAAATCTACATCGGATTGACGCAGGGATGCTGGTTGAGTACGATTTTGGCGATAATTGAGAAGATCACACTTTGAATTTTTTAAACCGAAACTAAACTTACCTTTTTAAATGAAAGAATCCATTTTGTGTCTTTGAGTTTTTAGTGAGTTGTCTTTTTGCCATGATTAGGCTTTTTATTTCAAATTCTGAAAGGCCCATTACAAGCGGGAAATGTGAGCTGTATAAGTGTGCATAATTATTTTTATTATATTTGTTAGTTCTGTTGTTATTATTATTATGATGATGATGATGATGATGATGATGATTTCGATGTTTCCTCTAAACAGGCCTTTAACAGTTTTCCATGGAAAATATCGGAATGAGCAACACTTGAACACTCTGCATCTCAAAAGATACCGACCACAGGAACACGGGGACATCATCACTACGTAGAGAAAGCTACGTTAGAAAAGCTGGAGTTGTGTTTCCAATAGGTGGAAGGGAAATAACTGTAAAAATATTGTCACTGACAATGTTGTTTCCCTTCCTTAGCTCATCCACTCTTGTCTGCCATTTTTTTTTTTTTGAAAGGAAAACTTGCACATCATCATCAGTGAAGACTTGTCCCTGTGCATGTCTATCAGTAAAGCCCTCCATGCATTGCTCTTTCTCCCTCACTTTCATCTCATCTATAATTAAGCCCATGAATAATAGAGTGGTCCAACTCCACTCTAATCGTTTGTTTTTTGTTTTTGTTTTTGTTTCGTTTTTTCAGAAAATTGAGTTTGAATTTTCTTTTTTCTTCAGATCCAGATATCTAGCGACACTGACCTGCAGTTTTGCGGAAATACATCGTATAATTATGTCATTCCTGGCTTTTCAGGATTAGCATCATTTTTTTAGAATGGAATATTCTTTATATAGATCTACTTTCTCTCTACAGGTACTACTTTGATAAAAAAATTAATGAGACTGGTGTGATTTCTCAAAAATCATCCAACGTATGCATTATTTCTCATCAAATCTCTCGATGTACTACTTTCCTGCATTTGCACATCGAATCCAGTGGATATGAAGGCTTTGGAAACACCTCTGGATCTCATCCTTCGGGATTCTGTCGAGGGTCCTTGACGATGCTTCTTGGATCTCCTGAATGTCGTGGAAGCGCTGCCTTTTTAGTGACATTTTACGCTTTGAGAACACGAAATAGTCACAGAGTGCCAAGTCAGTGCCAAATTTCCGACCAGTAGTTTCTTTCGGTCATAATAAGATGGGCATTGATCAAAGAATAAAGGCCTGCTATAAATTTGTAAAATTTTGTTTTTGGTGTATTTACTGCCTTTTTCCATGAGACGGCACCGATGGCAAACCAGCTCAATGGAAGTTAGCAAGGAGATTGAGTTGAAAGTCAGCAGAAATCATCGAGTATTTTCCATATTGCCGTATGTGCATTTTTATCTTTTCGAGAAAATGAGGATTGAAAGTTTGAAGAGTTGTGTAAACTCAAGTTTGTTCAATCGCTTCAAAATTGAAACTTACATAATATGCCCAAGAAAAATACACCCATATGGAAATTTATAGATAATCAAATTAGGAGTAGGAGACAAAACGTCAAATCGGCAAAATGTCACATAAAACAATTTGGTAAATACACCCCTCAACATGATTATAAATAGTAGGCTATTTACAATCTGGAATAATAATGCTTCCTGTGATCACGTTATTAAAACTTACACCAGATTTGCTAAGCTGACTTTATAAGTAGGTCTGACTTGTAAGTTTGGGAGGCTAGTGTTAGCCTGTCATTGTTTTTCAGTTACGACTTTCTTGCACACCTACCAATGTTGCAAAATGTGAGCACTTCATCATTCTGTGTTGTAAGTTCATACTCTGCCATGACATACACATAATGTTGTACATTAGTGTTTTGCTGCTACACCCCACTACAGTTTTTTTTTTAAATGCCCCCCCCCCCCTCCACCGTGTTCGGATAAAGTAGAATACATTATAAGATTCAAACAGGTGTATAAATGCCCCATTCTGAAGTCCCGTACCCTCTACTAAAATATTATCATGACCCACCTTGAGAAACACTGTTGTGCAAAATTCTGAGTGCAGAACTAGCATTGTACTCATGCAGACAAGGACAGGATTATGTATATAGCGTATCAAAAAATAATTCAGAAACCCAGAGCGACTTCATTTCTACATTTTGTATTGAGTTGGAAATGCACGAATTTGCACTGCCAACAATGAGATTCTACAATTTTTCCGTTTATGACATTTTTTTTTCTTGATCACAGCGTAGAAAGCCCGTTAGTACCAATGGTGAAAAGCCGTCCGTCCTGCTAGTGAAAAGCCATCTGTACTGATGATGCAAAGCCGTCTGTACTGATGGTGAAAAGCCGTCTGTACGGATGATGAAAAGCCGTCTGTACTGATGATGCAAAGCCGTCTGTACTGATGATAAATGCCGTCTCTACTGATGATGAAAAGCCGTCTGTACTGATGGTGAAAAACGTCTGTACTGATGATAAAAAGCCGTCGCTATTGATGGTGAAAAACGTCTGCACTGATGATGAAAAGCCGTGTATTGATGGTGAAAAGCTGTCTGGACTGATGATGAAAAGTCGTCTGTACTGATGATGAAACACCGTCTGTACTGACGGTGAAAACCTGTCTGTATTGACGGCGAAAAGCCGTCTGCCCTGATGGTGAAAAGCCGTCTGTACTGCTAGTGAAAAGCCGTCAGTATTGCTGGTGAAAAGTCGTCTATACTGATGATAAATGCCGTCTGTACTGATGATAAAGAGCCGTCTGTACTGATGGTGAAAAGCCGTCTGTACTGAAGGTGAAAAGCCGTCTGTACTGATGATGAATAGCCATCTGTATTGATGGTGAAAAGCCGTCTGTACTGAAGATGAAAAGCCATCTGTACTGATGATGAATAGCCATCTGTATTGATGGTGAAAAGCCGTCTGCACTGATGGTGAAAAGCCGTCTGTATCGATGGTGAAAAGCCGTCTGTATCGATGGTGAAAAGCCGCCTGTACTGATGGTGTTGTATATTTGGTCTGGTTCAGCATGGATCTGGGGAAGATGGAGCTTCTTCCACAATATTCCTGGGCAGTGGGTAGCTGTAACACAAAGTAATGAGGTCAACAATATGGCGGAGTTCGCACATGCATGAACTTGGCGGGGTGGGGTTTGGGGGGGGGGGGGTTGTTGCCTGCCCAGAGATATCTTACACGTCTCACATAAGTGAAAGATATCTATATGTTTGATCCAACCTGCTGGCGCGGAGTGGCTATCAGTGACCTAGAGCACCGTTGTCCAATCTTTTTTGAACGAAAGCCAGAGATGCAAAACCTTAATCCTATCGCGGGCCATACAGTTATAGCTGTTAAAAGGTTACATGGTATGAATTTGGTGGACTAGTATGGTCTTAAATACATCTGCAATAAAAAAAACCAAAAATGGAGGGGGTGCAGTAAGTTGTTCAGAAAATAGTGGAAGCTTGTTGAATTGGCCGGGCTAGATAAAAGCCTTTGGTGCCATTTTGGCGGGATTGTGCGCGCGCCCTCGGGCTGTCCATTGATAACTGATCTAGAATGCAGATTGTTCAGAGCGTCTCGACACAAAGGAACAGGGCAATGGACACTTAACTTGATTCTGATAAAACATAAACCTGAAATGTATTTTTCTACTTGAAAGACTGGAAGCATGGCATTATTGGTATGCTGGAGCAAATATGTCACATAGGAAATTGTCTAAATTATATGTCTCTCATTGTGCACTCGAGCATCCACCATCATCTCGTTCAGATGTGAACAAAAAAAAATTGTGCACATTAAATTACTTCTCTCGTGACATTTTGATGCTATTGTTGCTGAGTTCTTCTGAATGTTCAGCGGAAAGTAAAATACTGGAAAGACAGATTTTACAAATGGCTTTAATAGCATGTAATTAAGCAATTGGTCGCAAAATGGGCATTGTCGACTGATTTATCTTGATCACCAAATGCACGCAGTGTCACTGTCTTAAGTGGCTGGTTGTCCGAAGTCACAGGCAGTTTTTTTTTCCCCCTTTTTTCTGGAATGACCCAATTACAACGCGAGACTGACTGTCTCTGTTTAAAACAATTACTTTGTTGCTGTTGTTGTTGTTGCATTCAGCAGTGACAGTTGCATTTGTTTAAATGACAGTTAAAGGCTTCAAAAACTATACTCTCTCTCTAGTTGTTGCAAAATGCCCCGGCAGAACACAGCTGTTGGTCGGTTGAAAAGTTTTCAAAAGGGATGTTTTACCTTTCCAGTTTGTGCCAGAATGCTCCAGGAACAGATCTGCCGTGCCGGGCGATTGTGTCACTGAATCCGTTACAAGTCAACACAGAACTGTACAGGTGCATGGGTCCCTGGGATATATATAACAAAGGAGGAAAAGTTAAAATGTGAACGACAAAAAGATAATTATGTTACAGTAAATCACGAAAGAGAAAAAAACAACAACAAACTACATGTACAACAATAGAAAGTTTCTTTTTCTTCCCCAAAGAA
Source organism: Onchidella celtica (assembly GCA_963931925.1). NCBI lineage: Eukaryota > Metazoa > Mollusca > Gastropoda > Systellommatophora > Onchidiidae > Onchidella > Onchidella celtica. The sequence goes on from OZ007582.1 coordinate 18,941,193, forward strand.
GGTTTTTGATGACCGAAAGCTGCGTTTACTGACATTCTTGTGCAATATAATATCTGAATCCTAGAGGATTTTGTGTTTCACAGTGCAGCATGGAACATCAGATATGTAAAATAATTATGCTACCTCGCTGTGTGATGAATCAGAACGTATATGTTCCTTAAGAAAGAATCAGTGTTACAAATGGGCATGGTTTGACAGGTCCTGAAGCATGTGTCAGAAGACTGTCAGTGCATTGGGTAGGCTACACATTTAGCTCAGCACTTAACCTAGCTCACCACAAGCTTACTACTTCAACCCAGCCCTACAACAATGAAAAGCACTATAATTTTGCTATACATGTACAAACAAATCCTGCCCTTGACCTAGATGCACTTGAATGTCCGAATGTACAACTTTATCCGCCTATTGATGAGACAGGTCGTGTGACCTAGTCATAAGTGCAGCTATAGTCTGAATAACGAGACAAATACGGTAGTGTCGGATTTATTCAGTATTGTTTAGTTTCGGATCATTTATATTGTACGCTTTTCTAGCAGAATGGTTATTTTTGGCGGGTGTTTCGGTTGTTGTGTTGTTGTTGTTGTTGTTGTTGTTGTTGTTGTTTTTTTTTTTGGGGGGGGGGGGGGGACATTAACAGTACAGTCAGTACACTTTAACTGTAAAGCTTAAAGTTAAAATATGCATGAGTTTTGTATTTTGTGTATGCCTGGGCGTGTTTTGTAAGCGATTGAAGACGGAAAGACAGAGAGAGAGAGAAAGAGAGAGAGAGGGAGAGAGAGGGGGGGAGAGAGAGAGAGACGGGATGAGGGGGTTGGAAAAAACAACCACAACGGAAAGTGAAACGGAGGCGGGGGGAGATGCTAAGCTAACCTTCAAGCTACCAGGCGGACACGCCCTGAGATGGCCGAGAAACTGGGTAGGTGCCGTCCTGCTGTATATGTGCCGACAACCAGTGAAGTTCAGGGTATGAATGCGGGCGTGACTGAGGCTAGTGACGTCATAGGTGCCTGGCCTGGATGAAACACGTATAGATTTATATATAATGGCATGGCATGGAGGAATAGATGGACGGAATAAACAAATGGATTACAGTAGAGCTTGACAATGAAGAGAGGTACGAGTGACAAACATTAAGGAGACAAGAGTTGATACTAAACCTGAACGAAGGAATGAAAATGATGAACAGGTCACAAGAAAGGAAGAAACAAATAAGTTCAATTTTATCCTCTTGTTTGAGAAACAAACTGACGCCTACAACTGGTCCTGGCATATTTCAGACATGAAAGTAGGGAAACGAGGGGCGGGCCGCGGGCCATGTCACTGCATGGGATCTCCACATTCAAATCGTCCCACTAGAATGATAAGGTACTAACTCCCTTCCATCAACTTCTGAGATATTGATGATTGAAGTTTCATGTGCCCATGGCTTTTAGAGGCATGACTTTTTTTTTTTCTTTTTGGTAATATTTTCAATTTACACACTGAATCCACCTGATACTTTGATACACAGTGGAAAAGACCAGCAGAAGTAGTAGGTAGTGTGTAACTCAGTTCAGCCAAAACGTGGAGCCCGAACCTTGTCATTCTAAGGGGATGCAATGTGAGTTATCATGGAAGCAAATGAAGTATGCTAAATTCTCTGCCACTCGTTAAGAAAAAAAATAATTTAATGGCTCTTACCTGAGGTCAGCTGAAAATGGCAGACTGGCTGTTCTTACACGAAATCGTCCATGCCATCCTTCCCGGACCAATGCAATCTTCAGTGCCATGACTTGGCCGTTCTTTGATTTCTCTACCAGAAAGGCGTTTTTCTGAAAAACGTATAATAATAATAATAATAATATATACATTTATATAGCGCCAGGACTAAAACATTAAAAGCTCTAGGCGCTGTACACAGTAAAAAATCATAAAAGCACATTCAAATAAACTTACACACACACAGACAAACTAGTTTTATACATCCATAGCAAGCTATAAAATTCAGTTTTTAAAAAGAAATGTTTTTAACCTGTTTTTAAATATGTTTAGAGAGGCAGAATTTCGAACCTCTTGTGGTAAAGAATTCCACACACAGGGACCAAAACAACTAAAAGCTCTATCTCCATAATTTGATGTTTTACACCTGGGAACAACCAGTTTGTTTTCTGTAGTAGATCTTAAAAATCTATCAGACTCATGTTTTTTCAAAAGTTCCGAAAGATAGGAGTGAGCTGAACCTTCAAGACATTTGTAAACCAAAACTGCAGCTTTAAATTTTATTCTGTTTTCAACAGTAAGCCAGTGAAGTTGGTCAATAAGGCTTGAGGCAGATTCTCTTTTTGATTTTCTAAAAATCAGTCTAGCTGCATTATTCTGAATTATCTGAAGGCGTTTTATTTTGTTGCTCGGAATTCCAAAGAGCAGAGAGTTACAATAATCAAGCTTTGAAAACATAAGTGAAGTGATAAGTATTCGAGTTGCCTCTTGGGATATGAATGGACGAATAGAGCTGATGTTTTTTAATTGAAACATTAATGATCGACATAATGAACTTATTTGATTTTCCATGCTGAGATCTGATTCTAAAATTGTGCCTAAGTTTTTAACTTTATTCACGTTTGCTACAGTGCTTTCACCAAGATTTAATTTTACATTTTTAATTGCAGTAATTTGTCTTTTCTTTCCAATAATCATAACTTCTGTTTTGTCTTCATTTAGCTTTAGTTTGTTTTGGTTCATCCATTCTTTTGTGTCCATAATACACTTTTCACCATCTTTTATAACATTGTCAACATGACCTAAAGTCGTACCAGGGTGATATAGTTGGACATCATCAGCATACTGATGGTAATAAAAACCATGATCTTTAAAAATATTAGACAGGGGCCCAATGTACATAATAAAGAGAGTTGGACCTAAAACTGAGCCTTGTGGAACACCATATGGCAGTATGTATTCTTTTGATTTTATGTTATCTGTTACAACAATTTGTTTTCGGTCACATAGATAGGACCTGAACCATTTCAGAGCTATACCAGAGATCCCATAGGTTGCTTCTAATCTGCAAAGAATAATTTCATGATCTATAGTGTCGAAGGCAGCTGATAGATCAAGAATGTTTAAACACGAAACCAAGCCCTTGTCCAGTAATCCAAACAAATCATTAACAATCCTCAATAAAGCAGTTTCAGTGCTACAATTTGCACGATATGCTGACTGGAATGATTCACAGAGAGCGTTATTGTTTAGATGACCAAGTAGTTGTTTTAAAATTACTTTCTCTAAAATCTTTGATAAAAATTGAAGATTAGATACTGGTCTATAGTTTTTCAAGTTTTCAGAGTCAAGATTAACTTTCTTAAGCAAAGGTTTAACGAGTGCAACTTTATAGGTCTCTGGCACAGCACCTGTACATAAAGAAGTGTTAATAATTTTTGTGATGGATGGTAAAAGATCAGGTAAGCATTTTTTTAACAAGTCTGTGGGCATGGGATCTAGTTCACATTGCTTAGTAGCAGCAGAACAAATTATGTCATTGATTTCATCACTGGTAACTTCACTGAAACAAGAAAGATTATTCCCAACAAATACAGAATTTTCACTAATTATATCACAACTACTTAAATTGTCTCTAATTTTTTCTATTTTGTCCATGAAGAAGTCCCCAAATGCATTAGGCAGATGTTCCTTTTCTATTGAAGTTGGCAGGTTGATCCTTTTCTGTTTGCCCAACAAATCATTGGACAAATTGAAAAATTGTTTTGAATTTTGAATTTCACAAAACCTTGAGTTGTGATAGTCACATTTAGCTTTTCGAATGGTGTCATTCACAAGTTTCTTATGGTGAATGTATATTTCTTTGTCAATTTGTAACTTTGTTTTCTTCCATTTCCTTTCTGCTCGTCGCCTGGCCTGTTTTGCTGCTTTTGTTTCCAACGTGAACCATGGTGATGGTGCCCTGTCGGTCACAGTCCTTGATGTTTCCGGAGCATGACTGTTTAAGACGCTTTGGATTTTTTCTGTCAGAACTTCAGCATTGATGTCTTCTGAGTCAGCCAACGTTGTTCTCAAATCTAATTTGAAATTTTCTAAGTTAATTTTCTTCACGTCTCTGCATTTTACATTCTTTTTCTTTGGCAAGGGTTTCTTGTAAGGAATGTCGAAATATAGAAAATGGTGGTCAGATATTAGTTTGTTGGTATTTACCACCGCTGATGCAAAAGTAAATTTGGACGAAGTAACAATCCAATCAAGAATATGGCCAAATTTGTGTGTGCTGGATTCAACATGTTGTATCAGTAACTGTTGATTCCATGATAGAAAATCATCCACAAATAGCACCAGAAATGGAAACCACGTGGCGTGATTAAAAACCTGCCACAGCTTGAGTTCACATCAATCGCGACAATAGTTCTTGTTTGTTCCAAGTCCTCTTTTTGCACGATTGAGAAATTCGACGTTCCGGCTTTGGTTATTACGATAAGGAGTTAGAATAAATCGGAACGGTGAAAGAGCTTGATATGTGGCACATTTCAAAGAAGTGTTAAAGTGTGCATGTGTTATACCTCCTCTACGGGCTAAATGATCTTCAGTTTTCAGAAAATGGAGATACAACAAACAACTAAGGTCGTCAAGTCTATCGGATCTTCTCTGTAATCTCCGTTAGACAACAATCTCATACGGATAAAGTTGATTGTCTTTGCTCACTGTTCATACCTAGGAATAAAAATACTTTTCCACACCTTTCAGGGGTATCGTAAGACCTGAATATACAATGTGTAGACACTTCCTTCATCCCTGTATTTCAAGTGTTACATAAAAGGGTAGAATAAGCTACAGAGTTCCCCAGAAAAAAATAAAAATGACAACCAGAGTGAAATAGAAGCAAAGATATAAGATACAATGAGATGAAACACTCCCTTCTTAGCGCCTCTAAAAAGAAAATCGTGCACACAATTTGCGCACTGATCGGGGGCGGGGCCCACGGCGCATTGCATGAAAAGAATCCTTGATATAATGATAAATTAATGATGCGAATTTCTTACAGTGCTACTGCGACTGAAAAAAAAATATCCAGAGTTTTCCTACAGAGATTGAAGTTATAATTACAAAATAAGTGACGCCAATCAAGGCCTACAGCGATAGCAGAACAATGAATAAAATTCAATATTTTCCCTACACTGGTTTTGCAAAACACTGCATTGTTCATGACTTCCGCGCATTCGTCTCTAGGTGACGGAGCGAAGTCTGTGCACGCTAAACGCACTAGCTGTCTCATCTTATTGCATCTGGTATCTTTGATAGAAGCAACCACAGAAGAGTCAGGAATCAAGAGATCTCAGATTTTGCCAAAGGAAATTGACAGCGATTATACCTCCAGGGTATGAAAGTAGACGATAACCCAGTGAAGGTTAAATTCACCTTTTAATTTCTATATAAAACTAGATGAGGTACCCGGCATTATCCGGGATAAACCTGTGGACTTACCGTTCGCTCTTCTCTCTCTCTCTCTCTCTCTCTCTCTCTCTCTCTCTCTCTCTCTCTCTCTCTCTCTCTCTCTCTCTCTCTCTCTCTCTCTCTCTCTCTCTCTCTCTCTCTGTGGTCTAGAAAGCTTCCTATATACTATAGATTTCATGAGCACCAGAGCACTATGCACTCATTTCTGGAAGGGAAATTGCGCGCATGGAATTGAACGCGTTTTATAATATATCATTTCCGGTGGGGTGAACTTACTATAGGGAGCCAAAACAAAGAACATTGTATATTATATTTTCACAACTTGAATCAATACAATTGGTCGATACAAAAGAGATTTGGTTGGATTAGTTGACACCTAAGAAAATTAATATTATAATTTTTGAAACTGTTATGTAGCTGTAGCGTCGAGTACAAAATAAAAGGGGGGGGGGGGGCCAAAATTGCGCCATAATGAATTACTCCCGCACTATTTTTTTTTGTTTATAGTAAGATGAAAATAATGAATTATTTCCTATCTGGGTTACAATTTTACACGACTAATAATTTCTTTTTGGTCATTACAAAATGGAAAGTGAACAAAGAACAAAACTGGGTGCAATGCGAACAATTTTCTTTGTGACATAATTATGTAAAGTTTCTGGTTTTGGCTTACACGAGGTTTTTCCATGACATGACAATATATGCGTTGTTTGTCCAGATTCTAGCTGTGAAATACTTACGTGAGGTCGATGATATTCAATGGGTTTAAAACTGAACTCCAGTGATATGGGGTCGCTCCCGTCTCTTCTGTTGACCGTGGCTTTGAAGCGTCCGGACATGATCCTCATGAACGTGAGAAGTTCTATGGAACGATCTGGGGATGTCAGGTAAAGCGTGAATTGTTGACCAACTCTGTCCCTATTTTGTTTTTTAATGTTAAGTCTCGCTGGATTTGTTGTTTATGTGGTACATTTTTTCATCCATTTTTCCGTGTTTCCTAAAGTTCATTGATGCGTCGGTTTGTTCATATTCATTAATGGCTTAATTCACAGTGCCTCTTAAACTATTATGAGAAGAAAAACCTCCTCAAAAACAACAGACGGCAGAAAATAAACCAACAGGATAAATATCATCTCCTGAACAGAGAGGATCAAGTGATATTGTTCAGACTAAGAACTGGCCACAATAGGCTCCACCACCATATGTTCACCAAGTTTAAAATAGGAACATCTGCCATATGTGAGTGCAGCCAGACTCCTCAAAACACGAGCATATATTGCAGAACTGCACGCTCTTCTCAGCACTGCGAGAAACGTATTGGCCCCAACCCACCGACCTGAATATCAAATTCTATGGTGCTCTGCCAGAACTGTAGATTTTCTTAAAAGAACAAATCTGCAGATTTAGATTTGGTGAACGAAAGAAGAAGAAGAAGACCCATTTTAAACAGTATTACTAAACTGATATCTTGAAGCGTAACCATTCTTTTAAATTCACTTTCAGGTTTGACCTACGTTTAAGTGCGCTTTTAATACCTTAATTTATTCTACAGAAGGCTGGTAGGATGAGTCACTGTGTATTTCAGTAAGATGTCAATGGGAAAATAGATGTCGCCAAAACCAAAAACATGGAGAATTTTTTTTTTTTCAATTAAGTCCATCATCCAATCTCGTCAGCGGCCGACCATGACGTCAGTCTCCCTCGTGTTCTGACGTTTAGGAAAGTATATTATTTCTTACGTGAGGCTTTGGTATACACAACTTTTTTCTATTTGCCTCATTTTGAATTGGTTTCAAGCCTTGCTGCGATCCCACATATTTGCAGTGTATGACATTTTGGAAGTTGAAGGGATTATTTCATAGACATTCCTTTGCTTTGGGGTTATGCTTTTATCCATGACCCCGTGACCTGACATTCATTTACTGAACTCCAGTCTTACGTTGACTTCTGACTGTGCCCAGGACTTGTACACCACAGCCTGTCACAATCATCACAACCACTAACACAGCCAGTGTTGTCATGTCGTGCAGTCTCAAAGTCTGAAAATAAGACAAAGTTAGACTAATCAAACAACACGTCATCAGTCACAGCTCAGAAGGAAACATGCAAACTTTCAACCAATTCTTACGGCAGAGACTGCCCCCCCCCCCCCAACCTCCTTTTTCCTTCCCCATGGCTTTCTTCCTTATGACCCACTTACCCCACCCCCCCCCTTTGTTTGGGGCAGGACCCCCCCCCCAACACACACACACACAAACAAATAACGAAAAAAAAAAGAAACCTACAGATTTAGGTAGGCAAACTGCCAGATACAAAAGCTAACAGACAACTTCCCATTACTTTTAGTTCTTCATTTTATTCATAATGCGTATGTTTTATCGCTGTCATGATTACGTGTTATCTTTTGATGACCATTTTTAATGCTCAACTTAAAAAATTTGCATCAAAAACCAAAAATGCAAAATATATATTTATATACACACACAATCAGATGAGATCAGAGCAGCTAGGGCTTTCGGCAGTGAAGCATGAGCAGTGTATGCTTGAAGATGTTTGTTTTTTCATTGATCCATTTCTCTCATTTGCTCAACACTAGATGATTACGGTAAAACTCCGTATTTCATTCGTGCTTTTCCATTGTTAACAGTATTTTTCACGTTCTGCATGGCCAGGTAGATGAAAACGTTAATGTGACAATACTCTGCAGTTTTTATGGCAACGATCGTGTACCCCAAATGCCAGATTTTACAATAGATAATGAATAAATAAATAAATAAATAAATAAATAAATAAATAAATAAATAAATAAATATAAATAAAACGTTTGTGCCGAACAGCGTCAGATTTATATAATTTTGTCCCGGGAATGTTCGTTATTAAATTTTTAAGAAAAAAAAAAAAGGACTGTCTGACAAATAATATTCTGGTACGAAAACCCGGCACAAGTAGTTGCGAAAAATCTGGGACACTTTAGTGAAGCCGTTGTGGAGATATTCGTGAAGATTTTGAAAAATCTCAAGAATTTTGCATTAAAAAATACCAATATTTTTTTTTTCCAACCCAAACATACGTTTAAAATTTACAACTTCACAATACATTGACGATTAACTCACAGATCATGCCGAGTAAAATATCCTTACATACAGGCAATCTCAAACTGGCCCTTAATTTAGCTTTCAGGACACAATTTCAAGCATTGTGAGGGTACGGGCAGTATTGTTTTCTCATTTTATGATGGTTTTGTCGGTGCTTGGGATAAGAAGTCTGGAGACTTTTTCCGCTTTTTTACTTTTGATCGTCCTTTTTAAATAGATAAATAATAACAAGGGTAAGTTTAGGATAACAATCTTTGGACAGCCTGACCTCTGATAATAAGTGCAGAAAGCGTACAGATCTATTTCTCGAATAAATTTGATGGGATTAACATCATTTAAAAATCTATAGAAAAAAAATTAAATTTGTTCAGAAAAACTGTGAGGCTTTGTTGAAAATACAATTTCATCGAAACCGGAGCCATCCAGGATAATGGGGATTGTCGTCACTAAGGTGCGGTGTTGTTTACATCCGGTGATACAAAACAATCATTGTTTATTGCCTCGATTTTTGTAACACTCGTATAGTATTGATCAATCCGTGTCCAGTGCACTTTTCCTACAATGTTTCCATTGCTCTGTTGTTGGATTTTACCGTTTCCTTATTGCACTTTCCACTTAGTGCTCGCTTTTCATCCTGAACTCTTGATAACCACGTATTTGATTCCTTGTGAGCTTAGATCTCAGTCAGGGCTTAGTAAGCTTTAACTTTGAAAATATTTTAACGTTTGCCTGCGTCAAGATGTCGATAATTATGGAGAAAGTGCTTAAGATGTCGATATGGAGAAAGCAGATCCATAAAAATGAAGAATTCTTCCAGATGTTTAACAAAGATCTGATAGGACTACTTAGCCGCTCGTGGGGTGTCTACAACAGGGGGGGGGGGGGGGGAACAAGCTCTGGTGGCGAGAGCTTTTGTCGCTTGGGGAAACAAAACTCTCGCGAAAAGTTAAACAAAGCAGTTTCTGGAAAGTCTTGAAAAGGTCTATGACAATATATTGATCTATCTATGACATTCCTGATTCTTGTCAAACTGTCATTCAATATTTCTTTTTTTAATTTGAAGTGTAAATAAGATGATTTGGTGTTCTTATTGTATATTACTGGTTAGCATTATGTTACGTTTCAGCGGATCTGGACAGGTGGAGTTCATCTTGTGAAAAAATTTAGTGGGTATTTAGTTTTATGTGAAGTATTTAATTTCTGCTGGATGATGGAAGTGCATGCACCATCTGTCAGCTGGGTTATTAAGATGTTTTGTTTTGTTGTGTTTTTTTTTCTATGTACGTTCGTTTTCAGCATTTGCTCTCTGCATCATTGTAACTTTGTATGTAGATCTAATTGTTCTGACATATCAAGCACATTTCTGATTTTCAAAAATTAAAGTAGAATTCAGACGACTTTACATTTATGAGTCTTATAATTACTTCATACCTTGCCACTAAATGTGAAAGTACAATGCATGTCTTACTCATCGGCAACCAATTATAAAACAACAACAACAACAACAAATAATAATAATACCAATGGACACAAGTAAAATTAGTGTTAAAACCTAATCATATCAATTTGAATGGATTTTCAATCCTTTTGTATATCAATGCTTTTTAATGCATGTTTATTTCCTCTTAAATGTATCTTAATTTGCAAGAGTCAAGAATGCATGCTTTAAATTGATACCTGATGACCGTGATAGAGAACAATTTAAACTAAGGTTGAAATAAACTGTGGTCGTGACGTTTAAAGAAAACAATAAGGGGTAGGCCCTATAATCTGAACTGGTATAAACTTGCCTAGCCCAGAATATAGAATATACCCAGGAGTATAAAATAGGCTAGACTACTTTAACCCCGGGTATAGTCTGGCGGGGGTATAATTTGGCCTGCTACACCAGTTTCCGTGGGGGATTCTATTCTTCGGTGGGCCTGTCTATAAACTGAATCAGAGTTTGTTTTGTTTTGTTTGTTTTTTTTTTGTTGTTGTTTTATTGTTGTTGCTGTTGTTGTTGTTTGAACATTCTGCAGAATCAATTTGAGACTCTAACCTGCCCCCGGGGAAAGTCCCTACTGGCAAATTGCGGCTGCATCATTTGCAAAAATTGGCAAAATTTTGGCAAAGTATTGGCAAATTCGAGCAACAGTTTTGTGTGTGTGTATGGGTGTGTGTGTGATTTTCGGTGGCATATACTTATACACTGAAAAATCACAAACAGCGAACGAAATCCACGAATATCACCGCCCGGATAGAAATTGTATCGGCTCCTCTAGTGAATTTTGTCATAGCCTACGTAGATTACGGGGTAGGTCTACCGTGTGATCGAAGCAATGGGTGTAGTAGTGGAACATTTTCTTAATGATGACGGACATGCCAGCGCCACACTGGTTTTGTAGTTGTTGTTGTTGTTGTTGTTTTTTAACGTATGGCCGTGAGCGCTGACAATGCAACGGTGTAGATGTAGCCAGGCCTACTCGCGAAGCACGTTGGATGAGTGGCCGGTCAGTAGGGACGGGTGAAGCAGATCTATTTTAATGTAAAGTGTAAGAGTTTCAAATTTCAAGTTTAGTGTATTTTATAGGCCTGGCGGCCAATTCAAAAACACACAAGAATCATGTGAACAAGAGTAAGACCACTTGGTTCAGCACACATTGTGTAAACCTATGACCAACCTGTCAGCCTCTGAGCATCGGGGCGAGCTATGACCAAAAATTGTTACATGTAGGCCTGAGTCTTCAAAATAGGTTTAATGTATAAAGGAGATGATTCTAATCCCACATAATTATGACGTAGGTGTGTTTGAATGTGTTTGTTGTAACGCAATCTGCCTTTTTTTTTTTTTAAACTGAACAAGGCTGGCGTTTGGTTGGTAATTACGATGGATGATCAAAAGTTCACTTTTCAAAGTCCCCATGGCGTACTTAATGTCAGTATTTTACTGTAAAGGTTTAGTTGTGGCCTAAATACATGCACGGTTGTAGTAGTCTTCATGGACACAGTCATAATGCGCTGCAAACCTCCACGCACATAAGGCTTACAAGCACGCACAAAAATATCACTTTATCAGAATACTCCTATTGAAAATCTGCCGTGTTTCCCCTGAGCAAAAATAAAATAGACTTTAAAAAATAAAATAAAAAAGACTTAGCAGTTCAAGATGACCTCAAAATCCATTAGCCAGCTACCATAATGCCAGGTGGGTGAATAAAGTAAACTGCCTTTAACATAGCTGCTCTCAAATTATAAATACACAGCAAACAGCGTGTCTTACAACGTGATCATGTTCGTGTTTACTCAGAGCCGTCTGAACGCATGGGCACAGTGGGCAGTTGCCCAGGGACCGCAAGTGTTTAGGGGGCCCCAATGCATGCACATTTACACTGGGTTTTGAAACGGGGGGCTGGCTCCAGCCTCTGCCTTTGCGCGGGGGCCCATATTGATGTAAAGCTAAAGACGGCTTTGTCTTTACCAGGTAGCGCTGCATATTTACGAATGACAACAGTATTCTTGCATGTCAGCAGTCTTATTTTAAAAAGGAGAAATGTTTTTGCATACTTGACCTGAATAGTTGTTGTATGATAAATCTTAATTTACCTGCGACTCGAACTGATTGACCTTAGATTTAATCTGTTTGTGTTCTAATATGCATGTTTGAACATTGTGTTCAGTTTCGTACTGCAAGCTTTAATTTCTGAGTTTGTTATTGCTTGTCGGCATTGCATTCGAAAATTATGCTGAAATTCATGCCAGCGGTACGGTTCACGATGACACTCACGGAAGTCTGCTCACAATATACATTTACATTATTCCTCCCAGATTTGTTTTAGAATGTTCAGAAAAATAGTTTCAGTTATATCGCATGTGTGCTCAAAGTTCGGGAAAAATTGAGGCACAATTTGTTGCTGAAAATCTTTTGTAATATTACTTTGTTATTTCGTGCAGGCAATATGGCAAAATTTTGCGGCAAAAGTTTATCTCGTCGGCCAATTCAAAGGCAAAATTTGGCAAAATTTAGTTTGTAGAAAATTCTCCACGGACAGTCTAACGATAGTTTACGATTACTACAGACTGTGTTTCTCTCCTCTGAACTCGTTTGTGAAACCAATGCTAGTGGTAAAACAGTTTCGCCAGGATTGTCGATGGTCTTACCACTGTGTAGTATCGATATCTATATAATTATGTAAATACATTTTTTTAATTAGATAAGAAACTGTATTGTATATTGATACATACCCACATAATGAAGTTACTCGGGCCACAGAATAATATGATCTGTTTGACCTCCTTCATCTACGGCAGCCTATAATAGCGAGCTGAGGATAAATCTGATTGGCTCGCTAACCTGAAAATGAGGAGATAAGTTTAGATATTCATGAGAACCAAATGACAATTGTGTGGGAGGAAACACTCTTTCGAACAAATCGACCAACAGAAAGCAAGCGGATATCACGCTGTAGGATATAGTGTGTCCTGTTGATATCTGTAAGGTCTGGTAAGCGTGGGAGTAGAGGTATTATCATTTTCAGAAATACTTAACTTTGAAATATTCAAGGACATGTGAAGCTTTGTGACCATATTATTCGCTAGCATGTTTAATGCGGGGGCGATCTAATCCTTTCACACCCACGGCCGTAAAAATCTGCAATTGTTTGGGTCCGGCTTCTCTTTAGGTTATGTTGCCGGAACTGGAACAAGTAGCAATTAATATAGATGTTGCAATCAGTGCAAATATATGACACAACCAGTACAATCAGTATAGATGTCACAATCAGGACAGATACATAAGTAATCAGTGCACGTAGCAAGTATAATTGCTACAGTCAAAATGATTAGCTAATATAGATGTCACAGTCAACAAGCACAAGTAACAAATCTAAATGCTACAACCAGTACAAGTAAAAACTCTATATGCTGCTGCTAGCACAAGTAACAAATGTACATGCAACAACCAGTACAAGTAACACATCTACATGCTATATACAACACACACACAAAAAATCTACATGCTACAACCAGCAAAAGTAACGAATCTACATGCTACAACCAGCACAAGTAACAAATCTACACGCAACAACCAGTACAAGCAACAAATGTGCATGCACTTTACAATCAGTAAAAGTAACAAACCTACACGCTATAACCAGCACAAGTAGCAAATCTATGACATGCTACAACCAGCACAAGTAACAAATCTACATGCTGCAACCAATACAAGTAACAAATCTACACGCTATAACCAGCTTAAGTAACAAATATACGGGCTACAACCAACACAAGCAACAAATCTACATGCTGTAACCAACAAAAATAACAAATCTGCACGCTATAACCAGCGCAAGTAACAAAATGTACATGCTGCATCCAATACAAGTAACAAATCTACATGCCAAAACCAGCACAAGTAACAAATATACGCGCTACAACAAACACAAGCAACAAATCTATATGCTGTAACCAAGAAAAATAACAAATCTACACGCTATAACCAACACACGTAACAAATCTACATGCTGCAACTAGCACAAGTAACAAATCTACATGCTGCGACCAATACAAATAACAAACCTGCGCGTTATAACCAGCACAAGTAACAAATCTATACAACGCTATAACTAGCACAAGGAACAAAATTAATGTTTATTCAAAAGATGCTGGTAGCGCAAATCTCTTGGTCAACAAGAATGGTCAGTATTATTATAAAGATTTCTAATTGGTTTAGGAAATTTTCTTTCCTTTTGTTTTAGTTTTCGTAAACAATTGAAAAAAAAAATCTGTACTTCAGATAATTTTTGTGCAAACTTTCTTATAATAAACAAAATTTTGAAATCCAGCATTTTTTACAAGTCGCCTAATCCACCATCTGAACCGTCACAGAAATGGACTAGTCGAGAGGGGACACAGAGGACCTAAGCACACCTAGCACCTACATGATATTAAAAGGACGCAGGCCGGTGTTATTTCGTGTTTGATCATTTCACGAGCAGCACACACATACTTAAAAGTATATATATCCATGGATTCTTTCGTAGCAAAAAGCAGGGGTTCAGTAAAGAAAAACATGTAAAAAAATTTTTTATGTAATCATAAATATTCACACGCAAAATATATATACTGAGAGGACTTATGGACTCATCATCTCACTCAAATTAAAAATACCTGAATTGTAACAAACAAAACATGGAAAATTTAAATTTCGTTACAGAACCCGACTAATTTGCAGGTCACCTGAACACAATTTTATTGAAAACTGTGGGTCGGCCACCAAATGAACAATAGGTTTGAATTCTTGGGTTTCAGTGGAAACTTTACAAACATAATAGCAACGTAATGGACCGTCCGTATTGAGCATGTCTTTCTCGTCCTACGATACGCACTTGGTACCTTTGTCTCGGACTGCTGCACAAATATTGGAACACTTGCTGTGGTATGGCACTTCATTCGTTTGCCAATTGAAAAAAGTGTACCTACAGCCCCCAAAAAAGCTAAACACATAATACAGTCAGTTTATACAATCATTACACACAGGCAAACACAGACACGCACATATTAATAACTATATGTAACACATTGTACACGCACACACTTACACACATCCGCACATTAAAATTTAACGTACATTTACACACACGCACACATGTACCTACTTATACATATAGACCTACTTACACACACATGTATGTATGTATGTAGGCCTATGTATGTATGTTGTATGTATGTATGTATGTATGTAACATCATTTGTGAAAAAGTAAAATCTAAAAATAAGGAATGTAGAATATTAAAGGACACCAATCTTGTACCAGCAATGTTTGAAATTAGCGAAATCAACTTTCTAAGTAGAAATACAAGACCTGACATTACCATTATTGATAAAGAAAACAGGAAGGTCACTATTATTGAGGTTGCAGTACCTTTCGACGCACACATACAAAAATGCTATGAAGGAAAATTCAATAAGTATTATCCGCTGTCCCTAGAAATTAACAACCTTAACTTTCATACTTATATACTTATTTTGATCGTTGGAAGCCTGGGGAATGTCCATCAAAGATTTAAAAGTGGTTTAATGAAGGTGAATGTTAACAAATATGAGGCAATGTTTCTTGCTAAGTATTGTAGTCTAAGTGCCATAATTGGATCTTATAAAATCTGGCGATCAAGGTGTAAAGCATACAACATGCAGCAGCTAGAATAATGACATAGGGCAGCTGTTCTGTACATGGCACAATTTTCTTGCAGACATAGTGTATAACATATTATGTCAGTACAATATGAATTGTATTCTTTGGAAATAAAGATTATTGATATGTATGTATGTATGTATGTATGTATGTATGTATGTATGTATGTATGTATGTATGTATGTATGTATGTATGTATGTATGTATGTATGTATGTATGTATGTATGTATGTATGTATGTATGTATGTATACCTTCCACATTGTATTATGTCAAAAAAGTCACGTTTATTTTGTCTATGTTGAACTGTGATGATGAACAAGTAAAAAAGACCACACGTGATGCATTTCACCTGCATATGACGAAACGGAAGGTCCCACTAGTGGAACATAACACACAACCTAATTTTGGTGGATACGAATTGACAAACAGCAATACTTTGAATAAACTTTGTAAAGTTAACTGGGGAGCTTCTGAATTTGTGGAAATGAACAGATTATGTTGTAAATTGAAAACTTGTTTAGGATATGATATAGAAAATGATTGTTACACCTTATCGATAAATGACGGCAATGGTTCTATAATACATACCAGTGATATAAATAAAGTGTCTAAATTTCTAAAAAGTCAAAGAATACAAGATGATATCAATTACTGGCATAACCTAGAGCAACAAGGACAAATTGTTAGCAAAGTGCATGCAAACATTCACTCATCATCCAGTACTGTTTTTAAAAATGCAAATATCAACGATGCTATCATTAAATTTGCTATGAAAGGGAGATTACAATTGTTAGAAACAAACGCAAACATGAACAAATACTACCCACTGTCCTTTCAAAGATCATGTCCCTTGTGTAATCAGCCTTATGACACCAACTCACATATACTTAATGGTTGCCAGAGATTTAAAGGTTTCTGCACAGAGAGACACGACAAAATTGTAGACTTTTTATTTGAAAATATCAACAAAAAACTTGCAAGTGATCAGAGCATTATCAGTACCAACAAATGTGTCAATGTTGAAAACAACATCCCCAACAAACCTGATATATTGATTATTGATGAGAAAGAGAAAATTGTGTTTATAGTGGAAGTCTCTGTTCCCTTTGATAGGTTTATTGATATTTGTTTTAATGAAAAATTTCTGAAGTATTTACCACTACATAATCATTTCAATGATATGGGATACACAAGTAAAATCATTGTCTTTATTGTGGGTTCACTGGGGACAGTGCACAATAAGTCAGCATCAGGTTTGAAGTTGTTGGGTTTCACTAACAGTGAAATAAACCAGTTTAGTAAATTCATGAGTATCAGTGCTATTATTGGGTCACACAGGGTCTGGAAGAAAAGATATCATTTAATCTAATTCATCTCTAACAATATTTTGTCATATACAGTAGCTTTCAGTGGTGCATTCGCTCCCTTTTTCTTCTTTTTTTATCAGTCAAAAGGCTTTTATCAATAAAAGTGAATGTTGGTTATTCCATACACTATATTACTACTATGCATTTTCATTACAATGCACGTTGGTACTCCATACACTATATTACTACTATACAGTTTCATTGTATTACACTATTTAAGTTGTTGGTATGCTTGTAAGCTGATATATTATGTTGAATATGTGATTATGCAATTGGATTGTTCATTCACCATCATCATCATTGCCTTTCTCACCCTGGATCAGGGTATAGGCCACCAACGAACACTTTCCATCCCTCTCTATCATGGGCCAGCCTCTTTACATTATTCCAAGTCTTTCCGCTTCGTTGCACATCGTTTTCTCTGGCTCTTCTCCACGTTCCGCGCGGCCTTCCTCTTGATCTCTTGCCCCGGGGATTCCAATCCAATACCTTCTTCGTGATGCTGTTTCCTGGCCTCCTGAGAGTGTGGCCGATCCATCTCCATCGCCTCCTACCAATTTCCTCTCTGACTGGGTTCTGTCTTGTTCTTTTCCATACAATTTCATTGCTGACCTTGTCTGTCCATCTGATCTTAAGTAGCTTCCTCGAACATCTGTTGATGAAAACTTGGATTCTCTTTATGCAGGCCTGGGACGCATTCCAAGTCTCACATCCATACAACAGGACTGACTTCACGTTCGAGTTGAATATCCTCAGCTTTGTTTTTAGAGATATATCCTTGGTTCTCCAAATCTTGCTTAAGGACGTGAAAGCTACCTGTGCCTTTCCAATTCGTGCTTTGACTTCTGCCTCTGTTCCTCCCTTATTGTCAATGATACTACCAAGATAGCAGAAGGACTCTACATCTTCCAGTGGTTGATCTCCTACTCTGACTTGTTCGCTTGGGGATGCAACAATTTTTAGGACCTTCGACTTCGCAGGGTGTATCCTCAATCCAATAGATTCTGAAATTTTGTTTAGAGCTGTAGTCTTTGCTTGCATCTGGTCGTGTGTGTGCGACAATAGTGCCAAGTCATCTGCAAAATCTAGATCGTCCAGCTGTGTCCATGGGGTCCATTGTATGCCATTTCTTCCTCCACTGGTGGTTTCTTTCATAAGCCAATCAATCACCAGGATAAACAGAAATGGGGACAGCAAACAACCCTGCCTAACGCCAGTCTTGATATCAAAGCTGTCAGTAAGCTCACCATCGTGTATGACTCTGCAACTTGTCCCCTCGTACATGCTCTTGATAAGATTCACCATCTTCTCTGGGATTCCATAATGTCTCAATATTCTCCACAGTGTTTCTCTATCGATGCTATCAAAGGCCTTCTCGTAGTCAAGGAAGTTCACTATCAGTTGGGAGTTCCACTCTAGCGACTGCTCTACTATGATTCTCAGCGTGGCGATCTGATCGGTGGTTGATCGATTACTCCTGAAACCAGCTTGCTCCTCACGAAGTTTTGGGTCTGTTGCATTCTGTATTCGCTTGAGAATAATCCGATTGAAAACCTTTCCTGGGATGGAGAGAAGTGTGATTCCTCTGTAGTTACTACAATTGCTGAGGTCCCCTTTTTTTGGGAGCTTCACGAGGTGTCCTTCCTTCCAGTCCTTTGGAAACTTGCCTCCGATCCAAATCCTCGAGAATAGTGAGTGCAGCCCCAGCAGCATCTGCCTTTAGCGCCTCTGGTGGGATCTGGTCTGGTCCAGCTGCCTTGCCTCGATTTAACTGCTTTATGGCATCATTAATCTCTGCTTTAGTCGGAGGGTCGCAACTGATCGGTAAATCATTTCTTGCAGGTAGAATGTCGGGTGGGTTGCTTGGTGGAGGTCTGTTCAAGAGGCTGTTAAAATGTTCTATCCATCTTTTTGCCTGAGCTTCCTTTCCAAAAATAGCCTTCCTGTTGTAATCCTTGACAGGAACTTCAGGTTTTCCATATTTTCCAGCAAGAGTCTTTGTAGTCTAGTAGAGGATCCTCATGTGTCCTCCTGTTGCTGCCTTCTCTGCTTTCTCTGCTAACATTCCTATGAACTCCTCTTTGTCTTTTTTAATTGATTTTTTGACCTCTTTAGCTGATGCTCGGTACTCTTCCTGGTTACCAACTCTTGAGCTTCTTGTACGACTTGCATTTACCTGTTCTTTTAGGTCTCTTCTTATCCTTATCAAGTCCAGTGATTTTTGACTGATCCATTCCTTGTGTTCCACTTTCTTTTCCCCAAGAACATCCTGACATGTCGATGTAAATACTCCTTTTGCCTTAGCCCAGTGAGTCTCCAAATCTACTGTCTCTTCGAGGTCAACAAGGGGTTTGAATCTATTCCTCAGTGACAGCTGGAACTCTTCCTTCTTGTCTCCATCCAGAAGGCTCACTTGAAACTTTCTCCTCTTTGTTCCTGCTCTGGTACCTTGTTTCTTGAGGCGGAGTTTGAGTCTTGCCAGCAGCATGTGATGGTCAGATCCAACATCAGCTCCTCTCTGTACTATGACATCCTCCAGTGAGCGTCTGAATCGCCGGGTGATGCAAAAGTGGTCAATCTGGTTTTCAGTTACTCCATCTGGTGAAATCCAAGTGGCCTTATGGATCCTCTTGTGTGGGAATACTGAACCTCCAATCACATAGCTGTTAAATGCGCAGAAACTTGCAAACCGCTCTCCATTCTCATTCATTTGTCCCAAACCATTGCACCCCATAATGTCCTCATACCCTGTATTGTCCTGTCCTATCTTGGCATTGGCGTCTCCCATTATAATGTTCACATCTTTTCTTGGCAATGTGTCAACTATTTCCTGAAGCTGGTTGTAGAAATCGTTCTTGTCCTCATCGGTTGCTTCATTTGTTGGGGCGTATATCTGCACAATGTTCATGTTGATGTTCTTGTTCTTTGTAGTAAATGATGCCAATATAATTCTCCTTCCGTAGGGTTCCCATCCCCTCAGTGACCTCTGGGCGTGCTTGCTCAAGATGATCGCTACTCCTTCTGTATGCTTTTTGTTCTCCCTTCCAGAATACAAAATCTTTTCCCCAGAATTAAGTCGTTTCAGTCCGGACTGTATCCAGCGGGTCTCGCTAACTCCAAGTATGTGCAGTCTGTATCGCCTCATCTCCATTGTAACCTGGGCACTCTTTCCTGCTTCATACATGGAGCGGACATTCCACTACGCAATCCGGAGTGACTTGTTTGATGAAGGAGCAGTCGGGCCAGTGGAGTCCTTTCGGCTTTGTCCATTGTCCTTCATTGAATCTACAGGTGCAGATGCTCCCCCTTCTACCAAGATAAAAGACTGATTTAAAGTATTTGCTTGTGTTTCTGTAACTGGTTTATTTTTACAGGGTGGGTAGTTGGCCCACCGCCAACTGGCTCTTCTCGGGAGACGAGGACCTTTGCACCTTTAGTCGCCTCTTACGACACGCAGTATCACGTCAGATGTATTCTTTGCTGTCCCTCTTCGGGATTGTTCATTGCATGTGAAAAATCATATAGTCAATAAAGTTCTCGAAATATGTATGTATGTATGTATATGTGTATTCCTAATGTGTATTCCAAAAAATGTAAACTTTGTAATCATCCTACAGAAACTGCCTCACACATTTTAAATGGATGCACAAAATTCAAGACCATGTATCAGAAGCGACACAACAGAATTGTTAACTTTATAACAAACAAAATTAAAGGAAACAGCATCAACAATAAAATTGTCCTTATGGATACGCCACTCACGCCAGCAATTTTTCAGTCTAGTGACACATCCTTCAACCACTCACAAAAAAGACAAAAAAGGTGCTCAGGTCCGGGCCTATGCTATGACGTACGACGGTGATACGTGCAACAGGGCAATCAAAAGTGACGTACTGGTTTTCCATACTTTGGTGGCTGGAATTCTTGCTCACTTCATGGCATGGCTTAGAAGTTGCTGATATAATTATGCACGTCTACTAGATGTTGTATTTTGACCTTTATTAGGTGTATTGCATAGATAAATGTGCATTTGTCAATAACTGGATCTATTATTATACAGTCATCAAACTGGATACATGTAGTAACCATTTAGGGGAACAAGGTGGTCTAGAGGCAAGGTGCTCGCCTCTCATGCCGGGCAGTGCAGGGATGTTGGAAATTGGGATTTTTCTCATATTTTCAAGTTCCTGATCCTATTGGGGCGTAGGATCGAGTACCTAGTCTTCTCGGATAAGGACGAAAAAATTCGGAGGCCCCATGTGCACGTTGCGCACGTTAAAGACACCTTGGCAGTTGGAAATCGTAAAGAGCGGGCCGAACAGGCCGCTGCCCGGGCAAAATTGAAATTAATAGATCAAAATTTATCCATATCATCCCCCCACCAGCAACAACAAAATTTATTATTCATTATTAAATATATATTATTATAATAAATATTCAAATATTATTTGTATTGTGAGTTGTGAACTGTTGTGAGTTGTGTACTGCGCCTGACAGGCTGCGTCACAATTTGCTCTGAGACAGAGAGAGAGAGAGTGCGCGAGATAGTGAGAGAGAAAGTAGCAGTGTAGTGTGTTGAGCGCTTCGCCGGCGCTCCATTCTGCTCTGTGGTTGACAGGTTTCTTCTGTCAAGCGCATAGAGCATTTTAAAAATGGATATGCGCTATATAAAATAATAATAATAATAATAATATCACAGTCATAGACCCGGTTAATAAGGCAGTAAAACTTGTTGAAATATCCATTCCATTCGATGCCTTCATTGACAGGTGCTATCAGACGAAATTTAATAAATACTATCCCTTGTGTCTGGAAATTAATTCACTAGGATATCATTGTGAAATAATTCTTTTGATCTTTGGTTCATTAGGTCACGTCCACAAGAGAGTAAAAAGTGGTCTATGTAAACTTGGCCTCAGTAACACCGAAGCGAAATCTATAGCAAAATACTGCAGTGTTAGCAGTAGTATAGGCTCTTTTAATGTATGGAAGCTGAGAGCAAGAAAGTACGACAGAGGTAGTCTAGCATAAAGTGAAACAATATTGTATCAACTCTAATATTTTACCAGAGAAGGAGATTTGGAGGGCAAGAATGAAAGGGACCATAGCATGTATTTCCGCTTCTGTACAATGTGAAGTATTGTTTTTCCAATAAGATATTGTAGGCCTACGGGTACATTTGACATGTATTTAATGGAAATAAACAAATTTGATATGTATGTATGTATGTATGTATGTATGTATGTATGTATGTATGTATGTATGTATGTATGTATGTATGTATGTATGTATGTATGTATGTATGTATGTATGTATGTATGTATGTATGTATGTATGTATGTATGTATGAAATAACGTACAAATGTAATGTCTATTGTACGGAATATATTGGTGTGTTGTACAGCTGAAGATGGTTGAATATGTGATTGTGTAAATGGATGTATTCATTGCATGTAAAATCATATAGTCAATAAAGTTCTTGAAATATGTATGTATGTATGTATGTATGTATGTATGTATGTATGTATGTATGTATGTATGTATGTATGTATGTATGTATGTATGTATGTATGTATGTATGTATGTATGTAATGTATGTGTGTAAGTATGCGTATTTTCACTGTCTTCTCGACATATCCCCAAGTCTCACCGGTTCAGTGATATTATCCATTATCTAGGTCAGTATTAAATAACTCCTGTGTACTTTTGAGCGTCGCTTGAATACAGACACAATTTCTGTGCGATTTTTTAAAATGTCATTAATATTTAGATGTTCTTCCTGTTACGTAACGAGGTGACATAGCCCTTGCTTTTAAGAAAAGGCTGTTGTCATAAGTAGGCTACGTACGCACCCCAAGGGTTTTAGGTTAGGTGCGCATACGTATACGTACCTATCCCTAACCCCGTCCATTATCCTCAACCCTAAATCTTATGAAATCCCTGCCCCTGCCCCCTGCCCCCACCCTCAACCCTTTCAACCAAAAAACAGGAGAAAAATCAAATGAAAATCTGAAAGAATAATTAATTAAGGCTGTTCTCCGGGGTGTTGGTGGTGGTGGTGGTGGGGGGGGGGGGGAGCTATCTAGCTCTGGAGTCACAAAAGCTTTTTACATACGGACTCAATGCGCAAAAAACGTGGTGGACGTACGTACTTGTAACAACATTCTTAAGAAAATTATAAGTAATTCAATTAATAATATAATTATTAAATCAAAAGAATGTTTTATGTATTGTCGAGATGATGCTACGCCAGTCTACTGTCCATGATATTATTCATTTTAGTCTTAACTGGTCTTGTGACAGGAATCATGGCCTATCTATCATCTAGTACATATTTCCGCCATGGTATAATGTGATATATATGATATTGCATCTTCGAAAGGAATTTTGATATGTGTGTGTGTGTGTATGTGTACTTGCGGAAGTTAATTGAATGTGACCACCATCTTTATCATTTGTTTGAACATTGTCACCATCACAACCATCTTTATCGCCTTTATGAAGTTACATCAGTCAAAATCATGACCTGTCTGTCATTTAGTACATACTTCTGTCATGGTATAATGTGATATGATATTGTATCTTCTGAAGGAATTTTGATCTGTGTGTGTGCGCGCGGAAGTTAATTGATTGTGACCACCATTCTTTCAACATTGTCATCATCACAGCCATCTTTATCACTATTATGAAGTTACATATCAGTTATGATGTAATCATCAAATATCTTCCACCTTTTCGGTTGTCCAGCTCATCAATCAAAGCTGTCACAAAGACACAATTTTCACAGTAATAATTGTAATGTATTTGCATAATAGTATCTGTACATGTTGGCATTATTGTATTCTGTGAAAAATTCACAAATTCTCCGCCTTTGAACGCAAAAGGCTTTTTTTTTTGGACATCTACAGTACCCAAATTTTGCATGTAGATTTTAAGTGCCGTGAAGGGCGCACTGAAGTTTGGATTTTTTTTTTAAATTTATTTTTTCTTTTATTGGTTTCAGTTTTGAATTTATAGAGAACGCGTTGTTTCATCGAGATGTCAACACTTTTAATTTTCGTTCTCCGTCTTGGCGCCATTCTATTACAGTATCGTGCATGTCTTAAAAAGTAACCATATCAACGTTCAGTTTGGTGCACAGTGTTCTGGCGCACATTAGTTCTGACGCAAGACTGTGGATTATTATACTAGAGAGAGAGAGGAGAGTGCGCAGGTAGGCCTATATTCCGGGCAATGCCGGGTAAGCCATCCATTTAGTTATGTAATATAGTAGAAGTTTTGTATTTACAAAAGATGGTATATAATTTTATTTCTAGGTCCACTTCTTCAGTGCGCTAATTTATTTCTTGCCTCTTTTTTTCTGGCAATTTCAATGTTTTCTCAACTTTACAACTATAGATCTAAAGGAAATTTTCTTCTGAAAAATAGGTTGTTAAGTTGTACGTCAATGAACTGATGACTACATCAAGTCAGGGCTTCTTCATTAAGTGCGCATGTCGCACTTTCCTACTGTTATTGACTGTTTATTACAACTGATCAAACAAGGTGCTTGTGAGATTTATTTACCGTAAACGTCTACGCTATTTGCACCGAACGGTAACCAAGGACAGGAAGAACAACGAGAAAACGACCAGGACAAAGATATCAGGATGTCAATATGGATGAAGAAAACATCAGACAGAAAAGAATGGGAGACATTGTCAAATGGCTACATCCTGTAGTGGATCGGTTACATCTAGATCTAAGTGACAAGTGACACGTCCATTTAACAATATTTCTGGGAAAGAAGCAGACGCTATATAAAATTTAACAGCGAGATAACACATTTCAGAACCACAACCACCTCCTATAGGTTTTGTCATGTAGTCCTATGTCCTGTTGATTCTCAAGGACACGCCCCCGCCCCCTTCCACAAACTTCCTTGTCAGAGATTTGGCCTCTCTCCTTCCCTTAGTTTGTCCCTATCTTTCCTTTGATCAGATCTTCAAAAGAAAAGCCTCAGACAATTTTTTTTAAATGTCCTACGCCCACTCATTTTCAGGGCCTCTTGGCAGGTGGCACCGTCTAAGTTTGCAGGCTGAATGTATGTGTGTCCTGCTAGTTCATTCAAGAACCACCGCCATCAGGTTCAACGAAGGGGAAATATTAAAAGGGAGTGTTTATTGGGGCTACATGTAGCCTTCGTAACAATTTGGGCTACCCGGAGATCAATATTACCATTGCGAGAAACGGGTAGCTCAAATAATGTTACAGGGGTGGATTTTGGTGATGAAGGCTACATGTAGCCCCAATAAACACTCCCTGGTATATTGAGTGATCTTATAATAGTTTGATTATTAAGGGGAGTGTTTATTGGGACTACACATTATGTAGCCTATATAAGGTCACCCATATTAAATGTAAGATACAGTTCTGAACAATATTACTGTATTTAAAGTTCACACGTATGTGAAACAAGGTATGCACAAATCCAGAATGAACAAGTTTGAGTTTCAAAACAGTACGCCGACACGATAACGGCCATGTTGTGCTGGGAAAAAGCAAGATGAAAGACAGAATATAACAGAATGATACGATAGAAGGAGACACTACTAAAAGTGCCCACCAACCATCCGCTGGTAGAATCAGGAAATTTATCCCCTGAGGCTAACTGCTACCTTGGTTGGAAATCCCTGTTCTACAGTCTTTCATTGACCTGTACATGCTTCTTTTTAATACCAGTCTCTGTTCGTCATTGGCTGTTCATAAAGAAGTGAATAAAAAATATAGTGCTTTTCTTATTGTCATTTGGAATTTATATAGAGGGCTTTAGGTCTTGATTTTAGGAGGTTCGTTACTCTTGGCATTTACACCTCACTTTCCTTGTTAATGTTTTGTGTTTTTGTGGCAGGGTTTGTTTGTTTCGTTTTTCTTCATTATCATTTTGCCCCGACCGCAGCCTTGTTGGGCCTGTTCTTTTCAACTTCCAACTGCCAATTTCTTCTCAACTTCCAACTGCCAAGATATCTTTAACGTGCACAACGTGCACATGGGAGCTCCGAGTTTTCCATCCTTATCCGAGAAGACTAGGTGCTCGATCCTACCTAACACGGGATCAGGGACAGGAATTCCCCCTCCCCCAAAATTCCAGCATGCATCGACCAGGAATCGAACCCGGTACCTTTGGCATGAGAGGCGAGAACCTCGCCTTTAGACCTAATGTTAAAAACTGCAACTTAAAATGTTCCCCTTTGTTTCATTACCATGGTAGATGTGTAAACTCAAATCACTGGACAAAACAGAATGGGAGTCAAATAACTCTCGAAACGTTGCCAGAGGTAAACAGGATGAAAACGGCTGGGAACCCCTGCTGAAAGGCTAGGACGGTTGTGATTCTCAACCTTTTTCAGGCAATCACCTCCTTAGGCTCCAAATTTTCTCACCTCCCCCCCCCCCCCCCCCAACCCAAAACAAAACCCCTCCTCAAACCCACCAGATACATTTCACAAGAAGGCAGCCTACGCACATATTATGATGTTTTGTTTTTTTTAAATAGTTTTTTGGGGGCTCAGATTGAAATGCGATTTGGTCTGTATAACCATCGTATGCTTGACTGCGTGAACTTTATATTGAACAGAGTGGGTGAATGAATACATGAGTAAGTAAATAAAATTATATAAATAGACAACTACATAGATAGGTAAAAAAATACATAATCGGTAAATAAACAAATAAATAAATAAATAATAAAGCCATAAATAATTTGGTACATAATTAAATGAATAATCTGATAGATAAAGTACGTAAATGAATGGATCACTTGATGATTAGGCAGTTAAATAAATATATAAATAGATAAGTCTTTCTCTCTCTTGGCCAGCCTTCTGCAGTGACTGTCCTGAGTTTCGGACCTACATGAAATCTTTTGCATCCCAGAACTGTCAACTGAGCTCTATGTTATCGGCCGTTCTTGAACCCTAACTGGGTCATTTCTTTATCAGCTGACGGTTTTGTAGTTCAGTATAATAGGCATGTGGTCTATTTTCATATTTGATTATGTACTCAGTTTGACAAATAAGCATGTTTTTAATGTATAGTGGCACAAACCGGATATAGGTTGATAAAAGATATATTTTTAATATGACATAATACACCAGAGACAATGCATAAGTAATATAGAATATCGTTTAGAACATTTTGAATGTTGATCTTTATGTTTTCCATTATTGACAGGCTGCAAGCTGGTACCCAAATAAATAAATAAATAAATAATTTTTTAAAAAATAAATAAATAAACAAACACATAGATAGAAGAGAAAAGTCCGTAAAATATGAAATTATTTCAATTCATGCAACTTGGGATACCAACATATTATGATGTTAAGTTTTTTCAAAGCCTTATTAAAGACAATAGGTGTGTTGATTATTCATTATAAAACAGGAAGCGTAATTGTTTATCAAATGGACTGACAAAAAGAACGGGCGTTTTCAGTCCGTA
Organism: Onchidella celtica; assembly: GCA_963931925.1. Taxonomy (NCBI): domain Eukaryota; kingdom Metazoa; phylum Mollusca; class Gastropoda; order Systellommatophora; family Onchidiidae; genus Onchidella; species Onchidella celtica. Next base: position 18,968,744 of record OZ007582.1, read on the forward strand.
AACCCATCTACGCGTGCTGCTGAACAAGTCAGTGGCTGCCTTGCATTTACCCTCATATAGTCCTCCATTCATGTTATTGCCCCTTTGACACCCTTTTCCGCGTTTTCGCCCCCTGCTCTCCTAGATATCAAAATCGTCCCCAGAGGCGACATCGCCCATTTTGATAATCACTGGGCTATTCGCACACACGCCACTTTGTTACAGGCAGTTACGTCACATTTTTTTCTTTCCTAAGGGATTGAATGGAGATCCACACACATGCCAGACATGGGCACATTACTGTGTCAACAGGAACATGAAACTAAGTCATGTCTGCAGCACAACAGGAGGTCGCATATTCACTAGATCTAGTGCTGAGCACGGTTTGACCCTAGTGTCGACTCCTTATTATAGGTACTGACCTTCACCTTGCGACTCCGACACCGGAACCTGGTACCGGTACGGGCACTAGTGCCGACACTGCGGCGGCTCTCTCGTTTTCTTTCTAATTACCACTGCTCAATTTACATTTACTACGCCGTGTAAACATTACATTACAAAGAATTTAAATATTTATGGAATTAGTTCTGCGTCCCCTCGCCACTACAGTACCGTGCCAGTGTTGACCTTTGCATAATGGAAATCCTCAGGGTGAGTGCCTGAGTCGGGTCTCGGTATCGACACTAGAGTTGGAGTCGTGACATCACTTCCTCGGGTCAGTATCGAGGTCAGAGTCAACACCAGTGTCGGAACCTTTCAGCAGGGACCCGTGACGTCATTGGGGTCGGAGTCGGTGTCGACTCCAACGAGAAGCTATGGTATCGGAGCCTGGAGTTGCGGCACTGAAAAAGTGTAGGAGTCGCAGCAAGGCTTGAAGAAAAATTAAAATATGGCAAAAAGAAAAAGCTTTTGCTACATACAACTTTTTCTTCTTGCCATATCTTAACGCCTGCATTGGAGCCAAGTATCCCCGTTTGAAACTCACTGCTCTAGACTAAGGCCCCAATTCCCTAGGCCCAGCTGCGTATTTAAGATACCAGCTGGGCTCTGTTTTTAGCCTTTATCATCAAATAAATATCCAACCATAACATTATACTCTTTTTAACTCGCTCTCAGGTTCAAATTCTGGGACGGGACTTATTGAAAAAGGACACGTTGTTCTAGAGTACTCTAGAGGTAAAAGGGAAGCATTGGTCTAGGGGCAAGGTGTTCACTTGTCATGATGAAAATACCGGGTTCGATTCCCTCTCGGTGCAGACACATTGGAAATTTGGGGGAACTTCCTGTCCCTGATTCTTTATGGCAGGTAGGATTGAGCACCTAGTCTTCTCGGATAGGGATGAAAAACTCAGTTGAGACCGTGTGCAAGTTGTGTATCTTAAAGATACCTTGGCAGTTGGATATCAAGAAGAGCAGGGCTAACAAAGCTGCTGCCGGGGCAAAATTAACAAAACTATCACACATACACACACATATAATACTCTCTCTCTCACACACACACGCACACACACACACACACATACACAGGGATCAACCAAGTATGCAAAATACAAAGAAAACAACAACAGCAACAACAAAAAAAAGAGGAACAACAAAAAAAAAAAAGGAAAAGAAAAGAAAAGAAAAGAGAGGTGCAAATGCCATAGCCAGAGATCTTCTGAAAACAAAGACCCTCAAAACAAACAAATTCTGGAGTGGGATATTTTGAAAATGATAGTGCATGGTGCATTAATTTTCTTGTCTAACAACTGTTCTAAATGAATTATTGAGATTTCCTTGACCAACAGAAAACTATGACCGCTCAAGAGAACATCAATTCTTTGGCATTTATTGATAAAATCATGACTATACAAACAAAATAATATATATATTGTGTACAAAATCCTGTTCAAATCACATCAAACTCTGCACACTCTAGGCTTGTTTTAATTTCAGACGCTGTGGGTGCATACCAGTGCTATAATAATTGTAATAAATATTCTACTATCACATCCAATGAAATAATGATGTCTAAAATACAAGTGTAACAACAACTAAAATGATCTAGTCAAAACTCATTCACACAAACTAACACTACACTGTATCATCACTGCAAGTCTATATCTGAGGAAGTCTTAACTATTGGAAAATTATGTAACAGGCAACATTAGACATTATCTAAATTTTAACCCTTTGGGTGTCACAGCCCGGGATATAGTGGCAAGTTATATTACTCGAAAATCACACCTGAAACTCATGTGGAAGAAATTATAACACCCTCGATTATATTCGCATGACAACTTTATCATAGATCCAACCCACCCTCGATCGACCGCTATAGCGGTCTCGGCGCACATATTCAGGAAAATGCCGGCGGCCACTTAGTAGGTCTGTGACACTGAAAGGGTTAAACTAGTGTTTTTTGCACGCCTTTTTTTTTTTTCTTACTCATGTTTGCTCAGTCAGCAACTTGCAGTGTTGATACACTGAATCTATAAATATAATGTTCTAACATCTAACATCATCATCAAACAAAGGAAAATACAAAAATTGTATTTTTATTCATTTGTATTCATAAACCATGAGAAGATTCCTGCATTAGGTACAGTAATGCGGAACATGTCAAAAGCATCATCTTTATTAGTCCTACATTTGAACTGAATCAAAATTCTTCTTCTATCATTCATTCCTCCATACATTTTTGTTTTTGACCTCCTCACTGTATCCACCATTATTTAAAATATTCCATTATTCTTTTTTTAAAAACCATTCACAACAGATAACAGAAAAACAAAATGAATACTCTTTAATGCAAACTGACCTTCAAAGTGCCAGAAGATATTACAATAAAGAAAGAAAAACAAAAACAAAATAAACAAAAAACATTTTTAAAAGTGAGGATAGGGAGGGGGGTGACTAGGGAGAAAGTGATGTGACAAAGAATGGGACCCAAGACAATTCCACTCGAAACAACATTAAAATTTGCTTTCTCCTTTTACCCGATCTTGTTCTTTTTTTTTTTCTGTCCGTCAGCTCTACCCAGCTAGCAACCTTACGAAATCCGACACAAAGGATTGAGGTCACGTTAGCACAGGAATGTCGTCATTTCTACTGAGATCCGTTCACTGGTAACGACATCGCACCAACATCGGTTTGATATTGGGAACCCTCACCTACGGTAATCCCACCAATTCTACAGAAATCAACATCCCATTGACGTCGTGATGCTGGGCTGGTTACACACTCGTACACACTTAATTTTATCCTAAATGAATTCTCCTTTCACTGATCCAGCTCTCTGTGATGCAATTTCAACTCAGCCAGTCAAAGCCCTTGTACAGAAATCTCCCTATTCATCTCATGTACTCTGCCGTTCTACAGTAAATGACCGTATAAAGCAAAAACAAAATTTCAAAGGAGACAACAAGTTTGGTGTTTCCCTCCAGTTTGTTCTTTGTTCAATTTCCACTTTCAGATAACCAAAAGAAACTGCTAGTCATACAAAATTATAACCCTTGATACAGCACATTTTCAATGATGTTATAAAAAGTGGCTTTGACTTAGATCAGCATATATGGTCTTTTAATGTAAAACAGCAGTACTGATGTGTCATGATTTTGGTGGTTTCGAGTTATGACTACCCTATTACAGCTCATGGTAAGATCTATAAATAATTATTCTCACAAAGTGACACATTGATATCTTTAATACTTTTGATGTTATAAGCAGAAACATTTTTGCCATATCCAAGTATAACAAAGAATGACAAAAACTTTGGAACGTTCTCCTGTGAAATGAGAAAACAGTTGATACGCCAGCAAAAAAGATGGACAGGGAAACAAAAAGACTTTACTTTAAGCACTTACACATGTACAGGATTTCAAGAGCCAGCAACTGAACATTCAATTTTAACAAAGAGAGGTTTTTTTATATAATTTATAGAAATGCCCACAATGAAATAAAAAAAAAACAGTGAGGTGTAAACAAGTTAAGGGAAGAAAAAAGACAAATTACTAGCATTGAAAGGAAGAAGAACTCACTGATGTAAAAAGTACACAGTGCATAATTACCAAACAAATTTAATAAAATTAAATGAAATGGCAATCTTTTGGTGCAATGGGCAAAGATAAGTATTTTAAATCTTCAGGGCTTAAAATAATAAAAAACTGGATATCACATCTTATCAGCTGGTAAGACCTCTGTCTGCGTCATGCACTATCGTGCTGTCTATGGATTTCAAAATGTGCGTTTGCATGTAAAATATTAGGAGTTTAGTTAAACTGAGCCACTATTCGATGGTGTTGTACTCTAACCGTGTAACTGGTTTTGGGATTGTTCTCCAGGGGACGAAAAAAACATCTTTTTGCGAGTTTTTTTATACAGGACTATATCTTTTTGGTCGTATTAATCAAACAAAACTTGTCTTTCTGTCGTAATAAATATTTTTTCTTTTAAATGCAGGTCTTTAAGCCGGTTAATCCTGTTATGCGGTTATCACATAAAGTACTTACGCAGTTAGAGATACGCACGACTAGAGCACGACAAACTTCCGCCACAGAAATCAGTTACATGATTAGAACAGCCACATACACGATTAGAATTGTAACTATTGAAGGCTTCGAAGCTCAATTTTGCTATTTATAGTGCGTGTAGACTTCCCATTTGAATAGGGAATCCCCGGAAAGGCGTGGTGACTATTTTTAGCTAAAACAATGAGTTGGTCAATTTTTTCCAGTTATACGGTTAGAGCACAGCACCATCGTATTGTTACATATCCATCCCTGCTCTTATGCCTGTTCAGTAGAATTAAATATCATGAGTTCAGCACAAGAAGTGATTAGTTTATTGCCATTGCCACAAAGAAGGAGATAATCATTTCTTCCACTGATCTGATAATATATTCATGTATTCCATTCAGTCTTACCTATTAAAACTATCAAAAACTCATAGTGGCACCTTGAGGAGTAGATAATATATATAAAAATAAAAAAAAAGCAACATATAAAGAATGATATCAGGCTCTATACTGAAAATGTGTGTGTGTGGTGCATTCTCATGAAAAAGGGGAGGGGCGGGGGGGGGGGGGGGTGGGGGTTGGTTACAATAATTATAGAGGCTGATGTTGAGTCAGCCAGCTATTGTACTGAAGACGCCATCTGTGAACTCAGCAATAAAAGCGCATGTAACTCCGCAGTCCAAAACTGGAAGCACACTGGTGCCCACAGGTGTCGCAGCGGTAGTCTATTGTTTGGATTGAGGTAGACACTGTTCTGTGGCGTCTGTCAAGACATACCAGTAATCACCTCCTAACAATCAAACTAAGGAAGAAAAACTTGTTTCAGATATCTGAACTTAGTCTAAACTTCTGAATTTATCAAGAAAATATATGTGGAGCTGGAGGGTGAACATGTAAGTACCTAATACTCTTTGTCTACGTGATAAAAATTATGAAACTTTATGGTCTGCCTCCACATTGACAATAAATTACCTGGACACATCTATTTGAGGTACAATTCAGTCTTTAATTTTTTTTGTCTAAAATTTGTTTCAAGCTGCAACAAAAGGAGGCATACATGCATTTTCATTCATCAAGTAAGATGGAAAGTATGATCAGAAATTTTGTTGTGACTATGTAGCCACCACTCTACGAATGGCACTTTAGTTAGTGCTTTCAATGAGCGGTAATGAATTGAAAAGTTTGTCAAATAGTCTCTGCAAAATATCACTCAAAATTTTTTAACATGAAAGACATCATGGACATTCACTACTATAAAGGCCATACACTCGTACTAGAAAGGAAATTCACGAAATATCATAAAAACCACAGAAAAATTGTGGGGTCGCAGCAGGGCTATAAGCAAAGTCAAAATTGGGCAAAAAGAAGAGATTGTATGTTGCAAAGCCCCGCGTGAGAAATAAAACCCAAACAATACAAAGCAAACTAAAGAGAAGACAGAAAATACTAGAAAGGAGCGGTGGTGGGGGTTTGAGGCCATGCAAATGAATGCCTACAAGGGAGGAGCGGAGAGTCACAATTTAAAAACTGCCAAAATTGAGTGAATGTACTTAACAGATGGCCCTATTCAGTGTCACAGCACAGCATGCAAGTCTTTACCAACTCAACTCTCACAAACACCACGATACGCTAGTAAACAAAGATAACTGAAAGAAATGGCCTGACGAGATCGTATTCATAATCATCACACAACTATGGCAGATCAAAAAGTCACTTTATGTGGAACAAATGCTTTTGTTAATGGTAATCACACTACTGAAGCCATCTTAAATAACACCATGGTCATGAAACTATGACTATGAGTATTTGTTTCATTTTCCATGCCATCATCAGTGTTGTCATTAGTATGAAAGCCAAATACAGCTAAAATAGCCATGTTTATTATCATTTGCTTTTAACCAGTACCAATAATACTAATATCATCATTATTTTCATCAAAGGACTATTACTATTAGTATTTGTGTCATCATAATCATATTCATTACATTCTCACTAGAGATTATGGACAATCATGATCATTATCATTATAATTTTCTTACAATTAATTACATTTCATCAATATGATGTCTTGTCTTTTTTTTTTTTTCTCTGTGCACAAAATATTCCAAGAGACCCAAACTTAACACATAAAGCAGAAACTTCCATCCTCTGTATTAAACATAACTGAAATTATTCGTTACATGAAATCAATGCCATTTGTCAATAAATGAAAACAAACTTGAACTATGCATTACCTGAATCATCAGGTTAAGAAGATCAAAGAATTGACTACAAGACGGCCAAATTTCATACAGCCAGAAACTAAAAAGCCGTACTTGTAAATGTTATAAATGTTACCATCCATCTCGCAAACTGGCATATCAATGATTTAGGTGGTTCTGAGTTAGGGCTATTGCATCATTGCTCACGGTGAGATCTTTATTCTCACAAAGTGACCTGTTGCTATCTTTAATAATTTTGAAATTGAAGGGGTGAGAATTAAGAAAGATCTAAGTGCCATTTGACTGCTTTTGAGAAAAAAATAAAAAACATCATTTCGGTATAAACCAATTGTTTGTAATACTGACATCAACTCTTCCAGTAACTCATTGAAATATTATACTCAACTGGTTTTTACTGAAATGATGTTTTTTGCTTTTCTCTAAAACGCAATGAAATGGCATCTAGATCCCTTCTAATTATACCCCTCAATTATAAGAAGAGGGATTTTTGCCATATGCTTGTCTGTGCAGTGCATATAATTATGAACTCTCACTCTTGTCTAACCTCTGAAAGGCTCTTCTGTAAGATGATGAAATTGTTGATATGCCAGTGTGTGAGGTGAACAACAGTGCAATGCTAAAATAAAATTACAGTTTCATATGTGTTCTGCCATTGCCTGGCAAAATTATGAAGCACAATAATATTCACTGAATTTTTTTGCTAAGTGAAAAAAATCATTTTGCCTTTCTTCCACCAGGAATGCACAATCTGCCACTGTCACTGGGCAGACGAGCTGACAGGGAGAGAGGTACCTTTTCCCAGGTAATATCATTATCATTTCACAAACAATATCCATTGAGTGCTGCTACAAATAAATTATCATTTGACAAAAAAAATAAATAAACAGTATGGCACTTGTCACATTGCGCTGTAGTTATGGTCCAAACAAAAATTCTTAACTTTTGATAAAATGCTCGCTTTCAAGGACTTGAAATTCAGAGTTTGTTTTGATAAAGATTCAGTTGCTCTTTTTATTGTTGTTGTCATTTTCTGTTTTGTTTTGTTTCTGTTGTATTCTAAATCACAAAATGATAATTGAGTTACAAAAAAAACTCCATAATTTCACAGTATTCCACAAAGTCAAAAATAAAAATGTTCAAAAGACATTATGGCACCTTCCTTTTGGGTTATATCAAAACTGGGAGCATAAATTGTAAACACATAAGAGCTTGTTATTCACTATAATGATACCTATTTTGCTCTAAATATGAAACTTGACATAATATTATTGTAAAAAAATCTCAAAAATGTCAATTCAAATGTGGGTTTGAGGCAGTAGACTTTCCAGATCACAAAATGATAATTTGACACATTTGCACAATATGTACATCTATGTACAGTGGCAGAGTAGGACCTTCAATGCAATATGATGGATTGTACGTAAAACTCATATTTATAAAGTTCTGACGACATTCTTTGCAATGTTCAAAATTAAATCACTTATTTCATGAACAGGAGCACTGGCATCACTTTACCATACCGAAAGCTTAGTATTAAGCTAGACTGATTAATTCTATGACAGAAATGAAATTTAACTTAAAGGGCCCCATATACATGCAAGGATCTGGCTCCGGATCTCCAAATCGTCAAAAATCATTGTGTGTGGGCCGATTTCATGAGGCCGGGCTCGGGGTGCGGCACGGGGCCAGAAATTTAGGCTCTGCCATATATTTTTCCATCAGGCCGCAGGTAGAGGATAGTGGTGCTTTTTTTACCTCAGATTCGTAATCAGCGTCAAATTTACCATGAATTTGATACAAAACACCGGGCCGGTACGATGTTTAATTAAAATTCTGCAAGACATAATTTATTGTTCTGTCACCCACCTAGTACTACACTACTAGTAGGCTAGACAAGCATGTGGGTGAAGGTGTAGAAGCCATTGTTTGGACCAGAAAGTCCTATTTTTCGCCCTACATTTTTTTCTTTTCATTAGTAGAGAATAGACAATTAGTCCACAGACAGCCTTTCATTTGTCTGTCGGCACTGAGTTCATGAATGTGCCTCTAGATCCAGTGTCAACTCGGCGATAGCTAAAGACAGGCAGTGATTTTAATTTGGAGCCAAAAAAATACCCCCAGGTGTGGCTGCTGCGTGTGGGTTCAAAAATAACCCCGGGCCAGGCAGAAGATGAGGCGCGGTGCCTGGTTTCCATCCATTGGCTCGTATGTGTATGGGGCTCTTAGGGTTCGGCAAGCAGATTGAGGGCAAAGGTCAGAGAGACTGAGTAAAGAAATACAAAAAAATAATTTTCATGGAATTAAATTTTTGGCAATAAAGAAGGCAAATTATTACTTAAACACTTGTTGCTGGAAGTGATCTTGATCACAAGTAAGAAAGACAGTAAAGTAGACATTCAAAATAAAGTGCATATTGGGAAGATTACATTAATATGTCATCACAGTCCTAACATAGTTGCCCAAGTCATGTTTTTGTGTTTTTTGAAATCAAATAAAACTGTTCACTTCAAATCTAATGGTAACTTTGTTAGGGAAGCATAGCGTTTTACATAGTAACCTTTAGCTGAACAGTGAACACATCTCTGTATTTTCTCTATGGCTTTGTCATTTGACTGCACTCCCCTAACACCAGTCTAAATGGTGGTTTAGGTGGATGTGGGTTTTGATTTAAAAACTCATAAGTCATCAAAGCAAAACAATGTAACTCTTGAATGTTGCAACGTGACTATCTGAGTAAGGTGAGGAGTTCAGCTCAAAACACAAAACTTAGGCAATTGTGAAATGACTGTGACAAGGTATTGAAAATTAATTGCTGAAAAAATCTGGTGCAAAAAAAAAAGTTCTGAATCAAGCAAGAGCATATATGACTTGAAGATTTTGGAATTCAGAATATTAGCTAATACAAATGAGATTCAGTAAATGACTACAAACTGCTCAGTTGCTTCAACAAAGGTTACACAAGGCAAATAATGATGGATTGTCCAAATATTTATGTACCGTATACACACTTTGAATTAAAAAAACAAATATTTATATTTTTAATTATTTTTCAATTTCCCACCAATATTTTACAATATTCAACAATGGTAAAAGCATAGAAACCACAGCCGGACAATTGAAAATATATAGAAAAATAAAATAACAGAGCTTGAATTGTCTCACAATGAATAAAACTAAACAAAATATCACTAACAAATTCAACAGTATGATCACTTTAACTCTGCAGTTCAAATTGTCTCACAGTGGACCAGATCACAGAGCTGTACTAACAAATTCAATAAGCTGTTGAGTCTGTTTGTTAGGGGACCAGAGTACATATAATCACAAAGTTGTGGTATTTCACAGAGAACGCTACATCTGAACAGTGAACACAACTCAACAAAGTCCCTCAACAAAGCCTCCAAGCTAGTGTTAACGAGGTTCCAACAGCCGACTATGATATAAACTAACGAAATGGTTATTCTTCTCAATTTCCTGGCTGAAAATGTGAGGAAAGTCAAGCGTTGTCACTTATGAAAGACGTCGCAGAAAGCCTGTGCTGCTCTGAAGCAAACATAGGAATAATCCTAAATAAAATACAATAAAAGCTAAAAGCTAAAACTCCCTTTCAAAGTGGTAAAGAGTATAGTGGTAGGCAATATGTATCAGGCAGTAAGACACAGATCAGTGATATATGATATCAAATTACAATGAAGCAGGTAATTTTTAACTTTTTTATTTGCTTTTTCTTTTTTTTTCCTTTTTTAGGGGGGCAAAGGCAAAAGGGTAATATTATTTAATCTTTTGCATTTCAAGCATCAAAAAATGACAGATTGCTTAATTCATGTACATTATGAAGGGCAAACAAAAAACACATGGCTGTTTAGTAGCTGTATGTTGGTGTATGTTTTTAAAATTCAGGAAGTATAAATAGGATAAATATAAATATATCTCGTAACAAAAACATCCACACTTAAAATATCTGCATGTTTCTATGATGTGTTAATTCAAAATCACATCTCTACCATCACAACAAAATAAGCGTTCAGATCCTAATTTTTCACACATCTGTTAAAAGCTCCCTAAGTGTACTACTGATTATCATTTTCAAATCAAACCGGTCAAGGAAAAATGTCTCATCTGAATGCCGGTTTCAATATTTTCATCAAAAAGATTTGAACATAATTCCACTATCAGACTTCTAGTTTGGTAGACTCGTCAGATTCCTCTGGCTTGACCCCCACGGAAGGTAACAGTTGCTTCCCTTTTTCATTATCATCATCATCCTCTTCCTCCTTCTCTGCCTCTTGAATCTCATGAAGACCGAACCCCACCTCCTCCTCTTCAAGACCTTCATCATCCTCCTCTCCACCGGCCCACTTCTCAACTTCACCTTTTCCCATGATCACATACCTAAAGAAAAAAACACATTTTAAATTATAAATTAATTTCATATCAGCCTTGCAGTCAGATTAATTTTTTTCTTTTATTCAAAATAATAACATTACACTCATATATATGTTAAAATTCCAACATAAAATGTTTTAAACTGAATTTGCATGACTCTGATAACTGTCAAATCAAAAGCACACTTAGAAATAAATGTATTCAGCTGCTTAACATGCTTACCAATATGAGCCTTTGCCAAAAGGTGGGACCCTAATGAGGTCAAATTGGCGATGTAAAAAACTTTGTTTTGTTAAACTAAAAGTTTGTTGAACACCCCTATTCTGTGTGTAGTTGCTAAATGTCAGAGCAAGCTGCTGAATGGTATTTCATCACGGTCATAACACAATTGCCTAAGTCATGTTTTGGCATTTTTTGAAAATCAAAGAAAACGGTTTACTTCATATAATAGTGTTAGGGGAGCGTAGTATTTTATATAGAAATCTATAGCTGAACAGTGAACACAACCCAGTATTTTCTCTATTTGGCTCTGTCATTAGACTTCACTCCCCTAACACCAGTCTAAATGGTGGTTTAGGTGGATGTGGGTTTTGTTTACAAACTTATAAGTCAACAAAACATAACACTGTTGAACCGTGCGACGCGATTGTCTGATTAAGGTGAGCATTTCATTTCAAAACATAACCAAAAAAAATGACTTTGGCTATTGTGAAATGACCATGATGATTTTAGATATATGTTACAATCTTGGGTGACAGTTCAACTTTTTTCAAACATAACAGTGATGACGAAATGAATGTTTGTCACCACTTTGACCATGCCTTGACCTCATCGGATCACACTAAAGGCTCATAATTATAATCACAATAATAAATGTGTTGTTATTGATTTAGACAATATAACACCCATATCCCCTCATTTAAACAAAGCCTACCACCAATGGGAAATCAAAGAAGCAAAATTTAAGAACAGAGCAGAATTCAGAGAAGAAAATTAAGAAAAAACATCCACCAACAAGGAAGATCATCAATGATATCATGGAAACAGACTAAGAATCAAGAATAGGGTAGGGGGTCAATAGCCTTGGGCCAGAGTCAAGATATGGCAAAAAGAAAAAGTTGTAGGTAGCAAGCCTCACATAACAAATAATGACAAACGATACAATACATGTAGAATGCAAAGGGAAGACATTTCAAATCAAGCTTTCAGTGTTTAAACCTTATTCAGGAAAAAAAATAACAAAAAAAAAACAAAAACCAACAAATAACAGGTTGGAAAATTGAGGCCCCCAAGAAACAAAGACCTGCCTCAGACTATGTAACATTGACAGCAGAAAAGTGATATCCAAAACAAGTACGGATTAACAGACATATAATAGGTCAAAGAAAGCAACATATGATTATTTACCCACATGTATGTATGTGCATCAACCAATGGCACTGCAATCTCTTTGTATATAAGATAATGACAATTTTTAAGGTTACTCTCTGTGAACGAGTTTGTAGAATGGACATGATAGGCTTGGGATAAACGTTTACTCAGGATGACTGCATGTAATCTACTGAGATAGTTTCCCCACCATACAAGGAATGATTTTGTTCTCAATCTCACGTTCAAATAAAATCTACTCACCAAATGGCTCCCGCGCAGTAAATTGCAGCTGCAACGTAGAATGTGGACTGCCATTGCTCACGTGTTCCCTAAGGAAACAAACAGTCAAGCACATGTATAATCATATAATTCATGAGCAAAAGGATGAGCCAGTAATTCTATCTAAGGCAGTACCTTGAATTACAGAACTATCACTTTCATCCAACAGAAACATAAAATATCAAGATACCTGTAAATTGCATAGTGCAAATTCCTAAAATCTGAAAGAAGCTCATCAAATTAAACTGCATCAATGAAATATTATTGATTATTATAAGAGTGATAGTAATATAAAACTGCATATTCAAAACTGAAAGAGAACATTGCATCAGTCGTATTCTGCTGAAATCGATGAACTTTATTCACTTAAACCAGATGTAAGGAACAGACATGACCACACATAGAATTCTTCAGAATTTGCCAGATGCTCTGGGTTGAGCATTATATTATGAAAAAAGAATCTGCAGAATGCAGCTTACTACTTAATCTAATGTTATTTTGTGTATTTAAAATGTTGTTCCAAATTCAGGGGTTGATATAGTTTTAGACTATATGCAAGTAAGAACATTGCACAGTTGAACAACTCAGCACTTCAATAATACACCATGTGACTCACGTCCATGGTCATAGCTGAGACAATATACGGTGAGAAAATGCCAGGAATGGTAGCCATCATGTTAGACAGTCCAAATAAAGTTCCAGCATAGGGTGGAGCTATGTCACCATGGTTGATGAAGTAGCCTGAGAAATGGAAGCCACACAGACCCACAGCTATGGTCAACATGATGACAGCACCCACTTGCTGATCACACTCCATGAAACCTGTGCCCACCAGGGCAAGTGCTGGGCCAACCATACCTTCAAAGACATATTTCATACCTTTACTGTAGCACATAGGCTTTGATATTTTTGGTAGCCAGCATATTTATTTTAAGTCCTGAAATATGGAATTTCTTAATGAAGCAACATGCCTGGAACTGAAAGTATATGAGTTTTATTAAATATCACAGTGACCCTTAACTTCTGTCTTTTGAAGTGGTTATATTTTACGCGTGCAATTTCATAATTCATTCACATCAAATACATTAAACCTGCATTAGACACATCCACTTTAGAGTCTGAACTCTCTTTATTTCGTCTTTTTATCTGAAAGTAAAATTTGAAAATGAAACCCTATGTGGGTAAACACCTTTTCTTCACAAACAGTTTAATAATACCTGTGAATGCTGTGAATTTAATGTCAACAAACAATACCCTAAGTTCCTGTGAAAACCTGAGGCATTTCTATTCAAATTGAAAGTATTACGTTAATAATTCCCAAAGCTTAAATTCCAATTCATCAGCATCATCATTTCCACCCCCACCACTATCCCAAAGTGTTCTACCTACCAATAGTTGCCATGAGTTTCCTTGTCCAGGCTATAGAAAGAATCTCTCGGGAAATCAGAAAATCGGCGATCATGCCACTCACAGTAATGAAGAACCAAAAGGTTAGATAGGGCAACATAGAGAAGACACCATTCTGGGGAGGAAAACAAGACATTAAAGAAAAAATTTTCTACATTCAAAACATCAAATCATTTACTTCCATCTGCACAGAATTGCACAATATTCTCCAAGATCTGGATTGGTGGAAACATACAAACAAAACTGTAAAATTCTCAAGATTAAAAGGCTTCCCAGAGATATGTGGAAAAACAGAAATTTCCAATATCGCTCAAAATTTTATGGAAGAACTTTGCCACACTTTGTAAATTGTCTTCTCAATCAAACTTCAAAACTTGTATCCAGAATTATGGAAAACATTGAAAAAAAAATTCAAATTTCTTAAATGTGAAAAAAAATTCTCCAGTGCCTGCAACTGATCTTGAGTTTTCCTTTGTCTTGACAACTTTAAACCATACTAACTTTGCTGACAAGTAAATCTGCCCCAGGATAGTACTGATATTAGTGACCGCTATGGATTGACAAGGAGCTCGATAGCTGGAATAGAGACATATTGAGTTTTCTGTTTGGGTGACCACGTACTGAATTAATAACAACTGCTCATAATGACTTATTGTTACCTCAAGTGTACCTTTGTTTAGTTGGCTTAAGGTGTGTCATTGCATTGCAGTTTACAATTTAACCTGTACAAAGTACTTGAAATTTAAGTTTTAAAATATGGACAGTGTAATGCTATAGAATCACTCACAGATTTGATGTCAAATTTGAGCACTTCTTTCATGTAAGCTGGGATCTTAGTGAGCAACATGTATGCCCCATAGTTGCCACACATGTGAGCCAGGACAATTGCCCAGACAGCTCGTGAGGTGAGTATTGATTTCCACGGGATGGACTGGCCCTGGTAGAATGAACAGTTGACAACACTAATGGAATAGATAAGAGGCAGTTGAATATACGGGAAGAAACTGTATGTTGCAGTTGTGCTTGCTACAGGTTCAAAATAATAGGTTTATATATTAGTAGTAAAAATAATAAAAGTTACATATTTGCATTATTTTTTTTTAAAGTTTTTTTTTTTTTTTTGGTAGACATATTATTCAGTCTGGGGAGGATCCTTAGGACTGAAAGCTCCCTTTTTATATTCTCTTTCACAATTGATTGAACAGTTTTCTCATTACATTTGTATTTGTTTTGACTATTTGGGTCTGCAAACATATTTGTTTTTCTTTACAGATTTTTTTCCCCATTATTTCAGATTTGATGGATCAAGCAGGGTTGTATTCAATTTCGATGCATTGTTCACATTTGTCACAAATTTATACAACACCATGATGAACTGTTCAATATTCCTTTTTGAACTTGCATCTATGAACTTTGCAATTACACATTTTGAAACATTTCTAAATTTTATGTTGAAGTTTTTTCTTTTTTGCATTTAAAGTGAGTATGATGATGATAAATGAATTTATTGCCAATCGTATTCCAAATAACCTCCTTATCAGGGTTTATGGAGCTATATGCATACAAATTTACACTGGTTTTTGAAGCAGGGAAGAAAATCCCAGCGAAGCCTATTGCTTTGCCCAAGGGCCGATAATAATGTTAAGACAGCCCTGCATTAGCTCACAAATCAAAACTAAAATCAGATACGACAAGTGTATATATCTGGTTCTAGTTCATAAACTGACATTGACAGAAAAAGAAATAAAATACTAAATAATTAATATATGGTTCACTCACAGATTTGCTCTTTGTTCTTTCACCAATAGAAAATTTAATGTACTTTTTCTCTATCTCTGAGATGGACTTGTCCTCTTCAGGAGAGTCGTGGGCAAAAATGACCCAGCAAACGCACCAAATAAAACCAGCTGCACCTGTTAACAGATGAATTTTTAAAAACAGCTTTAAAACATTCACAATCAGCACATATAAAGAAAAATGTTTCTTCCAATATTCTTATTTTTTAAATCAACAGGTAAAAATATCATCTGAATACATGTAGTTTATATGGATTTAGTCCATAAATATAAATTCTTAATGCACTTGCTACATGGTTTTCATATTACTCAATACCAGTTTATTGTATTACCAAAATCAACGTAGAGCAGGATAAGTGTCCTATGTCAAAATCACTATTTTTCGGGAAGAAGCAGAAAACATTTACTACTTTTTTGTGTGTTGTATAGTTATTACTCATTCCAATTGATTCCTAAAAGTAGATTAGAGCTATTGTGTTCGAACAATCCCAATTAGATTGGCTCTGTCAAAAATTAGATCAGACTTTCAAGTTTTGGAAACTTTGACATAGGGCAGTTTTGGTGGGTCGTGCTGAAATAATGGTTTCAAAGGATTGGTTATGAATGATTTGCCTGCATAATAAATGACAACAAACATCTTAGCTTAGGTGAGATTGAGAATGACAGTTTTTCAAAAGATGTTGATAAACATAAGCATAACGATATCTCATGGGTGTCAAGATTCGAGATGAGTAAGGTCTTGGGATACTAGTGCATTCGACTAATCGAAAGGCCACTCACACTCGTCCAGGTACAACCAGAATAAGCAATAACAAACTTGTTAAATATATATATATCAGGCCTGAAGGGCCATACTAATTTATTACTATGGATAACAATAGATATGACTGCAGATACAATAAATATGATTGCGGATACAATAGATATGATTGCATCAAATAGTGGCTACATCAAAATTCCATTGTGGGAACTCAAGCTTGTCGCTGAACTTATTAACTGTAGTTCAAGAATTCCAGTATCACATGGGATACAACTATGGCATTCAATATCACATGAGACACAATCTATGGCATTCAATATCACATTAGATACAATCTCCACATACTTCTTCTACAAAAGATTAGTTCTATGAATGACTTCAATACTTCTTTCTTTCCATACACACTATCATTCTACACTGCATTAATCACTGTCTCTCTTGTGAGGATTGCCAGGTGGCTTTCCTACTGCTCAGCTTCCCGTCACTGGGCTGATCTAGTAATTCCTGTCTCGTTAGTGTGGACTTATGGATTGCCTACCATTATACACTCATAGCCAATGTACGAGCGTAGATCCAAAGGACACCATTTGCACTTTTGGCCTAGTGCGACGAGGCGTGTATATCAATTCTCTGGGCGATGACACAGTCACTCCACTTCTAACTTCACTCGTATATTATGTTCTGTCTACGCTCGACTCCTACTGTCAGGCCCTGGAGCTCGAGCCGAGAGAAACCTCACTGGAGCGAATGATTTCCACAGCCGTTCTCTGATTAAACAATGGCGACTTAAGCTTATATACCTCCAGCCAAACCCCGTGAAAGTTTCTTGCCTCACCTTCCGAATCTCGTGCCGAGCTCACATGCCTCGGGACTCTTTGCACAACTCACCGCCTTAGCCCGTGAGTCCACTAACCTATAAAATCCCACCTTTTACTCTAAGGGTCTGATCACACTAACACTACTCACTGGATCCCCAAAACTCAGCTCATGACAATGGGGGTCATCCACAAATGCCTCCAGCGTACAAAAAGACTTAGTGTAGATGAGAGGTGCTGGGAGAGTGCACATGCCCTTTTGAATTATGGTAATGAACTAAAAATTTGATTTTATTTCACTTTTTCAGCAAATTAAGTTGTTAGATTAGATAAAAACCATGTCACTTAATGTCTTTAATTTATCATGCACATTCAAAACTCGAATGGCCATTGCTCATACCGTGGGGGGGAGGGGAAATTATTGAGATCAGAAATATGAAAAGTGTACACGACGAGATTTGGGGAAGGAGGGGTGTCATAAACATCCAAATTTGAGTGCACCCACTTTGTGAATAGCCCCAATTGTTAGCTGTTTTCTTTGTTCTTTGTCACGATTAAGGTTGATGACCTTGTACGCCACGAGTATAGAGGGGGTAAACTTGGTAAGGGAGAAGGGGAGTTTTTAAGTTGTTGACTAGCATGAAAGATTACTATCACGAGGAAGGTCGGTGGCCTTGTGCGCCACGAGTCTAAGGGGGGTGAGCTTAGCAGGGGAAAACACGGTTTTTAACATTGTTGACGAGCGTGAATAGATACACACGACTCGCTTTAAACTAGTCGCGTGTGCAAAGACCTCGGGAGTATAAGTAGAGGAGAAGCTCGACACACGAGGTTCCCAAGTTATTCATTCCTAAAGGAACACGCAGAATTTATCGGTCCGGGCGACAAGTGGAAGGTCGTGCCATGGGGACCAGGGGTGTTAAGTATGTGAGGGATCCATGATGTTCACATTTATTTCCCAATAAGAAGAATTTATCGGTCCGGGCGACAAGTGGAAGGTCGTGCCATGGGGACCAGAAGTTGAGGAGTCCTGATGATAGGACGGGAACCCTTCAGGAGCTCGTGATTTACGATGGCGGGTGTGAACCGTCGGTGTGCTGTGTGTTTGCAGAATTTGAAGAGTCCTGAGGACGGGATGATGAGAACCCCTCAAGGAGCTAGTAATCTACGATGGCGGGTGTGAACTGTGTGTTCTTATTTGTGAGAAGCCAGGGGCGTCTGTTTCCCCTTTTATCGTCGAAGTTAGAGATCTAGAAAGGATCGTGTGAACTCTGGAGACGTGAAACTGCATCAACGAGGAGGGCAGCTGTTGACAGAGACTATTAAGTATACGTAGTTAAGTTTATGGACAGAGGGATTAGATCTAGATGTGAAACGGGGAATAGAGAATAGCCATGATCCCCAAGAGTAAATTTGAAATATCTCTGTTTTTGTGATTATGTATGTGATTATCATGAGTTGAATGTTTTGACATAAGTTTTGTCATGCATTTATAATTAAATATCGTTTCATTTAAATCTCACTCCATGTGTCCATTGATCGCTGGTCTGCTTGCTTGGCTTGTTAGCTGGGTTTGAAAGGTAAATAAGTTAGGTACTCATCACACACGTGGTCGTGACCATCTTCACGCACGTGATCGTGACATCTTAATGTCAATAAATCGAGAAGACATCACCGCGTAAATGGGACATAACAATATACGGTCAGATGTATCATCTTTTGATTTCAATGGTATTTATAAGCAATTTCTCATTCTAGGCATTCGATTACTGACATCATCACAGACAGTCTCTATTTGCTTTTACTATTTCAAAAAATTATAACTTGTGAGTCAAAATAAAAAGTCATTGCCCATAAACAAGCATTAACCAATGCAGATTTACATACACGTATATTATTCAGCAACCTCTAACAGCACTGCAACTCTCATTTTTCTGATTTCTAGGAATTTCTTCTGGCCAGATAATACAAAATGTTACCAATTCTTACCAATAACATAGAAGACACTTGGCCAGCCGCCATCAAAACCATATGCACACAAATATCCTCCAATGGGGAAAATAATAGCATTGCCAAACTGGCCACCTGTACAGAAAAAAAAATAATGGGTTGGTTTCAGATAACATCACAGTACCTACACGTTGCCAAATGTTTAAATCATTTCTACCCAGAATAATGACAGAGCATTGCATGTTAGTCTAACATGCCAATTTGGCCATGTAAATTAAACATAGTTGCAAAAGAGGGCTGATTTTCTTCAACTTCAAAAAACACAGTGGCTACATTTACGGCAGCTGGTGAACACAACTCACTATTTTTCTTTTACTCCTGTTCGTACAGCAGGGCTTCCTTTCATTTTTTTTTTTCTATTGGGGTATGAGCATAATCTGCTGTAAATGCAGCCACTGCCTTAAAAAAAACTTGTATTTCTCCAAAATTTCAAATTATTCAGATCTAGACAGGTTGCACAATATTTGCATGATGAGATGGTCTGATAACTAACTATATGTCATTTCCCAACCAGGAATGCAGCACCAAGAACAACAGGCCTTTCTCATTGTGGAGTGACTTCCAACAACTAAATGGTCATTCTTTTTAATTTGCTTTAGTTTTTTAAGATTGTTTCAAAAAAATGTTTCAATTGTTTTTCTCTTGCCTGGAGAAGCCTTTGATGATCAAAAGTTTGCGTTTTATTTTATTTTCATTTCTAACCCTTTTGTGATTTATTGTAGCGTTTCTTTACTGATTGTTTGTTTCTAATGCAGGACTTTGCAACATACATGTATAACCTTTTGTAGGGTTTTTTTGCCAAATCCTGATGACATGAATGCAATTCACCAATACTATTTATATTTCACACTTTGAACATTGATTGTAATTTTAAGACATACGGCAATGCCTTATTCATTCATCTTCTGCCCAGTGATCTGATATGACCTTCTTGTATCAAACAATTCATTTAGGATGTTCTTTTCTCAGTTCTCTTGAACACCTTCTACTTAAGACATGTCCAAAACAAGACTGCAAGAAACTGTTCCATGGATTCTCCCTGAATATGAACCATGTACAGGTTTATGGGCATTGATGGTTTTAATTTTATTTAGTCCTCATTTAAACTCCTCCCACTCTCCCATTAGCTCCACCTACCAGCATAAGAGAAGCCAATCAAACGACTCCTTTCATTGGGGGGCGACCATTTACTCCATAATGCTTGGACAGCTGGGTACATGGCTCCCTGCCACAGACAAGATAACATTTTTTTACACTACTATAATTATGAATTAAGTGGATTAAACTGATATGTGCTGATATAATAATATGCTGTATCATTGATATATGCCAATTACCAATGTTCACACTGTGATTTTCTTGGGAATTAGTTTGGCTGAATAAAATGACCAACTTAACTCCCACTCACTGAGTGTTGTAGAGGTGGAAATGGGAACCTAAGTGCCTGTTGACCATGTCAACAATGCAACAATTATGCACGCCTCATCCCTTCTCAATACAATGAAAAATAACTAGTACTCACTTATATACAGTGTGAGTTTGCTGACATATAATGAGAGAAGGAATGGTTTGTCTCTGTATCCTGTGCCTGGGATTCAAAATAAATTAATGGCCATCTTATACTTATATTACTCACTTAAACATTCATCTGTATCATAAGCTTCACAACAATTATTTCCACTAATTTTATCAAAGACAGAAATAATGACCAGTTTAACCCACTCCAGCCTGTTTCCGCACATCTGAGGAATACACATAAATATATTACTGATATCTCCCATGTTTTTTCCATTAGGCATGCAGGAATCACCTCATACGCTCAGGGAAGGGCTTGGCCAAAAACCAAACAAAAGATCTGGCCAGAGTTAACAATTTATATAATTTACATCGAGGGCCGCCACGTATACTGTCGTAATTCGGATTTTGTCCAAAATTGACATTTTTGGCCAGTAATTGAGTTAATGTCGACCACACATTGTGTGGAAATGTCATGTTAATTACGACAAAAACAAAGAGATTATCTTAATTACAAAAAATGTCGTATCTCAAGCCCGACAAGATTGCACACGTATACTGTTGTAACTCATACTTACTACAGTATACGCGTGAGAATTTTTCTTCTACCATGTCGTTAGTCACAGATACGATAGTATTCGTCTTGAGAGTTTACCATCCAGCTACACACATCAAGAAGAACAGTGTAGACATACGACATGATGCTTTTAAAAATGTGAATGTTGTTAGACCAATGGACAAACTGTTGGTATTGACACTGTAATGCACCGCTTTTGGGGGCACACTGAATCACAAGTTGGACAGCAAAGAACTGAATACGATTGGGTTTCCAGTTTTATGGACATGTGAAACACACCTCTGGATTCTGTTTCTGTAATGTCACCCTGGTGACTATAAATCGGCAACAAGAGCCTTCTCTTTGGCCAAAATTTTACACTTTCTTTGTAACTTTAGAATTACTGTAGTGGAAGTTACTGATGTACTATTCGAATACTACTTTAAAAGATTCGATACTGCGAACTCCACGTACAGTAGTATAAGGAAATAGCCACTAATGGACTGAAATTTATAATATATCAATGTATCGATACCAAAACGGACCTTCCCCCCTAGCTTGGTTTTTGCAGACCTTTCCTAGTATTTTGATCATAGAGCATTCCGTCTTGCTGGCAGCTGAAGGAACCAACGTATTTTCTTCCACTTGAGACAAGATTTTTACTTGGGTCAACTGTTTTCACCAATTTCTGTAAGTATATTTTTGTTTAATTACTCGTAATTCTAAAGTGTTGTCTTAATTTAAGATCAATTATAGCTATTGAAATATTATTTTCATACCGTTTTTAAATTATGGTACAAAAACAAAACAAATGGATAATACTTTAGATCTGAAAGGATATGATGAATAAATTAACTACAGTGCAATGTATTTGTTCATCTCTCAGAACATTGCGTTGAAGGCTTTTGTTTTCTATCTTTAAAATTTTCTTCTGCAGAAAAATGTTCATCCGTGGTAGTGTGAATCAAGCCGCTGACATCTTTGAGAACAGAGGTCAGCAGTGCATTTGCAACTCTGTAGCAGCATTAGTGCACAGTGAAAAGAATTGTGTCACTTTGTGGAGCAGCAAAGACTTAGACCAGATTCTTTCTGAAGGAGACCTCTTACATTCAAAGCTGTTCAAATACAGTCAGACAAAGTACCCTGTTATTACAGACCTTCCTACCCATTTTGAAGTAAGTGACTTTGAAGTTAAAACCAGCATTACTGATTCATACACTGGGTTACTTTCAATGGTGAATGATTCTCCACCATATTTCACGTTTGATTCAGCTATTTCGAAAGTTAAGAGATTTGGAGTTGTGATTATTGGTCCGGCTACACCAGCATTTTCCTCGGCAAGCATCACAGACGGAAACACGTACAATATCTTTGATCCTCATAGCAGAGATTGCAATGGGATGGCCTTTTCGGATGGAAAAGCAGTTCTTACAACTTTTACTTCCACGGAAGCACTCAAGGATTACTTTGAGAGGCTGTCGTCCTCTCTTGGCCTAGAATCGTGCCCTTTTGAAGTCACTCCTATCGACATCAATGTGTGTCAGGTAGACGGGCTCGCATTAAATTTTAATTCTCTCCAGCCAGAAGCACATGTTGCACCTGATAATTCTGATTCAGCAGATTCAGATGTTCCACTTGCATCGATCAAACGTACATTACAAACCAAGTATGCCAACGATTCAGACTCTGATGACGCTCCTCTTATTAACATTCAGAGAAAAACGTCTTTACGCAAAAGGACCACTCAGAGAGGTGATGTCATATTCAATAATTCCGACGAAGAGCTCCAACTGGACTTTGTACTCTTGGGCTCTGACTCTGATAATGACCCTAACTATATTCCAAGCGAAGATGAATATTCTGATGGCGGTGACTGTGAAAAATCACCACGGACAACTCTTCAACCTTCTTCAACATCACCTCTTAAATATATGCAGGTGTCTGTTGACGCCATTCGCGTCATTGCTGGTGATTCCGACGCGAACGAATCTGCAGGCGTGAGTGTCTCTCAGACTTCCAATATTTTTTTGGACAATTGCTTGGCTGAACATGAAATGGTACCATTTGGCAATGATCAGGATAATCTAAGTGGCCTGGAATCTGCGGATATAACTAATTCTTCACTTCAGGAAGAAACATCAGATACTCCAAATGTGTCTATGGCGATAACTGATGAAATTGAAATGCAGCCAGATTCCATTGTCCCATCTTATTCAGAATCTGGAATGCAAGTCCGTGGCAGGAAAAGAAGAAGAAATGAAGAAAACTGGAAAGACAGCAAAAGAAAACGTGCAGTGAATCTGGGAGAGGCGTATGTCAACCGGAAAGGAAAGCAAGTGCCTAGAAAGACAATAAAGCCTGGATGTGGTGCAAGATGTAGATTGAAATGTCACGAGCGCATTGAAAATCAGCAAAGGGAGAACACTTTTCATTTCTTTTGGCGGACTGGAAGTCTTGATAAACGACGGATATACGTTTGCCAAAATGTCGACAAAAAAAACAAGAAGACCGGATCTGATTCATCAAGACGCAGTAAAAGTCTTGTCTACAATTTGACTATTGATGGATCTAAAACACCGGTTTGCAAGAACTTTTTCTTAGACACCCTTGGCATCAGTGAAAGGTTTGTGTCCACAGCATTTTCAAAGCTTGATGATGGTGGACATATTATTCAGGACATGAGAGGTAGGCACAGCAAGATGACGGAATCAAGGAGTGGTGAAAAGGAGCAAGTAAGACGACACATTCAATCTTTTCCTACTGTTGAGAGCCATTACTGTCGGAAGGACTCGCAACGAAGATACCTTGGTGCATCACTGAACTTAGCTACAATGTACCGCCTATACAAAGAACAAAGAAACCGAGAGGGGGCTATTCCTGTTTCTTCCACTGTGTATTGTGAGATTTTTAGAACAGAGTTCAATCAAGGATTTCACAATCCCAGCAAAGACCGCTGTGATTTTTGCGTTTCTTTTGAGAACATGTCCTCTGAAGAGAAAGAGGAAGAGCAACATCGTTTTGATGATCACCAAAGAAACAAAATTAAACTAAGAGAAAAGATGACAAAGGATAAGGAAGATAGTATTAAAGACCCTAGCAAGCTGTCTGTCTGCTTCGATCTTCAAGAAGTGCTGATGACTCCACACTCAACAGCATCAGTATTGTATTACAAACGAAAATTAAACACTTATAATTTATCACTTTATGATCTTGGAAGCCGACAGGCAGTTTGCAACGTGTGGCATGAAGGGGTGGCGGCCCGAGGGTCAAATGAAATAGGGTCGTGCGTGTTTGAGTATCTAAAAGGTGCGAGTGAGAGAGGCGTAGAGCATGTGACACTTTATTCTGATTCATGTGGGGGCCAAAATAGAAACAAATATTTCTTAACTATGCTTTGGTATTCACTGAACAAATTTGATTTTACAGAAATTGAGCACAATTTTTTTGTCAAGGGACATAGCAAGAATGAAAATGATAGCGTCCATGCTACGATTGAACGTGTGAGTAAGAATGTGGATGTATACACAACCCCTCAGTGGGCTGGAGTAATGAGCACTGCTAAACAAAGTAAGCCAAAATATATTGTGAATGAACTCGATGAAAGTAGATTCTTTGATTTTAAAGAAATTGCAAGGCATCTGAAAAACTTTGATCTTGACAACTGCAGACAGAAAGTCAGGTGGCTAAACATAAGATCAATGAAACTGACAAAACAAGAGCCAAACACTGTACACATCCTCTACGACTGCGATGGAGAATATCACCATCTGAACTTATTGCAAAGAATAAGAAAGGCTCCAACAACTGTATCTTTCCAAAACATCAAACTTCCCATCCTTAACAATGGAAAGGGGCCTGGAATAGACAAAGACAAGTATGATGACTTGCAATTTCTATGCAGAACGGGAATTATTCCCAGAATCCATCACCAGTTTTTCAACTTGTTAAAACTCAAGACAAAGTGAGGACAGAAGCTTGGCCCATGCAGCGAATTCCACTTTGATCAAATCTCAGAATCATATTTCAATGTTTATCTACTACAGTGTATTTTCAACATTAGTTGTGATGTCAACTGGTTTTAAACTTTTAAAAATTATTTTTTCAATGCAATTGTACTGTGCCTTTTGTCTGTGTAACTTTTCAAAAGTGTGTAACAGTTTGAAATACAGAAAGCAACTTCCAGATTAGTGAAAGAAAGAGGTCGAGGTATGCCAAATTGCCTACAGAAGGTTGTAACTCTGGGGCAATGTAGCATTTGCCACGCGTATAGAGTCGTAACTTGAAGATACGACAGTATACGTTCGGTTGAAGTAACAAGAATACAGTCGCAACTCAACTTACGACAGTGTACGTGTGTAAATATGAGGTGTATAAAATCGTATGTTTAATTACTCTTTTGTTAATTATAATTAATGATTTGTAATCAATATATCGGGTTTCCCATTGTTTATATAATTTACATTGTGAAAAATGGTCAATTTCAATTAAAATTTAAAAAACGCTACAGTTTTTTCTTTCTCCTGTAAAATTTGTGAAATGGTAGTTACGACAGTATACGTGGCGGCCCTCGACATTGTCCAGGCAAGGTCACCCATTGAAGGCCAAGAATGAAAATTACAGATCTAAATCTACACCTTATAAAACAAAAAAAGACAACTGAAGTTATTCAAGTTCTGTTTTTCATTTCTGAAAGACCATTTATTCTATTTTGTCCCATGTTTTTCCAAAGGACATTCATATTGCTTGATTAGACTTGCCTCCGCCATGAACTTTTGATACGGTAAACACCGATAAAAAGAATAAATGCCAGGCTGGAGTGAGTTAAAACATGTTAAGAAAGTTACTTTTTTTTTGTTATCAC
This sequence comes from Onchidella celtica, assembly GCA_963931925.1. Lineage (NCBI taxonomy): Eukaryota > Metazoa > Mollusca > Gastropoda > Systellommatophora > Onchidiidae > Onchidella > Onchidella celtica. Next base: position 18,995,196 of record OZ007582.1, read on the forward strand.
CAGCAAGTGTGTTTTCAGATACTGTACATTATTTTCCCAGCTGCATTTCCCAATATTTAATATTTTATCATTGTTTCAGCAAATTTTTAAGACAGAAACATAAAGATTGCCATCTGACCTCTCCAAGACCAATGAAGATTCTGAGCACCAGGAATAGATAAGGGCTGGTGCGAGCCATTACAGGTGACAAGATGTTCAGGATTGCCACTGGAAACATGGAAATAGCAATGACTTTCTTGGCTCCAAACCTAAGGATGGACATCAAATTCACATGCCATAAGATACAGAAAGAAAAATTTGCAGCAACTGTTCATGCCAACAACAAACCAAAAAAAATGTATATTAAAATATTCTAGCATGGCAATAAAAAAAAAACTATTCTCAAGGATTACTCACATATTTGAATTAAATTTAACATTAAAGGGCCAAATACAAAAAGTGTTGCTAAACCTTTACACAAAGCAGGTTTAGCAGCCTAGTTGACTTAGGAACACGTTTTGTATTATGGTCCATAGTTTTTCCATTCATTTTGCATTGCACTTGAAAGTATGCATGAAAATAAAAATATAATGTATACATTTCTGGAGACAAAGTGAATGGCTAGGCTGTCCATAAACCAAGATTTGGACCCAATGCAAATTTCTAAATAACATAATGTGAACTATTTCGCAATATGGAGAGTTCGCAGATGAAGAAGAAAGTTGAAAAAAGAAACAAGATGCATATAAAACAGACATCCTACGTACATAGCATAAATGTAGACAAAGTCACCTACCTCTCCCCCAGCCTGCCCCCTGGGATCTGCAGCACCAAATAGCCCCAGAAAAAAGCTCCCAGAATCAGCCCTTCCAACTCTTTACTCCAGTCAAATTCTCCTTTCTGGGATATACAGAGTGGAAAGACAAAACATAGTCATTTCTGAAACTTGAGAGCTGATTTCTTCCAACTTCTCACTTTCCACCATTTCTTCTCTTCATTCCATTTGTTGTTTTTCATTCTTTTTCATCTCATCTTCATTTTTCTTGACAGCTCCATCATTCAGTTCTCTCTCTCTTGCTGTCTCTGTCTCCTGTTCCCTTCTTTCTTATCACTTGCTGAACATTTGTGATGTGAAACTTGTTGTTCCTAAAAAGGTGAACTTGACACACTTCTTGGCATCTATTCTTCCTAGCTTTCTCTACCATCAGCACCACCCTCGGCTTCTACCAAAGGAAAAAAATTCAGTAAATGATTTCTACATTATTTATTTGAAATTTCTGGATCACAGCTATTCATCAAGCATAAAACTATTAATTACTTCCATTTATGCAATCAATTATTCTGTCCATTAAACTAACTTACGTTCTGATTATTGTGCATCTACAATCAACTCAAGTCCTATTGAGGTGAATAAACATATTAATATGTACATGAAACTATCGTCTCTGTATCAATCCATTCGCTGATGGGAAACGATATAATGAGACGTCAAGAGATCAGTTTGTGTGCTTTTATCTGTGTATTGACATGTTTTTCTTCTTCCCTGGGATTTATTTTACTGCACTGTGCAAATTTGTATTTGTCTGTGTAAATTACGACTGCTTCTTATCTTGTATCATTTGACATGACATGACCACTGGTGGCTCATTTGGTTTCTTCTCCGTCTCACAGAGTTCATGTTCATGGAGCATCTATTATCATAACTGTTTTAATGAAAAATAGTTACAGAGAAAAGCAAGCAGAGGTTAGAGAAATCTAATCAAATGGTCATTACTCCTCTCAGCCTGTGATAAGCATAACCTGGTCTTCACAATCTACCTTAGCGTTATCAGCAAGTTCTGGACATTTCTCATTAGGAGGTGGTTTGATAGTAGACAAGTTTTGTACTGCTGTGTAACCGGTGAGATTGAGGCTGCCCACGAATGTCACATTGCTGTGGACAGGATCAGACAGTAGGATGTTAACAGAGAAAAAACTTTACAGTAATCTTTAGAGAAGTGAGCATCATGCTGACTACCGACACTGGCAGAAAGGAATATTAGGCTATGAAATGAGGCATGGAAAAGGTAGGGTTCAACTTCGAATAATTTTCTCCCTGTGCATAATACAAATAAATACCCACATTTTCATTCTTCCATCACAAACTCTCTGTACACCTTTTACTTTGAATTTAGGTGAAAATTGCAATTTTCAGGCTATGGGATTGTCTCAGAGTTCCTGGTGTAAGTTTTGCCATCGCTTTTATTCACATATTTACCGACATAGAAATCCTACCAATCACATTGTCTATGTGATAATGTCAAAATTTTTACAGCAGTAAACAATCTTTTTATCTTTTGTGACATTCATTTCCCTAATTCTGATGAAGGTGATGAATATGATGATGATGAAGATGATGATGTTGCTGTTGTTACAGTGATAAATCTTGATGTCAGTACCTTCTGTTGCCTGCTGCGGGGTCAGCGGGTGGTACATGGGAGACCATAGAAACAATGGCTATACTCAAATTGACACGTTGTGCGTACAGACTCACAAACCCAAGAAAGCACAGAATGGCCAATCGTAATCTATGGGAGGTCCACCATGGCACTGCGGGATAGACATATGAAATAAATGCATGAATAAAAACATTGATGGCAAAGATCATCTCAACGATATCCATCTACCTATTAGTCCATCCATCCATCTGATTCCCCAATCCTCCACCTCCCTGCCTTCATCCATCCGCCCATCCATTCTTCCATCCATTAGTCCCTACATCCATCCACCCATCATTTCATCCATCCATCCATTCATCATCCATCCATCCATCTGTCCATCCATTCATCCACCCATTCGTCCATCCGTCTGTCCATCCACCCATCAACCTATCCATCCATTCGTCATTCCATCCATCCATCCACACCCATACATGCATCCATTTGTCATTCCATCCACCCATCCATCCATCCGTCATTCCATCCATCCATCCATCATTCCATCCATCCAATCCATTCATCCATCCATCCATCCACCTATCCATCCATCCACCCTTCCACCTGCCACTCATCCATGCTCCATCAGGTATCTAGTGTAACCAGATATAAGACTTCATGCTGGGTAAAGACCATCAATAAGAAATGGGATCTGATAGGCTGTCGCAACAAGCCCTAATCCTAACATTAACAAAGCCCCCATCCCCCAAATGCATTTTCCAGGGGTCTGAAAACTGTCAAGTCTATTCCTAGACCTAGAGCACTTTGTTTGGGTGTCAAGCTGGACCCAGTACATATACATGCATACATCATTGTATAGATTGTTGGTTATACTGTCTTCTCTGAGAAGTGGATTGTAAACCTACTGAACTTGGTGGTGGTAGATGGTCTTAAATCTGTTTTAGAAATGGATTTACATTAAATTTAAAACGAGTGGACAGTTTTCAACTTCTGTGAGACTGTTGTAAATTTGTGATGATGATGATGATTATGGTGGTGATGGTGGTTGTGATGATGATGATGATGGTGGTGGTAGTGGTGATTGTGACAATAATGATGACGATGAAGATGATGGTGGAGATGGTGGTGACAATGATGGTGATCTAATGATGATGACGGTGGTGATGGTAGTAGTGGTGGTTGGCAGCAATGATGATGATTGGTGGTGGCGGCCATGGTACTGGCAATGGCGGTGATGATGATGCATGACAATGGTGATGTAGTGATGATGCTGGCAAATGGTGGTGATGATGATGCATGACGATGGCGATGTAGTGATGGTGGTGGCAATGGTCATGATGATGCACACTGCATAATGACAATGGTGATGATAATGATGATAACAGCAGTGGCGTAACACACACCAGCTTTTGTGTCAATCTCCTCCAGCTGCAGACTAGGGGCAGAGGCTACAGAGTCTAGATGAGGGAAGTCAAAGCTGGAGCTAAGTCTCCGGCTGTACCGGCGTCTCCTCATGGAAGCCGTGGACAGTTGAGATTCTAGAGGAGGGCGGCCACTCTTGGATGCTGGCCGAGTTAGGCTGGTGCTGTGAACAGGGAAATAGTTGAAATAACAGGCTGAAGTATGAAATATAGGAGATAAAGGGGACAATTGGACACTAGTCGCGTTATGCTGGTGCTGTGAGCAGTGAAATCATTGACGGCATAGAGGTTAAAGGAGACGAAGGGGCAAGTGGAAATTTCTTACTGCAGAGGATTACAGGTCAATTTTCACTTTTACACAGGAGGGCTTATGATGATATTGTATATCCGATTAGAGAGGACCCCACTGAGCTGTAGTTAATGGACATGGTATTTTACATTATAAGCTATAGATTAACAATGAACACAACTCAGAATTTTCTCTACTCAGCTTTGTCATTAGACCATGATCCCCTAAAAACAGCCACCTCATAATATACTGTTTTCCAGATGGTCGCTGTAGTAAATATCACTGGAGATATTTCCACTGTTTTAACATGTCATCATTTCAAATATGAGCAAATGAATATGGCTTTTGTTTTTTATGGAAGAGGTAATTTGGCAGTTAAAGAAGTCTACTTATCGACACCATACGGAAGGAAAGTTTACTCCCTTTTCATATATGACAAAGAAGAAAGAAGGAGTGTAAAACCGAGAGAAGAGAAAGGAAAGGCGACAGACATTAAAAAACAAAACAAAGAAAAAGATGTCTATACCTGGACGTCTTGTCTACAGATGAAGTCTTCATCAAAGGTGGGCGTGCCTTCTGGTCTGAGGGTGGGGATTTGCCCCCGTTTTGGGCGTCCGTGACGTCGTATGACGTCATGGTGATGGTAAGATCAAGGCTGAACAGTCAAACGGTGACAAGTGTAAGGGTCAGAAATGAAATCGATTTTGATCTTCTCTGTGTTCTGTGCAGTTCAGGATTTGGCCATGATGGTGTCGGTCACCTGTAGAAATCAAAGGAAAAGAAGAGCTGAAACTCTTGAGGGAAGAAAACTAAGGGGGTGGGGGGTCTTCAAAAGAAGAGAATTCTCGTCAAAGAAGTCGGCATTCGGCTTCCTTCTCTATAACGACAGGAGATGTTATTCTATTGGACATCACCTTACTTGTCGGTCGCAGGCCCTTGATCACCATCCTCGCACTCCTTGCAATGGATCTGTAGGTCAACACCTCCCATCCAATGGCGGATCTACCATGAAACTAATGAAGCTTAAACTTCAGGGCCCCTAATCTCGGAGAGGCCCTTAAGAAACTTTTTTAATGAAATGAATTAGCCTTGAGGCCCTTGCGTGGGTAGTAAGGCCCTTTATTAGACCTTGTTGGGTGTTACCTTATTGTTGATGGCAAAGTGGCCCCCATAACAGTTCAAGCTTCCAAAAACGTAGGTTCCCAACGGCTCCCGCTCACACCTCCCAGACTCCTCTTTCACATCCACCTCACCCAGTCCCCAGTAGCGAACTCACACATTTAACATGGGGGATGTGCATGACAAAATCTCATCAGGTATCCTCTTGTTGGATATCAGTTATCACCAGTCATCACAGTATCTTGCAGTTTTTTCACAAACGACCCTTTTGTAATCTCCCAAACCTGTAGGCCTACTTTATTGCCTGACATTCCCAGCGGGTCTATAATTGACAAGATTCTTCTACCACTGTGTTTTATCTTCAGGTTGGATGTAGCCCACAAAAGGGCAATCGTAGCTGATAGCCCTCAGCTTGGGGGCCCTAACACTAGAGACAAAGGGGATGCAACTTAGAAGAAGCAAGGGCATAAAACCGCTTATCATTCTCGTGTTTTATCCCAGTTACAGCCCCTCTCCCTCTTCTGTTTCTCGGTACCAAGCCCGTTCTCAGTAACGACATTCTTGATGTTTCCATATCGTATTCGGCAAGATATCTAAGAGTAAGACCTAGTGGAGACATACTGAGTAGCAGTCCAGAACTCGGTAACAAATTAATGTTTCGGAATCTCGGACACACAATTCGGTTCAAGTAGGCCTATTCTGATCGCTCGACTAATACGCCGAACAGCCTTGCAGTCACCATGAGTTAGCGGCACCAAGTTATAATGTGATCAAATATAATGTAAGGATATATAGTTCGCATAGTCCCACGCACTGTAAACAAAACTTTTTACAGAATGAAAAAAAGACAAAAACAAAAACAATTGCTTCTCTCTCTCTCTCTCTCTCTCTCTCTCTCTCTCTCTCTCTCTCTCTCTCTCTCTCTCTCTCTCTCTGTCTCTCTCTCTCTTTCTCTCTCTCTCTCTCTCTCTCTCTCTCTCTCTCTCTCTCTCTCTCTCTCTCTCTCTCCCAGGATGCATTTGTGTTTGTGTTCAAGTTAGCTGCCTAAATTGGTTCGTGGACAGTTGCATTAAAGTTATCAGAACTGAAAAAGACATTCATTAAAGTATTTTCATCAAAGCACTTGAAGATCATTAAGGTATTTTCATCAAAGCACTTGAAGATCATTAAGGTATTTTCATCAAAGCACTTGAAGATCATTAAAGTATTTTCATCAAAGCACTTGAAGATCATTAAAGTATTTTCATCAAAGCACTTGAAGATAGGAACTCTTCCAGACCAGCTCAGAGCGCGTTCATCAAGAGCAGAACCTAACGCATTTCGCTTTTTTTTTTTTTTTTTCAAAACTGTTGTGAAACGTGGCCAAGCGCGTGTTTTAAAGATACATTTTTGTCCAGATCACGAGTGTTTTCCTGGAGAAATGATTTCTGCATTAACTCTAAGAATTATCTCTTTCCTGCCTTTGATTTTCTTTCACTTCCAACAACCTGCCTCCCCGCTCCCAGCCTCCGTTTTTCTGTTTTGCTTTCACATAATTTCATTATCCAACAAAAATTGTTTTGCATACTTCATCTTTTCCTTCTCTTTATTATTTTCTCCGTCCTTCATCTCTTCCGAGGTATTATTTCTAATTTGCCTTTTCATGTGTTTGATACTTTCTTTTCCTTTCCTCCTCTTTTCTATTTTCGCGCAATCTTTCAGAATTTTTCCATGGTTTCTTCTTGTGTTTGTTATATTCACCATATCATTATTTCACTCACAAGCTCCCTCATCCATTTTGTTTATTCCGCCCCTCTTTGAGTTAATGACCCACGTTATCTCATTATCTATCTTCCTGTCTGCCTGCCTGCCTGCCTGCCTGCCTGTCTATGACTGTCTGTCTGGTCACATCCATGGTTGGGTCAGGTTATAACACCCTCCTACCCCACCCCCCCCCCACCCCCCCCCCCACCACCCACATACCTGACAGGGCGGCAGGTGACTTGAGTTACTTGTGTTCTCTGGAACGTGTGGAATAATGCACGTTCGGGCCCGCAGATGAGCAGCTTGGCAGACCAGAGACACAGGCCCGTGCTGGAATGTCCGGCTCAGTTTTAATCAACCCAGAAATAGATGGTTCCGTTTATAGACCCAGGCTTTTGTGTGTGTTTTCTATCTAGCTCTATCATGGGATTTTCGGATGGGAGGGGGGTGGGTGAATGATAAAGTACGTTCCTAATGGAGTGGTAGCGTGGGAGTGAGTGGAAACAACAGAAAAAGGTCTTTGTACGCGGCGTTGGGAGAGAGAGAGAGAGAGAGAGAGAGAGAGAGAGAGAGACTGAGAGAGAAAGAAAGAAGGGCGTGGAAATGGGGGGGGGGGAAAGTGAAGGGCGGAGAGAGGGGAGAGAGAGAGAAAATGAAGGATGGAAAGAGGGGGGAGGGAGAGAGAAAGTGGAGAGAGGGGACGGAGAGAGAAAGTGAAGGACGTGGAGAGAGGGAGGGAAAGAGAGAGAGAGAGAGAGAAAATGGATGTCAGTGGAGGAAGAGAGAGAGACGAGGGAGAGAAAGGGGGAAATGGGATACAGAAAAAAAAGAGGGAAGGGAGAGAAAGAGAGAGAGTAAGAAAGAATGGGGAAAGTAAGAAAAACAGTAGGGCCTATACGCTGATATGAAAACCGTACACGAGTGTTAGCATTGAGGTGCAGTATTACGCTCTCCTAATAAAAACCCAACCCCAAACAGAGCTATACCCCCCTCTTCCCCACCTTCCTTCCTCTACCTGCCTGGTTTGGTCTCAATTATGTCAGACCTCCTTGTGTGCATTTCACATCCTCGCATTTCCAACCCGCTTTGGTGATCCGAAAAGCAACGACAACTCACACAGAATCTCCCATTGCAAATGAAAAAAAAAAAAAAAGTTGATAACATTATTTTCTGAAATTACCAATCACTTGAAATGGAACATAACTCAGCTTGAAGGGCATTGTTTAAATACAACATTTAGATTATTGCAATATTATAACGTATGGCTTATCAAACTTACTTGCCATAAACGAAACGTAATCCTTTATGTGGCAAGTTATGATTAATGCAGAGTTCTCTCCCTGAAACTCCTCAGTCTATCCCATGAGGGCAGAAGGTTCACTGCATCGTTCGAGGACAGGAAATTTGCGCACCCAAAATAACCATTATCTGTGTCTTATTAGCCACCCAAACTCTCACGGGGATTGGTCAAAATAACTATTCTGCTCAGCATCAAGGAAGAAGTATGGTGAACAAAAATATCAAGGGACTTAAGCTGGGTTCTCATGTGAACGGAAACGGAAACAGCAACGGAAACGTCAAAGGGCCTTCAAGTAGTGAAATAGAAAGAATTTTTCCGCACGCCGTTTTCGTACATATGGAAACCCTCTTTCATTTTACCATAATAAATGAGGGATTTTTTTTTTTTTTTGCCGTTTCCGTTTCCGTACACATGAGAACCCAGCTCTAAGAACTTATATAAGTACACCGAAACGAACCTCAGTGACCAACTGTATTTTATGGACTTTAACATTTTGCCCATGCTCTCAAATCGTACAATAACTTCTTAAGTTCTATGTTCGTGGTTGGTGGGCGCCTCTGGTAGGTCTCCCTGTCCTATCGTTCTCTGCGTTCTCTGAGCGTCAACTGCGACTTCCTCCAAACTCCAGCTCAAAACTCATAGTCATATGTTGTCCGGGCGAATGATAAAGTACGTTCCATGGAGATGGAGTGGTCGCATGGGAGTGAGTGAAAACAAAAGAAAAGGGTCTTTTTCTCGGCCTTGAGGGAGAGAGAGAGAGAGCAAGAGAGAAAGAGACTGAGAGAGAAAGAAAGAGAAGGACATGGAAAAGGGGGGGGGGGGAGGGGAAAGAGAGAGAGAGAGAAAGTCAAGGGTGGAGAGAGAGGAGGGAGAGAGTTGTACGTACTTACAATACAGGATCTTAATGTGGCAAAAAACAACAACGACATTTTACGTGACTCAATTTACATTTTTACCAGAGGAGCTAGCTCTGAAATAACATTGTAATCCTCGTACATCCAAGGTCTCTTTAAACAAGACAGCGTCTCTAGTGATACCAAACAACCATAGAAGGTCTCTGATACGACTAAGACAACAACGGGGGCACGTTGGTCTAGAAGCAAGGTGTTCGTCTCTCGAGGGTTGGATTCCCGGTCGGCGCAGGTATGTTGGAAATTTGGAGGAATTTCCTGTTCCTGATCCTATGGTAGGTGGCCATCATCATATTATAAAGGAGGTCAGGCCTTCCGTGTAATCACGAATGGCTTTTTAACCGCTGATTACTAAATGCCACAAAATATCATATTGCGCAAAGAAAAAGGTAAAGGTGTACGTGCATATATTATTTCAAAAGGTCTCAATGTTCATTTCATTTTTAATACTTTCGTTGATATTAAACCACAACTGAGTTGAACCAGAGACACTAGAAACGATAAGATGAGACACTGTCTTCTAAATTTATGATGCAAAATTGTGACAGTGCTACTGCGATTAAAAGAAAAAAAGAAAAATAGCCAGAGTTTTTCCACAGCGATTGAGGTTATAATTCCACAATAAAGTGACGTTTAAGTCCATAGCGATAGTTGAACAGTGAACAAAATTCAATATTTTCCCTGTTTGGCTTTGTAAAACACGGCACTTTCCATGATTTCCGCGCGTTTACCGCTAGGTGGCGGTGACAAATCTGTACACGCTAAAAGCATTCGCTGTCTCATCTTATCAATTCTAATGGTTGAACAGCAGAAGGTGCGTCCGACATTTTCCTCAACGAGGCTGCCGCATAAAATTTGGATCGGATCACGAAGCGAAAACAAAGACATCAACACAATCGGCACGGTGTTTCGTTTGTTTCTCGGTGTTCACAGATTGGGCGGGAACTCGCAGAATTGGACTAGTAAATACAACAACAAGAAAAATAAACAAACAGGCAAAAGAGAAGTGCAAATGCCATGGGCACAGATCCTCCGAAATCAAAGGCCTCAACACTGGTGATACAATACATCAGAAGGCGTGAAATAATGTGAAAAGTGTAACTGGCAAAACTCATGGATTACGCCATGTCCTTATTTTTATTTATTTTTTATCCTGGTTTTCCCAACTTGCACAATAGCCCGCGGTGGTTTCCAAATTGTTTATATAACAAGGCCGATGATGATCCTATGAGTGTCAGGGACCAGAACACACTACTTTAGATTCAGACAATAATTATGACCCAGTAAGCACTGAGTTATTTCTTACGTTGGACTTCCGACATATCAGGTTGACGCGCTTTCTGTGTTAGCCAAACACTTTACCTTGTTTAGGATTTTTTTTTTAAAAATGAAAAAGGTTACCTGTTGTAATAAACAAATCTGGTCCTAAACTCTCTCTCTCTCTCTCTCTCTCTCTCTCTCTCTCTCTCTCTCTCTCTCTCTCTCTCTCTCTCTCTCTCTCTCTCTCTCTCTCTCTCTCTCTCTCTCTCTCTCTCTCTCTCTCTCTCTCTCTCTCTCTCTAAGAGTTCGATGCTACCTGTGAAAACGTGAAAGTCAGCATGTTGTTGTTGTTTTTCTGTGTAAATATTTGGCTAGACAATCAGAAAGCGCCTTTTCAAACACTTTATTTTTTTTAACTTTTGTTAAAAAATGAGAACGTTATTACCTGAGTGTTTTCCACTACTCTCATAGTTTGTACTGTCTTCTTTTATTTGAATCTGATGGGAGTTTTTAAGCGAGCTGTCTTGTCTGAACATTGTGAACATTAGCAATGCGGGTCTTTCCTTACACTGTTCTAGGAGAGCTGGCTGTAACAGGGTGTTATTTAGTTAGAGAAAAACAAACTGTTTTGTTGTTTTTTGGGGTTTGGTTTGCCAGTTGGTATTCTGTTTTTCAGCTGAAAGAATCTTTCGAAATCTATGGGCAAAAACCCCATCTCCCTATGTACTGATTCTAAATATTACAATGGCAGGAAAGAGTAGCATTAAAAATCATATAGAAGGACAGACTGAAGCTTCGTGGGGAAAAACAGTATGTTTCAAATTAAATGTACATGCAGTTACTTTGTACTTCTAGTTTTGAACTCGTTCCTGCCCGATAAAACCCAATATTTATTATGAATTTTAGGTAAATAGATAATGTATACATAACAGGAGAAAATAAACATACTCGTAGTCAGTCTCAGTACTGCATTCGGGTGACTTCACGAGGCCATGGAATAAAGTGATTCAAATGAATTTGAACCATAGTACGAACAGACCACACAAAGAGGCGATATGTCAGAAATGACTAGAGGAGACTTTCATGACAGTTCATGCAACAGATGAGCAACCTGTGCCAAATAGATAATGTTTCTGAGAGAAGAGTTCGTTTTTCTTTTGTTTTGCTTTGTGAGTGATGGCAAATGTAATAGAAAGAAGGAGAAGAATGCCGAAAGAAATGGCACACACAGTGTGGATAAGCAAGAAAACCGAGAGCTGCATGCGGGTATCGAGATGATTTCACGACAGAAGTAGAGACTGCTGAACCGTCTGATCTGCAGCGATCAATACTGTCGGTTCCTGCACTGAGAGTTCATTTCCCTTTATATCGATCTGTTGTTGAGCTGGAATATTAGCACTGTGTGCTAGTAAAATATCGCTCATGTCTGTCTGTATCTACTGCGTGTGGAATAATTCTTTTCCCTTGAAATTTGGGGTTTGGGAGTGGAGAGACATATGCTATTTCTTTGATTCATAGAAACCACGCAAAGTTTCAGTTTTGACATCACCAATCGTAATTGAATTAATTTGTCCACTGTATGCTTAAAAATTGATAAGTTGCCTTTGTTGAATACGAAAAAAAAAATGTTTAAAGTTTGCGATTAAAACATGAACTATACTTTTGACGTTTCAGTTGCCGTACAGAAATTAGCTACTGTCAGCAAACTGGGAAACTGAATTGTGGATTTCAGAACTGACCGGTTAACGTAAACATATCGAACGTCTGACAAATAGAGAGACATGGTCTAAAAGGTACACTAGCAGACAGACACCCAAATACACAGCCAATAATCAGACAGACATTGTATAATAGGAGAAACACCTCTTTCGTAAAGTCCCAGCATGCAATGTTAAGAGCAGCAACAACAATAGCAGCTATGTACTAATGTAGTCGGTCCATATTCACTGTTTCTGATTGGCAATTTGTTTCAATTATTCCAGTTTTGCTGTTGTTGTTGTTGTTGTTGTTGTGGTAATTATTGTTATCTGGACGAAAGCCTTGACTGACTGAAAACTTGTTTCTTTTCTTTTATTTTCATTCTTTTCGAATTCATTGTCAAGTTTTCTTTTTGTTTGTTTCAAACACAGGACTCTGCCAAATAATTTTTTTGGCATTCATGTATATCATTTTTATTTTCCGACATTTTAACAGTGTAAGATGCGCAGAAGTTGTTCTACTCATCATCATCATCATTGCCTTTCTCACCCTGGATCAGGGTATAGGCCACCAACAAACACCTTCCATCCCTCTCTATCATGGGCCAGCCTCTTTACATTATTCCAAGTCTTTCCGCTTCGTTGCACATCATTTTCTCTGGCTCTTCTCCACGTTCCGCGCGGCCTTCCTCTTGATCTCTTGCCCTGGGGATTCCAGTCCAATACCTTCTTCGTGATGCTGTTTCCTGGCCTCCTGAGAGTGTGGCCGATCCATCTCCATCGCCTCCTACCAATTTCCTCTCTGACTGGGTTCTGTCTTGTTCTTTTCCATACAATTTCATTGCTGACCTTGTCTGTCCATCTGATCTTAAGTAGCTTCCTCAAACATCTGTTGATGAAAACTTGGATTCTCTTTATGCAGGCCTGGGACGCATTCCAAGTCTCACATCCATACAACAGGACTGACTTCACGTTCGAGTTGAATATCCTCAGCTTTGTTTTTAGAGATATATCCTTGGTTCTCCAAATCTTGCTTAAGGATGTGAAAGCTGCCTGTGCCTTTCCAATTCGTGCTTTGACTTCTGCCTCTGTTCCTCCCTTATTGTCAATGATACTACCAAGATAGCAGAAGGACTCTACATCTTCCAGTGGTTGATCTCCTACTGTGACTTGTTCGCTTAGGGGTGCAACAATTTTTAGGACCTTCGACTTCGCGGGATGTATCCTCAATCCAATAGATTCTGAAATTTTGTTTAGAGCTGTAGTCTTTGCTTGCATCTGGTCGTGTGTGTGCGACAATAGTGCCAAGTCATCTGCAAAATCTAGATCGTCCAGCTGTGTCCATGGGGTCCATTGTATGCCATTTCTTCCTCCACTGGTGGTTTCTTTCATAAGCCAATCAATCACCAGGATAAACAGAAATGGGGACAGCAAACAACCCTGCCTAACACCAGTCTTGATATCAAAGCTGTCAGTAAGCTCACCATCATGTACGACTCTGCAACTTGTCCCCTCGTACATGCTCTTGATAAGATTCACCATCTTCTCTGGGATTCCATAATGTCTCAATATTCTCCACAGTGTTTCTCTATCGATGCTATCAAAGGCCTTCTCGTAGTCAAGGAAGTTCACTATCAGTTGGGAGTTCCACTCTAGCGACTGCTCTACTATGATTCTCAGCGTGGCGATCTGGTCGGTGGTTGATCGATTACTCCTGAAACCAGCTTGCTCCTCGCGAAGTTTTTGGTCTGTTGCATTCTGTATTCGCTTGAGAATAATCCGATTGAAAACCTTTCCTGGGATGGAGAGAAGTGTGATTCCTCTGTAGTTACTACAATTGCTGAGGTCCCCTTTTTTTGGGAGCTTCACGAGGTGTCCTTCCTTCCAGTCCTTTGGAAACTTGCCTCCGATCCAAATCCTCGAGAATAGTGAGTGCAGACCCTCTGCAGCCCCAGCAGCATCTGCCTTCAGCGCCTCTGGTGGGATCTGGTCTGGTCCAGCTGCCTTGCCTCGATTTAACTGCTTTATGGCATCATTAATCTCTGCTTTAGTCGGAGGGTCGCAACTGATCGGTAAATCATTTCTTGCGGGTAGAATGTCGGGTGGGTTGCTTGGTGGAGGTCTGTTCAAGAGGCTGTTAAAATGTTCTATCCATCTTTTTGCCTGAGCTTCCTTTCCAAAAATAGCCTTCCTGTTGTAATCCTTGACAGGAACTTCAGGTTTTCCATATTTTCCAGCAAGAGTCTTTGTAGTCTGGTAGAGGATCCTCATGTGTCCTCCTGTTGCTGCCTTCTCTGCTTTCTCTGCTAACATTCCTATGAACTCCTCTTTGTCTTTTTTAATTGATTTTTTGACCTCTTTAGCTGATGCTCGGTACTCTTCCTGGTTACCAACTCTTGAGCTTCTTGTACGACTTGCATTTACCCGTTCTTTTAGGTCTCTTCTTATCCTTATCAAGTCCAGTGATTTTTGACTGATCCATTCCTTGTGTTCCACTTTCTTTTCCCCAATAACATCCTGACATGTCGATGTAAATACTCCTTTTACCTTAGCCCAGTGAGTCTCCAAATCTACTGTCTCTTCGAGGTCAACAAGGGGTTTGAATCTATTCCTCAGTGTCAGCTGGAACTCTTCCTTCTTGTCTCCATCCAGAAGGCTCACTTGAAACTTTCTCCTCTTTGTTCCTGCTCTGGTACCTTGTTTCTTGAGGCGGAGTTTGAGTCTTGCCAGCAGCATGTGATGGTCAGATCCAACATCTGCTCCTCTCTGTACTATGACATCCTCTAGTGAGCGTCTGAATCGTCGGGTGATGCAAAAGTGGTCAATCTGATTTTCAGTTACTCCATCCGGTGAAATCCAAGTGGCCTTATGGATCCTCTTGTGTGGGAATACTGAACCTCCAATCACATAGCTGTTAAATGCGCAGAAACTTGCAAACCGCTCTCCATTCTCATTCATTTGTCCTAAACCATTGCACCCCATAATGTCCTCATACCCTGTATTGTCCTGTCCTATCTTGGCATTGGCGTCTCCCATTATAATGTTCACATCTTTTCTTGGCAATGTGTCAACTATTTCCTGAAGCTGGTTGTAGAAGTCGTCCTTGTCCTCATCGGTTGCTTCATTTGTTGGGGCGTATATCTGCACAATGTTCATGTTGATGTTCTTGTTCTTAGTAGTAAATGATGCCAATATAATTCTCCTTCCATAGGGTTCCCATCCCCTCAGTGACCTCTGGGCGTGCTTGCTCAAGATGATCGCTACTCCTTCTGTATGCTTTTTGTCCTCCCTTCCAGAATACAAAATCTTTTCCCCAGTATTAAGTTGTTTCAGTCCGGACTGTATCCAGCGGGTCTCGCTAACTCCAAGTATGTGCAGTCTGTATCGCCTCATCTCCATTGTAACCTGGGCACTCTTTCCTGCTTCATACATGGAGCGGACATTCCACGACGCAATCCGGAGTGACTTGCTTGATGAAGGAGCAGTCGGGCCAGTGGCGTCCTTTCGGCTTTGTCCATTGTCCTTCATTGAATCTACAGGTGCAGATGCTCCCCCTTCTCCCAAGATAAAAGACTGATTTGAAGTATTTGCTTGTGTTTCTGTAACTGGTTTATTTTTACAGGGTGGGTAGTTGGCCCACCGCCAACTGGCTCTTCTCGGGAGACCAGGACCTTTGCACCTTTAGTCGCCTCTTACGACACGCAGTATCACGTCAGATGTATTCTCTGCTGTCCCTCTTCTACAAGAGAGCCCCGCATCTGCACGGGCGAGAAGTTGTTCTACTGAAATGATTTATTAAAGTTTTGTATGCAGACATGAGGGAGATTTTCAACAAGGTAAAGACTTCCACTTATCCGGGAAGTCCGTGCCGCGCCAAAACAAACAAGAATTCCATTTCGTGACCGGGGCTGCTAAACGCACCACTCTGATAACCGATTCTTCACGCCAGCTTAGTAGTGCACACTTATCAGCACAGGTGATGTATTACCTGTCTTTGCATGTAAACACGCACCACAACTTGTTATTGCAAAACAATCACCTGAAAATAGTGTATAAAATTGTTCTTTTTTTTTTTTTTCTCTTTGACTTTTATTTTGGCAGAATTGTCGGACAATTCGGCAACATTTGGTATATATCTCATGCTGTTATTTCAACATCTTATGACATTTTGAACGGACACTAAGCCTTTTGAATGTTGTTGCAAGTACGTCCGTCCCCCAAGTTTTGGGGCTTTTTTTAGCTAGGGGTACCTACGTATTTTAAAGCCTTTTGTGACCCCAGAGTTAGAGGGCTCCTCCCGAGATACTCCTAACAACAGTCTTAATGAACTATTCTTTCAGATTTTCTTTTTGTTTTCCTCCTGTTTGAAAGGATGGGGAGCTGGGTTAGGGATTTCACAAGATTTAGGGTTGAGGAAAATGGACGGGGTTGGGGAAGATACCTATACGTATGCGCTCCTAGCGCAAAGCGATTGGGGTGCTTACGTGCTTATAAACAACACCCATACCTTTTTTTTCGGGGGAGAGTGGATGGAATTAAATAATAATAATAATAATGAAGATCATTTATATAGCGCCCAATCCAAACTGTTTGCTCTAGGCGCTTTACAGAAAGTCGTGTTCTCTCCATCTGCAACTCACTCTCTCTCTCTCACGCTCTCTCTCTCACCCTCTCTCTCTCTCTGCTACACATACATTGTATACATAGATACACACACATAACATACTATAAGACAGAAATTAAACGATAAAACAGCAAAATTAAAGTGAAATGAGAAAATAAATGGATTGGGAATGAGACTTCACAACTGAAAGTGTTTTTTAAAAAGGTGGGTTTTTAGACCAGTTTTGAATTTTGACTCGGTAGATACTTCCCGCAATGATTTTGGCAGTGAGTTCCAGATGTGCGGGGCACAGTGTGTAAATGCTCTGCCTCCTAGTTTCTTTGGCTTGCAGTTAAAAATCTTAAGAAGGCCCTGATCGCCTGATCTTAAAGAACGAGGTGGTGAGTAGGGCTCTACCAGAGTGGAAAGGTAAGGTGGTGCAGTTTTGTTTATGCACTTGTAACACAGAACTGCTATTTTGTACTGGATTCGCAATGCACGAGATACTTTCATGGAAAGAAAATAATGAAACTAACATGCCTGGTTCCCGTGAAAGTATCTCGGACTCTCGGCTGTGTCGCATTTTACCGGGCCTTTATAATGAAAATTTATTTCTTATTGCTTTTTAAGTGACTCCTTAGCACCGTTCTTTTCTTGAAAATTCTGCGTCTTCAGCAAAAGACGATGGTTGTGTGGATAATTACGCATGAACAGACATACAATGCTGATTTGTTTCTTCGAGACATACCATGCTATCTATCTATCTATCTATCTATCTATCTATCTATCTATCTATCTATCTATCTATCTATCTATCTATCTATCTATCTATCTATCTATCTATCTATCTATCTATCTATCTATCTATCTATCTATCTATCTATCTATCTATCTATCTATCTATCTATCTATCTATCTATCTATCTATCTATCTATCTATCTATCTATCTATCTATCTATCTATCTATCTATCTATCTATCTATCTATCTATCTATCTATCTATCTATCTATCTATCTATCTATCTATCTATCTATCTATCTATCTATCTATCTATCTATCTATCTATCTATCTATCTATCTATCTATCTATCTATCTATCTATCTATCTATCTATCTATCTATCTATCTATCTATCTATCTATCTATCTATCTATCTATCTATCTATCTATCTATCTATCTATCTATCTATCTATCTATCTATCTATCTATCTATCTATCTATCTATCTATCTATCTATCTATCTATCTATCTATCTATCTATCTATCTATCTATCTATCTATCTATCTATCTATCTATCTATTTATCTATCTTTGTCTGTCCCTCTATCAATCATTACAGCCACCAGTCCTTTTTTTTTTTATTCTGTATGTTTCCTTCTAACAGTTCACAGTACCGGTAACACAAGAATGCCCCATGAAAAGACACCCCAGAGGTGACATAAAGATTTGCATGCGTTGAATTTCAAATTAAATTTACTTTTTCCGCAAAGACGAAGGGCGGGAGCGCATTGAAAGTGACATACATGTCCTCAGACATGTGTACTCTGTACACAGTTCACATGGGGTGTCACGGGTGATGAGTTTGTGAATGGGTGAAAAAATGTTGACCTCTGCACGTAAAGCTGCCAACGTGAATACGTGATAACTGACGGGGGCAATTTTTTTGCTAACAAAGGAAAGATTTGCTTAAAGACACTCCTCGTGGGCACTCCACGGCACCTGGGTTAAAAGGCGGCATATATTAACTCTGTTACCTTTCAACATTAACAGAGCCAGGACAGTGAACTCATTTTCCAGACAAGTATAATGTATACTTTTGGTGATTTTTTCAGCCAGTACTGCTCCAGGTACTGGAGTTAAATTTATAAGATTATAATTATCATTTCGGCTCAAAAGCTCCTAACAGGCCATAGTAAAAGCCATTCTAGCCTTTTCCCTGCCAGTATGCCTACTTCAATCCGATGGAGATTTGTGGGGGATTTTCGTAGGGTTGGTAAGATTACCATAGTATAGGGTCGTGTTCCCTATATCAAACCGACGTCGGTGCAATGTCGTAACCAGCAGACCTGCGTAGGAACAATGCCATTTCTATGTGCAAACTTGACGTCAATCCTACGCGTCGGATTTTCGTAGGGTGCTGGCTGGGTTTCCTCTCCTGCCCCCCCCTCCCTTTTCCTCATTTTGTTACTTCTCCATCTCTTTGACTTCTGCTTCTTCTGTGTTGCCCTCTGTCAGTGATCAAGTTGATCCCTCGCAACCAAATGTTTAGGCCTACTACTGATTCTAAATTTAGACATGGACGTAGAAATCCGAAAAAAAAAGGGGGGGGGGGTGGCGGAGGGTAGAGAATTCGCATTTTTGTTCATATCACATGACATATAAATTATAATTAGCACGGCTGGCTGTCAGTATTGTTTCTGTCATGACTGTTTATGTATTTCATTGTATTAAAACTTATTCTGCCACATTAAATTACGGAACGCCAGAAACACGAGTTACAGCCATTCTGAATTACAACTGTGACCAAGTTTGCCTGAAATATCTGTGTGACCCCAATTAACCCTCATATGATTACACTCTGCTTGTTTCTGTTTCAGGCAGCAGTGACAAATTATAATATTCCCTTCGGCTAAGTAGAGAAATGCAGATCGTTGGGAGTGTGATACCATAATAACTCATTGTGCAACCTGGCAAGCAACTAACTGGGCCATGATGTAAAGAAACAAAACACACCATACTGCTATAATTATGCATTTATATCATTATTATACAAAGAGAGATACAAGGGAAGAGAGAGAGGGGCACACAGAGAGTGAGTAAAAGAGAAATATATAGGGAAAGTGAGTAAAAGAGAAAGACACAGAGAGAGGCGGAGAAGGGGGAAACAGAGAGAGTGGAGGAGGAGGGAGGAGAGAGAAAGAAACTGATGCATAATAATATGCCATGCCAATGGATTAACGATGAATCAATATTGGATGCATATTCTGATTGATATACTAAGATATTCATTTGCATCTGAACCACATCAAAAGATCTCCCAAAATGTGACATATCTGGGGTAAATCTATTGGCCTACTACACATACCGACTATCAGAATGAGATATTTCAAACTAGTTACTATAGTTTAAGTTGCCAAGATTAAATGATCTTCCCGCTGAAGATTCAATATTTCTGAAAGACTATATTTTGCTTGCATGCCTGCGACTGCGAGACAGTTTTCACACTTAACGGCTGTTTAAAATCAATTGAATAATACGTGTATAATGATACATTCAGCAACTTATCGTAATGTTTCCCCGAAATCCCCCCCCCCTCTCTCTCTCTCTCTCTCTCTCTCTCTCTCTCTCTCTCTTTCTCTTACCCATTCTCTTGCTCTCTCGCTCTCTTTCTCTTTCCTCTTCCTTTCGCTCTATCTTTCTCTCTCTCCTTCTCTCTTTCCTCTTTTTTCTCTTTCTTTGCCTCACTCTCTCTCTCTCTCTCAGTCTCTTTCTCTCCTCCCCTTCTCTTGGTCTTTCTCTCTCTCTCTCTCTCTCTCTCTCTCTCTCTCTCTCTCTTTCTCTCTCTCTCTTTCTCTCTCTCTCTCTCTCTCTCTCTCTCTCTCTCTCTTTCCCCCTCTCTTTCCTTTTCGATCTTTTTCTCTTTCCTGTCTTTCTCTCTCTCCCTCCGTTTTTCCTCTTTTTTTTTTTCTTTCTTTGCCTCTCTCTTCTTCTTCCCGCCCCTCTCTCTCTCTCACACACACACATAATTACATCCACTCAATCAAAAGAATAAACGCGTAGATCCATCAAGTGTATGCAAACAGCTCCCTGTGTCCCAGTGACGTTTTTCACAATGCAACATTACCATCATATCCACACTGTTCACAAGGTAAAATGTTATTCAATTTTACAGAAGCTTACAGCACACTAACCTGTGGTTACACACATCTATATAGATCTGAGTCTGTGCAAAACGTATCATATTGCAGTACACGCGTTTGACACGCCATGAGAGAGGTTAGACAGCAGTTCTCAGTCCTGGGCCATATTCGTCCGGTCTTTGCTATCCCAAGTTTCCTCAATTCATCCCCCATTTTGAAATGTCATCAAATAATATTATTTACCACTATACTTTTTCAGACATAATCACTGAAACAATTAATGGAACTAGATTTCTTTATCAACTGCCGACAATTGAAAAATGACATCTGTATTTCAATGCATCATAACATTTCTGTTTGAGAAAAGAACTTTGATGCTCCATTCTTTCCCAATTTGGAGTTCCTGCACTGACCGAAATTCCTCACTACACCCCCACCCCCCGGCCAAACGTTCCTTTCGTAAGATTTGAAATTGCGCTGCCCTCGAAGACGAGTGCACCCCCCCCCCACCGTTTGAGGATCACTGGTTTAGAGCAAATTTAATGCTGGGCTGACACAATCAGCTGATTATTATATTATGATGTTCGAGTTGTGTTGTTTTTAATCAACATTTCAATTTCGGAGTGAAAGTGCTCGTCCACGCTCCACTCTTGAGAAGAATTGAATTAGTTTAGGCAAATTAAGTTAATTTGCAACGCCATTAACAAATAATTTATTTTGTACTTTTGAACGTTAGAAATAACCCCACACCCACAATGCAGCCAGATACACGAACGAACATTGTAAGATTATCAAGCATGAAAGTAGACCTTCTTCTATAAATGATTGATCTGTTTACTGATGTTATCGTTTTCAGACAAATAAATAAGGCACAAAGAGACAAGAAAATAAATGTCTTTTCAAATAACACTTGGGATGTGACTGCTACGTGTATTACCTACTCACCTCTTTAGAAAGCTCATCCGTACAGAAAAGACAACTAAATGTTGTGCTGTCAACTTTAAAAGATAACGATAACAGTAGCCTGTTCAACCACGTTGCCACATTGGAAATACAGCTGATAAATATTTTGTATCACATTCTGTTTTCTGGAAACATCACAACATTACTGTGAACACAGCAATCGATACTCCATGGCCTTGACGCATTTACGTGACCTAAGTGACGCGTGACATGTGACATATCATGTTATTATTTACCAGTTTGACACTGTGGTAAACATAAAATGATATCGTGTTTGTGTATGGTTGTATAGGACTGGACCACACGTAGGGATGAGTGTGTACTATAATTATGTTTACTCGAATCACTGTAGCGCTGAACGGATGTGACATTTTGATATACAGTACTAGTTTGCTAAGCGATCGAGCTATACTCTCGTCATCGTTTTTTTTTTTAAAACTTTGTAACAATAACTACTCACGACTGTCAGTAGCTGAGAAGGAGCAGGGGCGTAAATGGGAGAAGGTCTCCATCTCTGTAATATAGGTCATTGTCACGAGTGGAGTGAGCGGGATTCAAGGATTACGGGGGCATGGAAGTGTAGGACTGACTCACGGGATAGTGAGGCTGCTCACCTGTATTGACTTCTGTTAGTTAGCCTGGAAGCGTGCAAGACGTGAGTAAAGTGAAGGCGATGAGGTAAATCTTGTGTAGTGAAAAGTCACTGCAAGTTAAGAGGTCCCAGGGGACAGACGTGAGATCAGAGGCAGTCGGGAGATTGTTGTGTGTTTTCCAGTGATGACTGGTAGGTTGAACTAGGATTTATAATTATGATGTATATAATGTACTATATTCTCCTATGACCATGATGTAAATAAGTATATGTGAGGAATGTGGAAGTCATTGATTACTGTGTATAGAAATGTGCGCCATGAGCGATAGATGTAAGTTAGGTTCATGGATTCGTAGCGAGAGTGAGTGCTGTGTGGTACGGTGGAGGTGTGTTACCGTAAGATGTGTGGTGAGTGAAAGGTGGACTATTGTGTGTACGCTTCGTGGTTTGTAATGAGGGGTGAAGTGGTTAGAAATGGTATGGTATTATACCAATGTAATGTTCTTCTTGTAGGTGCCGGGGTCGGGCAGAGTCGCCACCCGCGGTGAGCACAGGGGATAGGCCAACATAGGGCCGAAGGCTACGCATAGCCCAGTGGAGTGAAGCTGTCGAGCAGGACAGGAGGGGCGCATGAGTCGTGGCAGTCTGGCTACAGACAGGGATGTGTATATAATTGTTAATGTGCTCTTAAGATGTACTACATGTGATAGTGATATACGACTGTGCTATTGTGATATTAATGTGAATTGAACTATTAACGTGCTATTGCCATGTTGAGGAGCTCTTGGAATGCTCAGGTGTTATTGCCATAGGGAGGTGCTATTGAGAGACTGCGGTGCGAAAGAAATACTGTGTTATTAAGACATTGAGTGGAGAGGCTGAAGCCGAAGTGTCTTTAAAAGTAACTACCGGGTTGTGGACCCGAGGGAGAGTGCTTGAGGGAAGAAGGGCGTTGGACGGCAGTTGAATAGAGTGATATACTGTATGTCATTGCACTGTTATCTTTATCTTTATGTTTAATAAATGTGTGAGTCTGATGGGTTGTTCTGTTAAGTGTTATACGTGTTCGTTCGTGATTGTTGTCTTGTTATAATTTATTACATCTCCCAGTCTGGGATTTGTGACAGTCATGTCCCTGACATGCTAAGATAATATTATTCCATTTTATTCCATTTAAGACGTGGAAACTTCAGCATAATGAAGCCCAAGTTCGTTTATTTAAAGCTTTGTATGTCACAACAACAGCTTCGCTGATTCCTATATCTCCCGTGTATGACCCAGTTAAAGTTTGTTCGTGCTCTATTTCCTAAATCAGACAGAGGCCTGGCATTTTAGGCTACCATAATATTCACATTATACCTCAATATATAGACCCTGCATAGGCGGGAGGCACTGCTGCCAGTGCTGTGTGTTACTGTCATGTTACTCAAAAACAAAGCATATGTGCCAATCTAAGTCAAATTCACTTTTTAACATTATTTTCGATGCCTCTGACTTTCCATGTGGATTATGATTTTGCATGATTGTTAGTTCCTTTTAGTCTTCACAAAATAAAACGAAGCAAAGGAGAGAACGGGGTGCAGTGCAACATGTTTTTTTTTTTTTGTTGTTGTTGTTGGTCTCCTTAATTTAAGGTTTTGTGTTTGGACATATGCTATATGTACGCCCCTTTTCCATAACACGGTATTAAACTTATTGGTAAAAACGGCAAAAGTAGGAGCGATACAAGAAAGCTCGGACCAGCTTCAAAACAAGTAGTCCAAAAAAAAATAAAAATAGAAGCAAGAAACTCAAATTATTTCAAGGAAGCGTATCGGGGGGTGGGGGGAGGGGGCAGTTATGTTCAGCTAAGCCTTAATGGCACTTGAATAAACCGTTATCAACCATAATCTAGAGCGGCAGATCAACTTTAATATCCTTATATCCTTGGAGCGAAACCAGTCTACCTGCCATGAGTTACCTGTATGCTATGGCATATTTCAGATTTAAACAAGAATAATAAGCACACACGAAGAAAACCAAAATTTGTTGTATGATTTCATCTTTATAATTAGACCAGCTTGTTTTCATTTCGACAGTCGTGCAGTCGGGATTTCCCGATTTTCACTGGCCTTGAAGTTTAAATGCATGGTGTGTATGTGAGAGAGTGTGTGTGAGTGTATGTGTGTGAGTGTGTGTGTGTGTGTGTGTGCGTGTCTGCTTGCCTACGTCGGTTTTTCTCCTCCCGTCCAATGTTTACACTTTCAGGCCACAAGACACTAAGTGACTCTGTGACTCAGGCAGAGCTTTGCGAACATTTCTGATCTCTCGAGCACACGTTAAGAAAGGGTTTACCTAAACTTGCAACACGCTGACAAAAAGATCGAGTAAACTGTGTCATACTATGCTATTCTAAACACGTTCTCTGCGATTCTATACCTCAGACAAAATGATGCTTTTCGAGATAAGACAGACCTTGCTGTGTTACTGTTAGGGTTGTTTTTTGTTGTTTTTTGTAGTGGAGACTAGGTTATTGTTATTGTCTATCTGAGCAGTGCATACAAAATGATGTCTGCTAAAGAGAGGATGCGTGCTCTGTGATCCGATTCTGTCTGGCATTAGATCTGATCATGTTTCTGTCACCACTTCGGCAAACGGAGCAGTGGTCCAGTGGCTAGATAACTGCGAGACGTTCCAGGTTCGACTCCGGCTTGGCGCGGAGTTCAACCAAAGTAAGTTCTCGCTGTGTTGTCTTGGCACTCATTGTACCAAAACGGTTTGAGTTTCGGTTTGGGTTTTACGGCTCGTCGGCACGAAAACGGCCACTTTTGCGCCCTTCAAGATCTATTTGGGTACACGTTCTTAATTTATGTTTCGTATTCAGAGCTTTTGATTTAACACAGAACCAAACACACTTATATAAATTTATCACATCAAGTTGTAGATCTTGGCCTCTCTCATAAAGGTCAGGATGCGTTGTACCAAAAAGTTTCGTAAAATATCCAACGGTACGAGCAATAACAAAAAAATAAAACAACAACAACAAACTGTCACGTCTTCTGTAAGTGGATATTTGTGTCTGCAGTAAGTAGCGATTTCTTTTTACACTATCACCCCACCGTAAACGTAGCAAAAGGCTGACTGAAGTATTAATCATATCATAGTTTGAAGACTCTAAGGATGGAAGCCATCGGAAGTGGAAATTTGGGTATGGATGGTACCGTTCATGGATATTTTGGCATAATGATACCGACAACTACAAATTGTTAACCGTTGTATTTATTTCCATGCCGGTATATTGTTATATTAAGTATTATGTGTAATATAAATTCGTGTAAGTAAGCTAGCGAAAGACTCACGGTTACACACACAATCCAAAAAAAGTCACAGGTGCTGACCGGTTGTGAGCACAGACTTCCTAGATATATCCGATAGTCCACATCTATTGTTACCGGTAAGACCAGGCGATGCTTCCCTTAATCCCAGTAAGAAACGAAGGAAAATAAAAACACCAATAAAAAACTGAATACACCACGGGTATCCCAGAACAGTGACAAACTCGACCACAGAATGAACAGTCACGTCAGACTGGATTTCTAAAAAGGTCCTTGAACAAAACCGAATACGAACTAGGCCAACAATTCTCATGGTATGGGGGAGCGGCCCCAGTGGTGGGTTCGCCATACTGTCACTGTCAGCAGTGGGACACGCTTGTGCCGTAGGCCTATTCATTATTTTCTGAGTCTAAAACATCTCATTTCTTGATTTTTAAAAATCACCACTTAACACTTTCATTGTCAAGCGTGATCTGTGCCGAGTAACCAGCAGTCTGTCGTCTTCGATTTGTTAGAAATTCTTATTTTGTTTCATTTTTTGTGATTCATAACTTTTATTCTGCAATGCCTGGGCTATTCCGTCTTGTGATTCTTTCACGCAGTTCTTTTTTTCACGTAATTGCTGAGCTGCCAAAATTCATATCATGGGAGGTGATAGACTAGAGCTTGCACCAAAAAAACAGCAGTTCTGGTTCAAACCCTCATCCTGGCGATGAAAAAGATGCGTGAAGAACACAGAGAGTCATGACCTCGGTGTGGCCGGGGTTCTTGAAGATGTAAGAAGTTAAAGGCCGAAACATCAAATGAAAGAACCCACTCGTCCTGCTAGGATCGTCTTGCTTCACCTGATCAAGTTTCCTACCACTGTTGAATGTTTTAATTTTGATGTCCTAAATTGCTCGTAACGTCAAAGCAATGCTTATGCTTTATCGTTGATGGACGAGATTATTCACGGTTGGTATGACGACTCTATTAGGCGAGTGGCGGGAGAAAGAAAGAAAGAAGAGCTTTGAGAATCACTGAGCTTGATATTTTATGTGCCATGTCGAATGGTGACCTTCCAAGTTGCCGTCACTAAAAATTTAATGTCCAGTGCTTTGATCCAGTCAACGAACAAGTAGGCCTACGCAAATTGAAAAAGAGCCTTTTACGCAGGATGAAGAAAAGTGGGAATAATAATATAATATGCGTTCTTTTGTTGTTGTTGTTGTTTTTACGGTTTCAATCTGACAAACGCCAACATCCCTAAAACTATTCAGTTCCTCATAACAAATGACCTGTTCTCTGATAAACGAGACATACGTGTAATTTTAACCCCTAATCTCACCCCTCAAGGCGAACGTTTGTCTTGAAGTGTCAGGGCTAACATATTTGGAACGACTCAACGCGAGGTATTTGAAACACTATAATTTACCCATTAAACGCAAACATAAATAAACAAAAGAAAATTTCCCCAGAACACAAGTTTGGTGGCTTCCAGAGATTGCTGGTTTGCAATTTGAAGAACACAGAAAACAAAAGGGTGGTGGGGGGGGGGGGTGATTGTGCTAATTTTGACTGAATTTTCAATGCCCCGTCTACATTTTTGTACCCAGGACGTACCGAAAAGATTTTAAAAAGTAATTATTGGAGTTTTTTTTATTCCTTTGACCATTTTAACTCAGTTTGGCAAGTTTCACAAACTTTTGATAAGACAGTTTATTTGGGCAGTAGACTGTTAAGAAATAGCCGAACCCCTGCTTTCTTTCATCGCATTAACTACGTCCTTATGTCAACCACTCAGTTTACAAAACTGTCCTCAAGAGACATTCCTTCCATCTGTCTACCCAATGAAATGACATCGCTGAAGACTGACTGAAAGAAGTTCAAACTTTCGTTCTTTCAAATAAATACCGTACTGCCTACAATAAGTCACCTTGTGTGAGGGACCGATTCTTTGTCTTGATGGCAAGGGATTTTTCATCTTGTGTGGGCTCTGACTATCGAGTGACACTGGGTGGTCTTCATTCATTCATTCTTTCGGGGACTTTACATGTTTTCAATTTTTGCTTTAAAATAGGTCGCAGCGATGGTGAACTTCAGAATTTTCACAGGTTTACTGTTCAGTTTTCTCGTAATTTGCCTCTGTGATTCGTCTGTTTTTGTCATAATGAATCTAATTTCCATATTTCTAATTGATCAAATCAGTGATGGCATTTTTGACATTACACAATGCATGTTGAGGAAGAATACAATAATAATGCTTTTAAACACGTTTTTCTCACACGTTTGGGAAGTGACCGTCGTCAAATCAGCATACCTTCCTCCACAGTTGAGATACATGAATTTCCGAACTGGGAACTGTGTTGTGCTTAGTACTGAATACTGTGTTATCTCCAATTTTAAATTCATTTCACCATCTGCCCCGTTTTCTCAGGCCACCTCACATATTATGGCTTGGTAAAATATTGCTCCCCCCCCCCCCTCACCCCCAGCTTTTTTCTGGCCTTATCATTATCTTGTCTAGTTAATTATGTGTGTCCTAGAGCACCTATGATAGTGCTTCTCAACCCGGCTGTCCACAAATCAGAACAGGAGGATAGGCCGAAAGTCTGAAAAAACATTTGTAAAATGGGAACACCTGTTACTTCTCGCGATGTCCTTTCTTCACGTCGTCTGTACCACGCAAATTAATGTCATTAAATTAATTGATTTTGTCGTATTTGTCTTGTCGGCGTCAGACGGGAATAATTTAATTGTTCTCATTAAAATTTGTTCGCGCTTTCCCCTAATAGTTCGTCCACTAGAGGGGTCGAATTCTAGAATTGTCTACAGATATAACGAGAAAAAGTGTGTGTGTGTGTGTGTGTGTGTGTGTGCGTGCGTGCGTGCGTGCGTGCGTGCGTGCGTGCGTGCGTGCGTGCGTGCGTGTGTGTGTGTGTGTGTGTGTGTGTGTGTGGAGAGAGGGAGACAGACAGACAGATACAGAGAGAGAGAGAGAGAATGAGTTTCCCGACGGGAATAATTCAATTGTCCTTCCATTGTGTCCTTCAGTCTCCCTAATTTCCTTCAAAAGATTCGCAAAATTCCAGCACTTTTTTTCCAACCACGATTTCACGTCACATGTTTTGTCTGGGGAAACCTAAAGGTCAGAGTTAATGAGGTATATGGCTGTAAGACCTTTGAGGACCTCTAAGATCTTAAGATAGGAAGATCTTCGCTCACACAGTCTGGTCAATACATGATGCCGCCGGTCATTGTTCTGTGGCTTCAACAGTGCTGGTGAGAAACAAGCTATTTCAGTCTCCTTTTGTTCTTGATGACTTATTCCTTAACATACTGTCATTGTCGAGCTGATCTATCTATCTATCTATCTATCTATCTATCTATCTATCTATCTATCTATCTATCTAGCTATCTATCTATCTATCTCTCTATCAAACTGCCATCTGTCTATCTGTCTGTCTGCCTGCCTGTCTATCTATCTATCTATCTATCCATCCATCCATCCATCCATCCATCCATCTATATCTATCTATCTATCTTGTATCTGTCTATCTGTCGGTGAAACTGTCTATCTGTCGGTGAAACTGTCTATCAGTCTGACCGTACGGTCTGACAGCCTATCTATTTATCGTCCTGCCTGTCTGCCTGACTATCTATCCATCTGTCTGCCTGCTTGAATAGCTGTCTGTACGTCTATCTACCTATCAGCCTGACTGTCTATTTGCCTCTCTGTCTGTCTGTTTCACTGTCTATTAATTTTGTTTTCGTAGAGACCATTAATGAAAAAGGACGCCGTGGAAAGCGTCCTTGAAGAAGAAGGAGATTCGAGGACGGAATTAAACTGACCACAAATTCCACACACACCGGAACCAAGCTCTGAAATCTACCATTTAAACTAAACATTTCACCCAAAACTGTCCTGGGAGGAAACAGTTCGCGTGCCGCTATTGTGAGTGATGAAGACATGCATGCGAAATCAATACTTTCTAGCCCGATGGACAAGTCGTTTAAAGAGACGCATGTCTTCCTGCGACCGGTTGGCCGTTCCTTTTTACATGGTAATTCAGGCGCTGAATACGGAAACCTGTCCGCGATAGATGTCTTGGCTAGTTTTATGTATGTCCGGGGACGGGGACGAAATGTGTAGAGGCTTTGGCATTTCTGGTCAGTTTCATAGATATATGGGGTGAAATCTGAACAAGCTAGAGCATTTTTCATCAGTTTAATGGATATCTAGGGATGAAATCCGTA
Source organism: Onchidella celtica (assembly GCA_963931925.1). Lineage (NCBI taxonomy): Eukaryota > Metazoa > Mollusca > Gastropoda > Systellommatophora > Onchidiidae > Onchidella > Onchidella celtica. The sequence goes on from OZ007582.1 coordinate 19,024,921, forward strand.
CAAGCTAGGGCATTTTTCATCAGTTTCATGGATATCTGGGGATGAAATCTGTACAGGCTAGGGCATTTTTCATCAATTTCATAGATACCTGGGGATGAAATCTGTACAAGTTTGGGTATTTCTCAATCGCCTGAAATCTTACAGTGCATTCTCTACATGTTACCAGTTTATACTGAGGTAAATGTGGTATTCAACGCGAGATTTATGACTCGAATTAACCCTCTGCCGTCCAAAGAACCATGAGGATCAATGTGCAGACTCACAAATATGTGTCTTTTGATCAAAGACCAACACTTTTCATAGCCACAAATTTTACTTATTTACACCAGGTGGTTTTCTTGTACACGTAAAAATAAATAGGTAAAAATACGGAAGTAAAGAAACATAGTGGAACTGAATCTGCGCGTTCAATGCCTTTCAGACAATCTTATCGTCACCTCATAGTGTACGTTTTAGTTTTATGTCGACCTCTCTCTCTCGTCTCCACTTTCTGAGAAATTTGGCTCCAATGTTTGGGCTTCTCCGAACAAGAAATAATGAAAATATACAGAAAAAGGGTTAAGTATGGTCACCTGTTTATGGAAAACGCAGGAAACGTTTACATGAGACCAGAACGAGTAGAGGGGCATGATCGCCAAGGCCAGCCGGCACGGCACTTCATGATAATGATGATGATGATAGTTTTGAAATTAATGGGAGATTATAATATAGGCCTACCAGATGTCAGCTGCAGTCCATTGATAACATGAAGTCTGTGTTGTGAAACATGCACATAGAACAATAGATTGTAACCTCAGATGACACTGTTTTCTACATCTGGGAGCAAGAGAGTTAACGAGAACAACGGCATGCCAATTCCTTAATCGATCTTGTCCACAGTATCCGCTCCGTTCCGCTATTTTACGGAAAATGACGTATGAAAAAGTAAACCACTCTTTGCCTCTGTATACTTGTCCACAGCATCCGTCCCCCCTCCGCTCATCGCCGCGGCAGGGGCAAAGTGTGTTGTTTTACTTTTCCATGCGTCATTTTCCACTGGGGCTGACAAACGTGTTCACTTTTCAGAGCATGCGTTGACTGCACAGGCCTGCAGAGGCATTGTGAGTGGGTGTGTCAGGTCAATATTATTATGGAGTCGGCGGGGCTTTCCGTTTGGCCAGAGCACACACAAAACACAACAACAAGCCCGTATACCGCCAGCTGGCGTTATCGAGTCGGCGAATTCATAATGAAACACATCAGTTGAAAGGAACCTTCCACCGACAGGCGAGATGTCCTGACAAGAAAAGCAATACTAAATTTGTGTCGTAGATCCTCTAAAGCCAAATTAACACGTGTTTATACCAGCATAAAGCTATTTGACAACCTTTGAGGGGAAACTAGCTATTGTTCTTCCTATGTTTAAGCATGTAATTTTATTTCATTCAGATTATTAATTAGCGCCAAAACGGTTTGTTGCAGTCCATAGCAACCATATAGCAACAGGATGCCTCTCTTCCTAAGAACACCACTCTTACCTTCCTCCCCACATCCCCTCACACCCACCCCTCTTCGTCCGGGTTTTTTGTTTGTCAGTTTATTCATAAATTGTCGAGTGAGTTTCTAAACAGGCTGGAAGATATAAAAATACTGACATTTGTCACTAAGTTTGACATTCGTTAATTTGTATGTCTGAAACTTCCCCCCACAGACCAGGGCATTTCAGTACGCGTTCACAACGAGTACAGCGCAATACTGTGCAGACTGCACACGCACGCAAATGACTCAGGCACACAATCCCACGTTTGCTCACTGTAGGATATGCACTGTAACAATAGAGGCCTGGTGAAATAGATTAATCTGTGATATATCATAACGTCAGCTGTGATTGGGTGATATGACTGACATTAATGTACTTGCTTACTGCCCTTTTTTTAAAAAAATTGTTACTGGTTGGGGGGGGGGGGGGGAACAGGGACATAAGCTTATTAGGAGCACAACGCTAGGCCAGTAACATTTCCCTTCTGGCCTGGGCCTTCTACCACCTTTGCACGGGGAGTATGGGGGAAGTATTAGCAGCACAAAGCATACAGGGACGTGGACAAATTCTGTATCATAAGGAAATCTAGACTACACTTATTTCTCTCATATATTATATGGAATCGCAGGGTAGGGTAAGATAGAGGCTGAAACTCAGCGGGCGCTGTTAGGTGAGAACAATTTATAATTCAGCTTGGTAGACCTTTCTCCTTCATTTGTGAGATTATAGCTAGACGAAAGAAGAGAAGTGTGTGGGAGAGAGAGAGACACGGAGAGAGAGAGAGAGAGAGAGAGAGAGAGAGAGAGAGAGAGAGAGAGAGAGAGAGGCGACCGCACAAACAAACAAACATACAGAGACAGACAAACATAGAGAGATGCAGAAACACAGACAGAGAAAATGAAATGATAGAGACAACCAGACCTAGGCAGAGAGATATAAAATATGGATAGATAAATATAATTATAGGTTATACGAAGATATAGAACTTTCTAGTTAAATGAAAACAATGGGAAAAGGTAATTGTACGCATTGTGTGATGGCAGCAGTGAACCAAGAGGTGCTTGAATATAAATGTGAAAAACAAAATGGGAACATTAAGAGAATCTGAAGTACAATTACTGTTCAAGAAATGTTTGGCAGAGTGCGCCGGTTCTTCGTGTAAATAGGAGAACAGCATGACATACAAAGGTATCGCACATACACACACACACACACACACACAGGCGCACGTACATACACATGCATAGATATACGCACACCTGTCCCATGTGAGTAAATTACAGGTAGGCTCACGTACACGTCCTCATTCTTCACGTAATGTGCGGTAAACAAAGTGTTGTTTTTTGTTGTTGTTGTTGTTGTTGTTTTTTTTTTGGGGGGGGGGGGGGGTTAGGGTGTCCATAAACTAGGCCTAGTATGTCGCAACACTTCAGGTGAGCAATGTAGGGACGTGGTGCAGGTAGCAGGTAGGTGGCGTTCCTTGTCCCAATTCTGTTTCAAACTTCAAAACGGAGAAGCTCTGTCTGAGATTATGAGCTGAATGTTTCATGCTACCGCTGTCGTTGTGTTGCCGCTAGCAATGATGAAGATGGTGATGGTAAGCTGGTAATGATGGCGGTGACGGCAGTGGCGATGATCCTGGTGGTTGTAAGAGAAGCAAGGCATGAGAAAGATGAAAAGACAGAGAGAGTGTATTACGAGAAAAGAAGGAGTGAACAAAATAAATTACATACAACGAGCAAAGTGCACTTGTGCATACACCAAACATGAAAAGAGGGGGGGGGGTGGATATTCAAATGTGTATCCTCTACTGTCCCCACCAAACACACAAATTTAATTCCACCCTCCACCCCCTTCTCAGAAGCCACCATTTCTCTCTTCCCATCAGCTCATCACGCGAACCCCCACAATCTAGCCATCCTTCCCCCACCTGGACTCTCTCTCACCTGCCCTGAGTCAACCGTTGATTGCGTAACCTGCCATGCGCATCAGCATGCACACCGAGTCTCAGACATGTGCACGGACCCAATAAGCTGATGTGCCGATTGTACCATCTTGCGCTCATAGACTGACCTTTAGCTCACTCACCAGCAAGTGATATGAATTTTACGCAAGCTCACTTATTAACAAAGTATGCCATGATACTGCCGACATCACAGTGTGTTTGATCGTCTGCGTTAGATTTCATTTTCATCTGGCTTCCACAGACATTGATTTTGCCAACAACAAGATAGAGGGGGAGAACATGAGATGATCAGCTCAAACCAGTGACGCAGTTGGAGAAAACGTACGTGTTTGATGAAGATGATCTAATAAATTATAGCTGCTGGCGAATTCGAAGAGATAAGAAGACACTGAGTGGAGAGGAGAGTACGGATGAGAAATCAGGCTGAAAGATAGAAAGATGAAAGACAAGAGAAACGCTAAAAAAAACAGATAGAAGTATTGAAATGAAGGGGTGAACAAATAAATTACACACTCTGAGGAAAGTACACAGCGTGTACACACAGAACAAGATTAAGAAGAAAGGAAAGGGAAAGGGAACGAAGAGAGATTCACACGTCTGATGAGTGATCGCTGAAATAAAATCTGAGAACTATAATATTTTGTTTCCGGTCACTGAATAAAGAACTTAATAATGACACCAGACTGTAAACGTGACGGATTGACATTTTTTTCTCTGCTATGAGGACGACGTCGTGCGTACGTGTATATATATATATGTAAGCGTGCTGTTGATTCCACTTGGCCTCTATATGACCTACTAATACATCGTATTTTTGCACTACACAGGAACGCCCTGTGTAAGCCTGAAAAAAGCACACCATTATTTACTTCTTTTCTTTTTAACTTCCTCATGCATATCACTTCAAGACCAACAGTTAGCTGTTCAAGATTCAAGACTTGACTTGACTTCGTTGAAACAAAAATAGGGTGGGTCAAAATCTAAGGGATTTAGGGTATGTGGTATGTTCAAGAGACTTGAAACTAGCCATCCCGTGTGAGGCCAGGATATCTTGAATCATGACCCGAGATATTTTTCTTGCCTAAATCAATGTACGTATGCAACTCCGATGGATATTTCCTCAGCTTTCAAATGAATACTCGGGGTGCGGAGCTGTGACCACAAAAAGAGCCGGCAGACCGTGTGTCATCACCAACGCCACGTGGGTCAGACAATCTTGAAAGGGAAATAAATTACCTCTCGTCAAGGGAACACTATCAACTTCCGTTCAAACAGGGTCCGATCAACATTCTCACAATGTTAACAGCCCCTTTCCGTTGGGAAACACCTACACCACTTTTAGTCAGTTTCCATTTCAGTGAATCCTGTTTGTCGAACTGATTCTTTCCCAGTAATATGTTCTTCTGAGTACATCCGCCTACGTAAGGCTGTCTACTATTCCCTAAAATTTTAAAGAAACACAAGAAATACCTAATATACAGCATCTAATCTATCAATTTATCGGGAAATTCAACTAAATAAACAATTGTTTAGTTTTAACATCGTTTTCGGGTTAAAGTTTTTTCCTCAGAGCTGCTTAGAATGACTCAGAGTCCAGCTCTATGCTTACTTCAGGTGCCACCTTGCAGCTGCTCATGGGCCTGAAACGGTTAAATAATTTGCTGCTGTCATTTTTTTTTCGGCATAAACGCATGAGGTTTTCGGGTGATGGCTAAAAATAGATAACCAGTTGCGACACTCTACCTTAACAGAATATTTATCTTTTTCCGGGCCAGACACCTCCAAAAAAACGAAAGGATGGATACGAAAAGTTCACTTTACGATTTTCGAATAGCCTTCGGTTTCACGAGCACATCCCTGCGAAGATACCGGCTCGTGATTTGTGATGGCCTGGCCCACGTAAAATAATGGTGAAAACATTTTCGTATTAGAGTTGAAATTTTTTCCCAGTGATTTTTCATAATGTAGTCCCAGGTTCCCACATTTGACCGTTGCAGTTGCTCCGGCAGGATAGACTAAATAATTACCATTACCAATATTCCAGCTGTCAGAGAGATGCAGCTGTCACTGCACGCCATGCTCTGATTCCAATTAGATCTAGATCTGTCGACTGAAGCTGTGTGTATGCATGATTTGAGGTCTTTATTTTAGGAGGTTCGCTGCCCTTGGCATTTACACCTCACTTTACTTGTTTTATTATTTCTTGTTCTGGCGGGGGGGGGGGGGGGGGAGATGATATGGATAAATTTTAATCTATTAATTTCAATTTTGCCCGGGCAGCGGCCTTTCGGCCTGCTCTTTACGATTTCCAACTGCCAAGGTATCTTTAACGTGCGCAACGTGCACACGGGCCCTCCGAATTTTTTCGTCCTTATCCGAGGAGACTAGGTACTCGATCCTACCCCCCAATAGGACCAGGGACTTGAAAATATGAGAAAAATCCAATTTCCAAGAACTACTCGATCCTACCCCCCAATAGGACCAGGGACTTGAAAATATGAGAAAAATCCACTTTCCAACATGCCTGCACTGCCCGGGTTTAGAACCCGGGACCCTTGGCATGAGAGGCGAGCACCTTGCCTCTAGACCACCTTGTCCCCCTTGTGTGTATGCATGGAGTCGCGTGCGTCTATTTAAGCACTTATGGGTGACTGGGGCATTGGACTGTGTAGGCCTATACACACATGTATTTGCGCTGCATGTGGTATCTGTGTACGTTATTATTGTATCTATTGACATTACTTATCATATAATGCAACTTACACACGTAGGCTACGACTGTACGTCAAATCCCCCCCCCCCCACCCCCCATATGAGAAGAAAACAATATTTTGAACTTTTCTTATCCAATCAGAATCCACGACAGACATCCAAGTTATTCATCATTATATCATTTGGATGTGTAGGCATTTGGAACGAAAATGCTAAGATGAGAATTCTGTGGCGCAAAGGACAGAACAAAACGCACAAAAAATTTCAGCCCAGCCATTGGGCAACTGATGATGCAAAATACAAAGTACAGTGAAGAAACGAATTGTACTCACCATCTGGTACATATGAAAGTATTTCAGATGAGCAAAAATCCACACAAGATAGATAAGCTGTTTCACCGGTATCAATTTCTTGGAAACAATCCGGGTTGGCGCCACTGAGTTGTATGTTAAATTGCCTGGAAAGCAGTAATCCTTGTTTCAATATTTACATCACAGTTCAGTATCCTCCAACACGACTATTAATCTGTCTCGTGGCGACATGAAACAGAAATAAACTTAGCAATAAAGCAATAACAACTCCGGAAACAGCGTAATCGATGCTTAATTATGTCAGTTCAGACCATGATCCTCTATGTTGACACAGAAAAAAAACACCGGTAAAACTACCGCCCGTGATTCTATAGTGCACACACACTGAGACCAGCAAGTGAGGATCCGTCTGCATGTCATGCGAGAACGGGGATCAACCGGTATAAATGCTGGATGACGAGGCCGCTTCGATGAACCCTCCCCAAACGACCGGTGCTTGCTTCTTTCACGAGCTGACCTTCCTTCCTAGGTCACTGTCGCAACACACAATGTCAAGGCCTTTCTGTGATCTCCTCAGAATACATGGAGTTCTGCATGACGGCTCCTGAAAAGCCGGGCATTTGGATATTACGTACAAAGTTTTCACTTTACAAAACGCCTCGGTGACGTCAATAACCGTAACGACTTAACATGGGCGTATAGAAGTAACAGATCTCTACAAAACGACAGAAGTGCGCAGCTCAGTTACAGACACTAATACCAATTATTTCCATTGGGTTCAGAATTCTGTGGATTAGCCTATGGCAATATTTCATTCGTTTATAAGTTCATGATTTTTACTATCCATTTCCCAGTATCATGTTATTATTTAAGCATTAAATCCACCATGTTCTATCTGTTTGGGAAAAGACTGGATAAAACGAACGAACCATTCCCCTCCAACAACAATAACGAATGAACGTTTCATCAAGGTCGTTCTGTTGAAGGTGAATGTCGTCTGTTCAATGAAATTCTTCCCCAACTAAGTCTTGCGATAGCCAACGCACATAGTCACCCGCCGCTGTGAGTGCCCGCCTCATCATTTGCCAGCCTCGCCTCACGCGAAACGGGAGTGGGAAAACCGCGCGAGCAGACTGCCTCCTCGAGTCCCTCCAGACTCGATCTGTGCTCGATCAATAGTTTTTTGTTTTGTTTTTTCATTGATAGTTCTACCATTTACGCGGGTATTTTCCTGTGAAATTTCAATAAAATTTGTTAAATTTTGTGACCAGTCAATTCCTACTCTCTGAATGAAGCAGGCCAAAATGAAAATTGTCCCTGACTGTGAAATGTACGTTTGACACGATATTCCCAAACACAGCACTGTATGAACGTTTCCGAGTTCCCACGGACTGACAGAAAGCCATACGATTTTGATATATTTTAACTCGTCGATTAATTAAAAATATGGATTCCATTACCACAGCAAAAGTAGTGTTGACATTAACTTTCCTGGCGCAAAGTGGACATTTCCTCATCTTTATGTCAACCATGCATCTTCAGGCCGTCCAAAAATAACGCATTTTATGTATAGGCCCTAACAATACACATGTATATGGATTAGGATCGAATTTTTACTTCGAGTGTCAAACAATGTCAGTAATATATCAGACCTTGCAACGCCCAGAAATTAACTTCACTGACCATTACTAATTGGTCAGATGCCCCCAGTTTGTGAACATTTCGATTATCTGCATTCGTATAAAACGGGATATTTTAATTCCGATACAAATAAGGCGTGCTTTGAAGAATTTCGATATCAAGTAATCAGAAATTTGTTTCGAATGGTTCTATTCCAGTTTTTCAGGGTGAAATCGGAAAGGAAATAGGAAAGGGTCGGATTTCATTCCGATTTCGGAGCAATGTAAGCGCAACACGCTTACCGCTTAAGTTCCCTTCCTTCTTCTATTCCTAAAACCTGTCAGTGTGAACCGGCCCTTAGTGAAGGCACAAATGATTCGTTAGTTGAATACTGTGTTATGAATATAGTCTGTGTTAATCTTAAATATAAGATGATATCATGAAAAAAAACAAGATTACAATGGTCGGGTGAATTTATTTTATTCTCCCGGGATGTTCTGCTAATAAGAAATGCATAAAATCTGAGGGCAAAACATTGTTACTAACTGGCGTGTAGGAGTAAGGCGCAGCCATTCAATGTCGTAATCTTTCTTTTTGATAATACACATGTGTAGAGTACGGGTTTCATTATGCGGCTTAATGAATTCAATCGCTTGAATCGGTGACGAAAAGTTTCAGAAAAAAAACATTAGGGAATAGTGTAAGGGTCAAGCTGACCTTCTAGGTTATTTCAGGGTAGGTTGACAGTGCATGGAGCATGAAGACGCACTTTAAGGTTTTGCTACAATCTCGGTTCATCAATTCGACCCCTTAGAATGACAAAGTTCTAACTCCCTTCCGTCAGCTTTTGGGAAATGGAAGATCGAAGTTTCATGTGATCATAGCTTTTTTTAAAGCAAAGAATTATTTTTTTCTCGTTAGTAATACTTACAAATTACATACCGAATCTGTTTGATACTTTGACACACAGTGGAGAAGGTCCATAGAATTAGTGTGCAGTGTGTAACTCAATTCAGCCAAAAAGTGGAGATATAACCTAAGGGGAGGAATTGTCAGATATGTTCACCGGGCCAAAATTAACGTGTGTTCAACCGTCGCAAATATGACGAAATACACTACAGATGTTGCCAGGCCGGCGAAGTGTAACAGTGGTTAGAGTGCCTCTGGTCTTGTTACGAAAGGTCTCTGGTTCGAATTTCCCGTTCGGAGAGGGGTTATTATCTCCCCGTGTTTTCAAGTGCATCGAGTCATACTTTTTGACGACCTGAAGGGAAGCTCAAAATCGCAAGTCTCTAATTTAGTTTCATTGTGCTGAAAGCAAGCCTCTAGCTCCTACCAAGTAAGACATAAAACAAACAAAAATTGAAGTTGAAATTTGCTACGATTCACCACCAGGAAGATACCATTTACTGCATTGCCTTTTAAGAAACAATTGATTATAATATATATATACATGTAGTTCAATACTGTAGTCTGATATTAGTTCCTGCTCCCCCGCCCCCCTCCCCCCCCCTTTTTTTTTTTGTGAAGATGTGCAGTCTTTCAGCTGTCAAAATAAGGATAGGAAAAAAATACACCTTCCGTCAAACAAACGCTCCAGGTAGGTACAAATGTCATGCGCCAGCGATGTAAATATGTCATGTCTTGCGTCACAGACCTGTTTTTGTAACATTTAACTCTCTGAATGCAGTACCCTAATCACCGAAACCTGCCTTTCGTCAAGATTGCCACAAATATGTTATAAATGGCCAAAACAAACGGGCAAGCATAATACTGGTAGTGGCTGACTTAATCTTTAAGAACGTCATGCTTGACAAAAAAACAAAACAAAAAAAGGCGTCTGCGTGCAGATAGCTGGCCAACTTTATCACTCTAAAATGGGATGTAAACACAGAGTTAAACTGTAACACTATGTGAGAAACAATGTAGTCAGATAACACGGGCTAGACCTTCGAAATGTATTAAATAACTTAATTCTCTAATGTCTAAGCAGTCCGGCCCGCGTGTTTGCGGTTTTCCTCGTCTGTATGTCAAGAAATCAACAAACTTGACTATCATACAGAAACCATCTAATTATTAGCAGTCTTGGAAATGTACACTGCGTGTTTCTTGGTGGGTTACACAAGTTAGGTTTGTCTTCGGGTGAGTTTCATGCTTTGGGGAAAATATCTTACAAGCAATGCGTAAGACTGTGTCTAGTTTGGAGAGCGGGATGTAGAGCAGAAGTCGAAGGGCACAAGCCCAGATATATGTTCATAGATATTTTAACATCGTGACATCGACTGCATGTACTGCAATTGTTATCCATTGCATATATTTCCATGCTGGCATATGGTTGTTATATTATAGTCAATTTCATGTATAATGGAAGTAATTAGATTCGCGTATATTATGAATCTCAAACAGAGAGATCGTCTACAATATTGTAACAGAAACAATGAAAACACAATCATGTGTAGTCAAATTCGGGTAAGACATTCAAAACGTTTAAACTGACTTAGAACTACATGTAATTCTTTAATAATAACATCTAGGCAAGCCTACCTGACAACTGTTGGCTTGCTTCCCTGTATGCTTTTATTTATCATCATATCCAGTATATAAAAAAGGCTCAAATAGCCAGACAGAATAGACAAGCAAGAGAAGCTACACTCATACAGAAGTGAATAATAGGCCTACTGTTCTGCGTGGAAATGGTCCTGATCGATAGGATACGCGATCGCTGACAGCCTCAATGAGCTCATTAACAATATCACATACACTGTTTGTCAACTGGTATTATCATCCATTGCATAACCAACGCTCTAGTCATCCCCAGCTGTTGTGCAAACTCAGGGCCCCTCAAACCATGGCCCACAAAATTAGGCCACACGACTAGAATAGCAGCGCTCAGACAGAGTGAGGTCACTGAATCACTGACTAGTGTCCTGCCCGTTGAAATGGAATCTCAAAAAAAGGGGGGAGGGAGGAGAGGGAAAGAGCAGTTTTGGCAAAGTCTGTGATGCTATCCTTGTATGTATGTTGCTGCAGACATAAATAGTGCCTAGCATAGCCTTCCATACATTGACAGTGCAATTGTTGAAAAATGCCTTACACACCCTCCTCCAATGTTTACTCTGCTAATTGACAGCCTACTCTAACGTCTATTCCACTGTTTTACATCTAGTATTACATTACTGTAATGTTGCCTCTTCTATTTTATAGTAATGTTTACTCTACTATATTACGTCCTACTGCAATGTTTGTTCTACTATCTTACATCCTAATGTGATTTTTACCATTCCACCTTACATCCTGCTGTAAGGTTTTCTGTCTTACAACCTGAAGTAATATTTACTCTACAATCTTACATCCTACTGTAATTTTTGCCCAGCCATTCTATCTTACATCCTACTGTAATGTTTACTGTCTTACATCCTGCGGTCATGTTTACTCTATCTTACATGTTACTGTAATGCTTACACGATTATCTTTCATCCTACTGTAATGTTTACCTTTCTAAAGGGTCTACTTGTATCCTACAACAAAAATACCATGCCCCAAAGTTCTACATCACCACCATACTGACTCACACACCCCACTGCGGGTATGTACATTATAATTATCATCCTCCTATACTGACTCATGTATACTGAACAACGTCCTACAAACAACCCTACACTGTCTTGCAATACATGTACCTGCCGCAACAGCTTAACATACACTATTATATTATATACATGTATGTATTTAAAAAATGTTATATTTTGTATTAATTTTGTATACTTCTTTAATCCCATTTAGGAAATTTGCCTTTGTGTCATTGCAGCCCAATTACATATATGCACCTATTTAAAATAGATCTAATTTTTACATCATGAAATTATTTTAAATGCCAGCAAGTAAAACAACAATAACAATATAACAAACAAATAAATACACAAACAGACGACAGCCTCAGGTTTACTTCTTTTATTAAGAAAAAGTGAATATAACTGTACGCATAAAATGAATGAAATTAACACACACAAGAAATGTAAATGGCAAATTGAAAAGAAACAAAAAAGTACACTTGATCACTCGCATGCACACACACAAACACACTCACACTCGCACACCAATCCACCATTATTGGACAGCAGGAGGAAAAAGAGAAGCAACAAATTTTTAAAATGAACAAGGAATGTTCATATTGCCAGCTGGGCCCGTCATTTTACGTTTTCTGTATCTTCTCTCTGACAACAGATATTCCGATAATAATTAACAGTGACATATCCAAACGATTAATTTGAATAAATAGCTCCATGACATTTTACTTTGCCTTTGAGTTTTTCCTTGTCCTGTCACAAAAGGGCAGAATGACACTGGAAGGGAAAACAATGCAAACAACAACAACAATATAACACTAGCATCGCAAAGTACAACAACAGCAACAACAACAACTTGATTGAAGTGATATTATCTGACCATACCAAAAACATCGCCTTGCACAGATACAGACAGGGCTGGGCCACGAGACCAAAGCAGTTCCAGTAATAAATAGAATAAATATCCACACATTGAGGTACTGAATCCACAGAAAATAAATATTTACATGCATCACTTGCCTTGGAATTACTATACGTCTCACATTTTCTAATGTAAGCTATTAGGGATGCTCACACTAAGCTAAATATACCAGTATTTTTTCAACCGAGGACCAATTCAGCTGAATCTCCCTCCGACTAGTGGTAATAAATAAAATAAATTTGACTTGATTCTGATCTGCTTACCAAACCTGGCCACATAATATGCCAGATAAATAACAGAAACCAAATGTTTTAGTTTGGCTATTTGGGTGGAGATTTCTAGTTACATCTTGATATTCCAGGGTATGTAAAGAGCAAATAACAAATGTTAACCATGTACATGCACTAAATTAAAACTGAATATCTCCTGACAGTGACAAGAGAGCTTTTGAACTTCTGATTACAGGATACTATAACTCTTTCTTATAATACAGATTATTGTAAAACTTCAATATTGAAATACTGTTGTCACAGCATAACCAACCGACACCCATTACCAAAACATAATAACTTTTTTGACCTTGTAGTACAAGCTGTGTTACGAAATGTTCATCTTCAGTCCAAACTTTGATGAGGAATCCTGAATAAAAATCAGAGGCATTTCAGGAAGCAAAGAAAATCTTAATTCTCAGTAATGAACATTTTCTACTGGAAAACCTGGAAGAAAGTGAAGTACATGTACTGCTACTTGTATCATGTTTTCTTCATGATTTATCTAAAAATACAGGATACTTTCCAGGTCAGTGAAATCATTTTTCTGCCCTGCAAATTTTTTTGTCATCCCAAACCCAAATTAAAGTGGAAACTTCAAATTGGCAATTCATTGGCTGTATATGTTTGTAATTTCATTCTGGGAAGTCAATGACATAAACTGCCCATAGTATGTGGTAATACTAGAATTTAACTCTTGTGAGTCAAGGTCCTCTTTCTAAACTTTGAAACATATCCTAGTTTTGTATTATATTTTTTGCTACACTGAGGGAAAAAAAAATAGTCTACGAGATTTACAGGGAAAGCCACAACACTGAGAGACACAGAATCATTATGCAAATTGGGAGCAACACAGTAACCACCTGAACACACATACAATCACACTCAGAGACTCACAACAACTATTCAGCATGATAAAAACTCAAGATAATGGTTACAATACTTTTTGTTTGTAGATGTTTGTTTCACTCTATATGGAATAAAATTGGACAACAATTTTAATCAAATATGGTAATTTCAACAGTAACTACAATATTTTCTAACACACAAAACTTTTATCCAGTATACTTTAAATTCACATACGCAGTTTGTCACACAATCTACAACATACTATATTTCAGGGAACAAAAACAAGGTAACACTATGTAGGTGCAAAACTTGGGAACGATTCAGTGACTAAAGACTCTGTTATTTGCCTAATCTTCTCCAGTTCTAAGACCTTGATACAGATCAGATTAGGTCTATGTATAGCCAGTATGTTATTCCTACATTTTAACTGACCATGTAAACACATCTGTACGGAACTGTTTCACTGTGGACTTTCTGAATCACATAATAGCTAAATTACTGAGTTAAACAGAACCTCTGCAGTGTGACAATCTTCATATCATCAATGCATCAGTCACATCATAAATAATATTCATATCTGATAGTCCATTAAAATGAGTAAGATCTATTTCTTCTAAATGAAACAGATGAACTCTGAGGTGAGAAAGACAAGCAGCTTCACTTCATTCAAATTCATGCTTGTCTTGGCCAAATAAAATTGTTCTTGCATCCATTACATGTGTTTGGTTTATTTCTTGACCATCTGCAACTGTCCCATGTAATGTACATCCGCACGGGTTTAATTTCTATGTCCATATAGACATGGATCACTGAAGTCATATTTGAAAAGCACTCCGATAATGAAACATGGAGCTTCTGGCCACGGATTCTCTTAGTTTTTAGTTCTAATCTTGAATACTCAGCTCCTTTGATGAAGTTTTACTTCCTTAGGATAATTCAAAAATTATGCCAGATACCACTGACATGCTCCATGGCAGTGAGTGAGCTTGATGTCTACATATTACCCTGGCAGCCTATCACACTAATCAGCTTTCAGCTTTGTAATTATGAAATTAATGAGTCAAAATCACATGTTTTAACAGCTACAGTTTAAACAGTACCATTTGTGTAACAAGAGCTCTCCTTTCATTCTGACAAAAACTGGTCACTGAAAATACCATCACAAATTTGGTTTAATAACCCATAAACTACATAAATACACTTGTTTGAGTTTAACAGCGAGTCGGCACAATAATGGCCACTTTGTGCCTCTCACGGTTTTTTCATTCTCTCTCTTTGGGCTAGCTTTCAGCCCCCAGTTGCCAATAGCTAAATACTTAAGCTTCCAAAACCATGAACTTCATATCATTTAAAATAGATCATGTCTAATACAAAATTTGACTTCCTCCTCACATCAACTTTAACCCTGCAAAAGTAACAGCCATTAACTTTTACAAACTCCGAACTAACATGAACAAATTGACTAAATATCTTTGTATCAACATTTGGATTCTCCCCGGTCACGCACTAGGCTAAGAATGTCTACAGTGGGGATGTTGTACTGATAGAAAGTTTGTGCGTTATACAAATCTGCAAACTGAATACCATCACTCCATAATCAAAAGATTCCTTTAATTCTTGAACGTCCTACACGAACCACTATTTGCCACGGATGTCCAAAATGTTACAAACAGCTGAAGGATAATTTCATATGAAAGATACATAAAACAATTCCTATTATGTTGATAAATTCTTCTTTGCTTTCTGGAAATATTCTAAAAATCTCAAAAACGCTTCTCTTGCTAAATTACATGAAAATCAGCTGTCGATATATTTTTTTAATATTATCAGCAACTTGCACCTGGACTATTTCCAGTAATGAATTCCATCTGTCTTCGGTTCTGTTTATATTCTTGAAAATCTGAATTTCTTGAAAATGCAAGAGATGTTTAAATGCAAAGACAACCTCAATGTCACATCAACATAAACTATCAGCATTTGCTAGAGGCACTTTTTTAGTCTAACCATTTTGGCAATAAATTAGGGATTAACTCCATGTTGGATGGTGGAAAACAATACAGGGAATGGTATGAAGGTAAGTCTAAATACCTACTTGTCTATGGAAGGTCTTTATTATAAACTGCAGTTTCAAGTCATGTTAAAAGGGATCGATTGATGAAATAATCAACCAGCACTTCATGCACAGTTTCAGCCCTCTAGTACCCAACATTCCATGTAACGTGTGACACACATAACCTGGAACCCCAAACTCTATTTTACTTATTTTTACCATGACTCCCATCATTTACTTTATTTCAAACAACAGCAGGTGGCTTATGCGCAGCCCATCTTTCTCATGGGTGCAGTGTGCAGTGCCCACACGTTTTTTTTCACCTGTGTTCCTAAATTATTAAATTTATATTAAAATATGCATTTCTGGATAACATTTTTTATAACCATTGTGTTTCCAATGGAATTAGGTTTGTTTGAGCAGTTTACTGTGATCTGTGACAGATGGAGTTTCTATAAACTTGCTTGGGCTATCTGCTTCACAATCTTACAACAACCCACTTGGCATAAGGTCAAGGTCTTTTCCTGCACTCCACAAATTCATCAACAAATAGCTTTTTCCAAACACAAATATTTATACCTTTGTATTGCACTCAAAACTGACCATTTAACTCAGCCTTGCATATTTCAGATGTTGTTTTTTTGTTTTTTTTTTGATAAAACAATCAATATCTGGGAATGGAGGGTTAAGACTGTCTCTAACATTGATGACGAAATCAATTAACATCTTTTAATTAAAAAAATAATACATAAAATTGGTCTCAGAATCTAGGACAACTTGTAACATTAGCTATCACTCTCAGTGCTGACTACAGAGGAAAATGTATTCATAAAAAGCTACTGAACAGCTTTGATTCAACTGTAAATAAATATCTAATCTAGGAAAGCACAAGGCACACTTATTTTGGAATTTTTCAATGGGGAGTTTCTGGCATATGAATAACATGCAATGAAATTCACAGCTGTAGCAGTCACACAACACATGCATTTCATGAACATGTAATGGGAAATTTGGATAAAAATTACTTCAAAACATACGCAGAATCACAAAACAGCTATTCTGGTAACCACTCACCTTGCATTTGTCACAAATCATTCTAAATTTGACAAAATTTGAATCTGAAACA
Organism: Onchidella celtica; assembly: GCA_963931925.1. Taxonomy (NCBI): domain Eukaryota; kingdom Metazoa; phylum Mollusca; class Gastropoda; order Systellommatophora; family Onchidiidae; genus Onchidella; species Onchidella celtica. The sequence goes on from OZ007582.1 coordinate 19,041,831, forward strand.
AGCAAAGAAATCAATGCTCTCCCATGTCATTCGCAAAACAAGACAGTTTTAAACTGCAATCCATATATTTATCATCATCAAGACACGACAGTCACAGTTATATTTACAAACAGCACAGAAAAAGATCTAATCCAGGATTAAATAAATAACTTGGGGGAGGTCTTTTAACCTTCAAGCTTGATTGGCTGTGATCATGGTCTGTAAATTTCAGATGAGCAAAGAAATAAAATATAAATTATCACTGTGTGAAGAAATGGAAAAAAAAAAAAGATTACAGTAGTTCCTTTAACAAATCACAACATCAAGAAATATAAATAGCATTCCTGTCTTGCTGATCATCTCTACAGATCCATGTGACCTGATTATAGCGAGTATATATATATGTTTCCGTTGAATCAAAATCCATACTGGCTATTGCAAGTAAAGACTAAATCCTTGGTATATTACCTGTGAGCATTAGGGGCAATTGTTCTGAATCATTTTATCCGTCATTTATTCACCATGAAATCATGGTGGAACAAAAAGGTTTCTTTCTAAAGGTAAAACCATACATGTCATTTCTAAACATGCTTTCTGTGCCCACATACATGATAAAAATCAACAGAAAAAGTGGCAAATGAAAAAAAAATTAGGAGCAACTTATTAAAATATCAAAAGTGTTTTGGAACGATGTCTTGCCACATCAAGAAGTTGCAGATTTGTTTGAAGCCTCTAACATTAGATGATATGAAGTCTTATACCATTCAACAGGGCTTTTAACAAAACAAATCAATATATTTTATTACATGTGTTCAATTCAGTTATAAGAGGCATTGTTTAATTAACGCACATAACTATGTCATTAATAATTAAAAGTGAACATATATTCTTCCACAGCACTGAGCAATATGTACAAAACAACAAACATGTATTGCAAACAAACTAGCACATAATCTCTTGTGAAGGTAATCACTTGTATGTTACTTTCCATTCTGTAGAAGTTTGGGGGACGCAGCAGGGAAACATTTTGTGTACACTAGGACAAGACTTAAAGGTTTGGATACCATGAATCAACAGATTTGTGGAAAAACTTCTGGATCCAAGCTTACAGTCAGATGAACTTTACCCTCTGTTGAATTTTACAATAGGTAATACATTTTTCCAAGCAAATAATCTTGCATCTCCTGAATTTATCACTAAATGAGGTGAAGCAAAATTATTAGTTGGAAGTTTTATAACATAACAGATTGAATTGCACAGCATTAAGAAAGGGCAGGCAGATCCTGGCACAAGTTTAGTCCAAGTCAAATAAACAGAGGTCAGTCTATGCTGTTGTGTCTACTTCTTTATTCAGCCATGCAAGATAATCAATCTCACGTTTAGAAAACATGGACGATCCAAATTTTTTGATCAATTCAACAAATTGTAGATTTAGAAGCAGTCACATTCAACTTTAACTTTCCTTCCGAACAACTTCACATCACTACACAGTTTAAATACTGCTATGTTCGGTGATAGTTGTAAATCCAGTGCTTCAGAAATAAGATACTGTGCTGTTCATGATCTCAGAATAATCGACTCTTCATACTTGACTATACTTATTTTGACTATCCTCTGGTTATTTGACTTAGACAAATGTTGCTCCAAATTTCAACACTGAAGTATATGATACAAAGTTTACAAGTCATGAATAGAACAGACAACAAGATTGAATTTGAACTACAAAGATGATAATGAACTGGGAAGATATTTCTTTTAAATGATGGTCACGCTGACGATTGGAGTAATGAATTTGATGAAGGATCTCAATACATGATGACACTATTGATTAAAATGATGATGTGATGATGATGATAGAATGTGAAGAGATGAGAATGGCAATGTTTTTGGACGGCACCAACAGCCTCGACTAGGGAGCATCATCAGGGAAAACCTCCAACCACCTCCGCTCAAAGAACTGTCTCATTGTATACCCAGCTTGACCCACTTCTGAGTCGTCTTCATTAAAAGTTTCACAGTTGTTGAATATCAGTCTCATGTCAGCTGCAAATTCCTGTCTGTGCTTGTACCTGAACAAGTAAAGATTATATATAATTTTTGAGTACAAACGTCATCGACAAATTACTTCACTTCTAAACCAGCTGAATATCTGATGTACATATCCTCTCAACAAAGCTGAATGTACTAAAATAACAGGAAGTTGACAATTCTGTGTATTTTAACAAATAAATGTTGAGCAGTGCCACTCTGTTTTATATGATCTAACTCCAATACAAAATAGTTGTTTTTTATCTCTGACTTTAGATTTTTTTTTTTAAATGGATAAGAAATAATTTCAAACACTAGCACTTGGGGAGCATCCTCCCCAGCCCCTTACATGTAAACTCATGGGCATTTAATACGATTATGGCCTACATCTTGATATCCAGTTTTAAAAACAGTTTAAAGTTCAACACTTACTCTAAATGTAATTTGACTAAAATGACTAAATACTTTCTTTTTTCAACGTCTATTATATTCGCAGATCATTAGCTATGAAATAAACTCACTTCATCGCAAATGAAAGGCAAGAAAAATGTAGCAATACACTAAATTTTGTTTTGAACAGCTGTGACTCTTTTTCCCAAAGATCACTTTCATGTCATCCTTTGACATATAATCCAAGAACTTTGCCTCCTTCTACCCCATTCTCCAATGTTAACTTTCTTTGTGTGGATCTAACACTCTCTTTATTGGTCTCTTATTAACGATCAGACACTGTCACAAATGAACCCATTATGAACAAAATCAATTATTTGTGCTACTCACTCTTTGCCCTTGAATTTTCCCCTGGCCGTGCTGAAGTCCATGGGGTACTTGATATATTTCTTGTACGACGGGAATTGTTTCTTGTTGACAGGTTTCAGGAAAGGCCAGCCATCCTCATGTTTCTCCAGTTCTGTCAGCAGTTTACTACAGGCAAGACAGAACAAAGATACAATACATAAACTAAATGAAACCAAGAGAACACTTGATCTTAAAACACTTATTTCTTGATAGGTCTAAATGTCTCAGAAGTTATATCACTGAACGCAAAATTCATTTTAAAGAAAAATATTTTCTAGCTCTTCAAATACTTTATGACCCAAAAATGACCCAATAAAATTTATTTTTATTTTTAGAATTTACGGCATTGTATAGTTTTCTCTTTATTATCTATGTACAAAAACTTTGCAAAATACAAATCCCCCATCCCTAAGCATAATAACATTATTTGGCACTTTGCCTTTCATTTGTTGTCAAAAACAAAAGGATTTTTCTATCTCTATATTTTCAGGTGATATGACAGTAAATTTTAAAGCTTCACATAATGATTTTAGCATGCCAAACATGAGGAATTAACACTGTATTACAAGTGTCTATAAATTTTAACTCTTACCATGGCCAGAAATGCAGAAATGTTCAATCAATGAAGCTTCTGACCAGTGAACTTATCAACACACACCACACTGACTTACCCACAAGCTGTCATGTCTTTGTTGATTCCTTTCTCTGTTCTCTTCTCCTCCACAACAACATCTTTTGGTTTATCTGCATCTGTGGTCGCTTTTCTTTCTCTCACTTTCCTCTCTTTCTTGACCGGCTTTTCTTTCTTTTCTTTCTTCTTGGGAGGTGAGGGAGTAGGGGCTGCTGCCTCAGGTGTTTTTTCTTTCCTCTTTCTTTTCTTTTTGTCTGCAGCAGACTGAGAGGAGCTTTCTCCTCCCAGTGTGGATCTGTCACTGCTCGACCTCCCACCAGCTTTTTTCTCAGCTTCAGCGTCGCCATTGGCTGGGCTGGCATATCCTGCAGTTGCTGCCGTTAGTTCTGCATTGAACTCCTCCGCATCACGCGGTTCCTCCTTAATCACAAGTTTGGTGACGGTAATTCTCTGGACAGTCGGCAAACTCTCTTTCCTTTTCCTGGATCTTTTCGAGTTACCCTGTTTGAGGTCAGATTTTCATTTTTATAAGGTAGGACAATCAATATGTTATTTCTTCAACATTATAACGTCCACACAACTTTCAACAGATTCAAAACGAAAGTAAATGGAACTCATCGAACAAGAATATTAATTGTTTCCCAATCATACTCAGATAAATGATATGTAGTGTGTAATTACAACACGTCCATAACAAATGGCCGGCATAAAAATTCAGTCCCATCCCTGTTGATTTCCTACTGAGAAAGATTGATTTTCCTTGACACATAAAGGGGAAAGTGTTAACTATGACAACAGCAACAGCTTAACATATACAGAAACAAAGTGACTGGTCAACGGTAATTTCAACCGAATTTTAATTAATGACTGACACCGTCAAATACTCATCTTTTGCACGTAATTCTCTTTAGATTTTCAAGTAAGATCATGCTAATCAATACTAAAGACTGACAAAACCAATGTGTTGTTCTGTGTTCTCACCTTTTCTGCTAGACAATTTGAACACTGCCAACGTTTTGGCATGCGGGGTAGGGGTGGCTCAACACACTCCAAGTGTGTGTGGCGAGGACACATTCGACACGACACCATCCTGCCCCCTGTCTGACCACACACAACACAGTGAGGGGTTCCACTGGCCTGATGGAACAAAGGAGCAATGAAGTGTATCAGGTATAATGTTACAATAATGAAAAATATCTCACACATATCACATATCTGAATTCTGAAATGCTGGGATTCAAAGGCCACCAGCAACCCAGGTTCCTACACCTCATCCAGAATGTTTTTCAATGGCTTTTCAAGGGGCTAAAATATTACATTCTAAGACAACTTAAATGCAACAAAATGAGAGAAATCTTATTCATTTACTTATTTTACTTAAATTTCTTCCCACTTCTTAAATCTTTTTAAATCCCAGGAGAATTCCACAGCTATTTCAGAACTTCTTCTCAGAATCTCTTAATTCCAGGGTGTAACAGCTGAGGTTGCTCTAGCACGTTATAGTAGGGGGGAGTTAGTTGATCTAACTACAACCCTTTAGAAAACGAAACTATTACAGCTGTAGAATAAATAAACACGAGATCCGACGATCGATTAAATAATACTGAAGTTTAATAACTGTATCTTAAAAATAAAATACTAGGAAGGCACCAACGAACAAGTAAATATCCTACACCACAGAGAAGGAAAACTCACTTACTTACCGACCAACCACTTACATGGATCCATATATATAGACATTTCTACAGATAGTTCCCGAAATAAACGTAACCTCTGCCCTCGCCCGAACACACAAACTAACCAATCACGTATCAATACGTCACCAGGTTACATCACTTCAATATCCACAACGTTATCGAATGTTCGGGAACATACCAATATTTACGATCACCCAACAACTACTCACTAGGAAGGGAGGGTAAGGTCATGGAGTACACTCTGGCGAACGTCAACAATTAAAGAAAAAAAGAAGTGAACACATGCTTAGTCACCAGTATAACAAGAAAAACAGGGGAGGGCAAGGGGTAGCTTGCAGATGCTACACAGGGCTTTTTTTTTTAATCCCAGGGATGTATAGGAACTCCAAATATCACATTCCAACAGTTGCTAGACACGATGATGACCAGGTGTACAATGTCAAGGACCAGTCTTACTATGTAATCAAGTCAGTCTAGTTAAAAATATTTCTAATAAATTTAAGCGATGAGTAAAATTCGTGAAAACAATCTAACAACTGAATCCTTATTTAAGTGAGTAAATGCTCACCTTGGACACACACTCAAAACAGTACCAATCTCCTTCTGGAATGTTCTCCATTTTGGGCTGAAGAAAAAACAACAACAAAACATTCAGATGTGAATGTTAACTAGTGAAGCAAACAGGAAAGATTTTACAAAATGGTGCAGGAATGCAGTATTCTAAAAGTAGACACATGAATGCGAAATAAAGTAGATGGTTTAGAACCACAACATAAAAAAATAAGACTATTCTATTCAGTTTGTAATTATCCTGACAATTCAGCATGTTTATGTTTGAATCTTGAGAAAGGAATAAATAGGTATGGATCCAACAATGTGGGACAGGCATATTTTCAAACAATCAGGTGACACAGTTTTTGTTATAGAAAGGTTTGAGAATATGCTGGAGAAAAACAACAACAAAAAAACAACTCGGCGACAGACAACCATAAAACAACATTGTCTCTGAACAGATTTGGTATTTCCTTGTAAATTTATGTATTCGTCAGTTTCAAATCTAAATACCACAAAGAGTAATATTATTATGACTCCATATATGAAGATTAATTTTATCACAGTCTGTCCTGTATCTTATGCTGCCATTTTTGGTTCAGTCTTGAAGCAAAATGCCATAAACTGGCTTTGTCAGTATGATGAAACAGACATGAACACAAAAACAAATTTAAGTCAACAGAATTTGAAACTGGACAAACTGACCTTAAAACAATAGGTGTGGTAACCTTTATCACAACCATCACACAGCAATAGCTCGGCTTCATTGTCATCTTTTCGACAGATCTGGCAGGTCTGTGGTGGGGGGAGGGGAAGGGAAAGACACACAAATTGAAATCATTCTAGATTGACAATATCCTTGTATCACAAGCCAAATTGAAAATCTTTTGCTCCCTCCCCACACCCACCATCACAAAAGGTTTCAGTGCCTGAATGACTCTCTCACAGTCAGCTCAGATTCAACAAATATCATAAGAAAGCACAGACAATCTGTAGGAGCAATAAGTAAGCATTTCCTGCATCCTGTACATCCAGATTGGGGAAAAAAAAAGTCAAACTAAATAAACATGTGAAATATTGCATCACAAAAGCACACAAAGAAAATAAATCAAATTCTTGCTGATCTATTATATCCCACATTTTAAAACAATATGCTGTAGTGTGTTCAGATTTTTTATGTACCATTTAACAACACTGATTTGTATCACTGCCATCACAGGTATTAGACATTTTTTCATGCTACAACAGACAAAACACAAGTCATGAATTCCACCCTTTTCCCCCACCAAAGGAGTAGATTAAGTGTCTACGAGATGAACACAACTATACAATAGATGAAAGAGGAAACTCTGCTGTGCCGCCTCTCTTAATTCCACTAAAAGATGGCAGCAATTTGCGTGGCCACCTAACACTATGCCACTGGAGACAAAAGGAGAGCAGGCAACTATTAATTACAGCCCACACCATTTTTTTCAAACTTTTCTGTCGAAACCTTGCCCTCCTTTTGTCTCACATCCAGTCACCACAGGGTGCACAGTGATCTGACGTACTTCAGGCTCTAGTCTATCTACCCCAGATGATCCCATTGTCACTCACCACTCTCATGATACTTTTCTCCCAGGATATTGACTTGGCCAAAAGTTGTGTGCACAAGCTCAGCTGTGCGGGACTCTCCGACGCCACCACTGCCTGCCGCCACATCAACAAACCTGGTGGTACATCCTCATTGTCACCAAAATCTCCGTCCGAGTGGTTGGACAGATTGGATAAGTTGAGCTGAACACTGGATAGACAAAAAATACAGAGGGAAAAGAGTTACTGGTGGCAGTGGCGAATCTACTTTGAAACTAATGAAGCTTATGGTCCAGAGCCACTAATCCCCGGGGGGCCCCGAAGAAACTTTTTTTAATGAGTGAAAATTGGATGTTGCCCTATTATTGCTGGTTGCCATATGGCCCCATAACAGTTCAAGCTTCAGGGTCCCAAAATGTGGTCCACCACTGACTGACAGAGCAATATTTCAAGCCTGACAAATACATGTAATTTGTTGTCTTTTCTATATATTCATCCACCAAATGAAACTGAAACCAATCAGAAGCTGAACTGCTCCATCAAAATCTAACTTTTAAGAAATACAAAGCTGATGAGAGCACGACTTGTGACATCGGTACAATGTACAAGAATTATGAGAAGCCAGCTCGTAATCCAAACTTTAAGCACACAATGTGATCCTGTCATCACCAAAACAAATGTCCATCAGTTGCTTCAGATCAATTCTTCAACAACAGTTCCTGACATGTTTACTTATTCATAAGATCACTCATTTCATCAGTATTTCAAAATTTTAGAATCTTAAAGCATTGCAGTCTTTGTAAACACACAAGTAACACAACCATTTTTTTTGTTTTTGCTATTTACCAAACATAAATGATTCAAATAAATATTTTTATAAAGGTTATACATATTTGAATGTCAGACAAAACAATTCTCTCACTGACATTACTAAATATGATTTAGTTCCATTATTAAAACCCAGATCTGATCACCAATATCAAGAGACACAAATCACAACATCTGCCTGAATCAACAAGATTTACATTACTGAATGGCACAAATCATTCTGCTTACCTTCGTATCAAGGGAGGTTTTAAGTAACGGCGTTCTATATTAGCTTCCAGTTCTAGCAATCGAGATATGGCCACATCAAGAGGATAACTCTCATTATCTGCAACTTCCTTCACCGAGCGATCCACAAGTGTTAGACTGTTGTCCTTGTTTGGTCGCCATCCCAGCTGAGGTTGTAAAGAAAAACAAAATTCAACGGTAAAAAAATACTGTAAAATAACATCAATTTTTGCAAAAAAATACCAACAACATGAAAATTGCAAGTCTTGGGAGAACATAACTACATAAGATTTTCAGAGAATGAAAATCACCACCAAACAATGTATTTCAAGCATTGATTCTTTACAAACCACTGGTTTCCCACATCAACATCCTCCCAGCTATACCCTTATAAAAACATCTACATAAAATCTCAATGTCACCATCCATATAGCAACAGTCTGTAACAACGCTGTAGCAACATCCACACAATAAAATCCACAGGCCACACAGAGACATCCATTTCACAAGAAAAACCCAAGAGAAATCCCTACATCAACATCCATATAATGATGTCTCTACAATAAACACCTCCCTATATCAACATCCACATTACATCACCTCTTCAATAAACACCTACCTATATCAATATCCACATAACAACACCTCCTCAATAAACACCTCCCTATATCAACACCTCTTCAACAAACGCCTCCCTATATCAATATCCACAACTCAACATCCCTACAATAAACACCTCCCTATGTCAACATCTCTGCAATAAAGATCTCCCTTTATCAACATCCACAACTCAACGTTCCTACAATAAACACCTCCCTATATCAACATCCACATAATAACATCCCTACAATAAACACCTCCCTATATCAACATCTCTACAATAAAGACCTCCCTACATCAACATCCACATAATAACATCCCTACAATAAACACCTACCTATATCAACATCTCTACAATAAAGACCTCCCTACAGCAACATCCACATAATAACATCCCTACAATAAACACCTCCCTATATCAACATCTCTACAATAGACATTTCCCTATATCAACATCCACATAACACCATCCCAATAAAATCCACCACAAAGACCCACCTTTGTCTGCAGACTGGCCTGAAAAATTCTCTCCTCAAGAGCCTCCACTTCCTCTAGTGCTGCCATCTCTATCTCGTGCATGATCTTGATTGACCACGACTGCGGATCGTCAGGTGGCACAAAATCTGGAACTTCTTCACTATCATTTCTTTGTTCCTCATTGTCTTTATCACAGTTTTGCTTCTCATCTCCTTTGTCATCATTTTCCATTTTAACCACAGCTTCATCATCAACTTCTGTCTTGATCTTTGAAACTTCATCTTGCGACACACCACCCTCTGTCATTTCTTTGTTGTCGTCACCTTTATCTGCTGTGTCATCTACCTCCTTATCATCCGTCTTCCCCTCATCTTTCTTCTCTTTCTTTTTCTTGCCATCATCTTTCTTTTTGCTGGCAGACTTGCTACTCTCTGGTTTCTCTTCCTCTGGCTTTTGACTGATGTCTTCTGTTTCCTCTGAGAAAAAAAGCCAATATACTCAAGCGTTAATTGATTAGTTTTGCAATTTTTGCACTTAATTACATGTAATAAAATTTGTCCTCAAAAGTGTGTAGTTTCATAACCCAAAAATGTCTAACCTTATGTCATGTGATGCAATTTGAACTGCTGAACATGTGGCCCAATTAAGGCAAAAAAAAAAATCAAATGTGCTGGACTTGCAACGGTCAGATTTTTTGGTGGTGATTTGGTGTCTCTGAATGTTGCAAAAATATTAAGCACTAAAGTATTGGTTGTAACAGTAGTTAACCCTAGAGGGGGGAACGGAGGCAAGGAGAGAATATTTTTTTTTTTTAGATAGAAGGGTTTTTGTGTGGACGATTTCCAAGTGGAGCTGAATGGAGTAAATACTAACTTAAGTTCACCATTCAGCTATATCATCTTTCATTGGTTACCCTTGGACACTGTCTCCCCACCAAAGCACTTCCTTTTGAGACAGCAATGATGGATTGAATGAAAAATGAACAAACCTGCATCTGGATTAGTCTCCCCTTTATCAGAATCGTAAGTACAATGTAAGCGAGCATAGTCCAGGTAACGGCTGATGGATCGCTGCAGAGCCTTCTCTCGTATCCCGCGATTCAATGTGCGAGGCATCACAGCCTTGAGCTGAGCAATATCAAAGATTCTCCACCAGCCATGCTGCAGATCTGTGAAGGAAGGGAGACAAAAACAAGGTTAATTTGGATGGTAGCATTTACCATTTGGAGTACACATGGGCAACCCATGGCCAAAGGACTAGATTGCCCGCAAAGCAATTTTGGATGGCCCCAAGGCTGATTGAAGCTTTCTTGAGTTCTCAAAAAATATAAATGCTGCAAAGACACACACACAGCCCCCTTCCCAAATCGAACAGGAATTTTTTTCAGTAAAAAAAATCAAGATTCAAATAAAAGTCATGGTATTTATTTAGAGCTATAATATGAAGTAAGAGTATTTGGCTCTTTGCACCCTCACATTTTCCAGATATGGCCCTTACTTTGTGAATGGTTGTCCATGTCTGATTTAGAACAAAACGGACCATAGGAATGAATGTATACTTTCCCTTATGTCGCTCAACAATGAATGTATTCCAAAGTTCACTAAACTGCAGTTTACCCACATCTACCTCATGCATGATTTATACAAATACACATTGACATAAACTGCATCCTTAATTTACAAAACATGTCTCAAGCTTAGATGATATTTGTATTTTAATTTTAAAAACGTCACCTTTTTGTATGAAACAAGTCTCAAGTAAGAAGCAGCTATATGAGATTTTTTTTATTTTTTTTTAATCATTTCCATAAATGACATCCTAGATCATAAATGTATTTTTCTTCACGTGCTGTTGAAAAACAAAACAAAACAGGAAATGTTCATAGACTTTCCATGACACACAAGAATGTCATCCAATCTTAGCTACTGTATACAATCTGGTAAAATAACTACCAGCCTTAACATTTTCTTACATAAAGTTTACACTATCATATCTAATAACTTTATTTTCTTTCTTTCCTTTTTTTTATTGCTGATGGTAAGTATACAGAAATGTATCAAATAATACCCTGTCTTCTTGTCTTCTTATCTAAATGTGTGATACAAAATCAGAAAGACTGTGTAACTTACTCTTTGGGATGGGTTTGGCCTCTCCCTGGGCTGCCCTTAGTAAATCCCACGGATCAGAATAAGAGCCATCTGGTGGAGGTGGAACCTTGAACTCTACACCTGAGTCTATCCCCGGGGTGCTGCATGGGGTGGGTGAGGGAGAGGAGGACAATGGTTGCACCAACGACTGAAGGGAGGTAAGCAGAGATTCTTGAGACAGCCATGATGGGTTGGATTGAATGAGGGGGAGGAGCGAGTCCAAATTTGATGACGGCGAGGTGAGGTACGAGCTGATTGCTGATAATGATGATGATGCAAATAAGGAAGATGCTGATGTTGATGATGGTATTGTTTGATAATATGTAGCAGGTGTCAAGGATGGCTGAGTGAGGGATTGTTCATCACAAGGCATGCGGGGGAGGATGCTGAACCATAATTTGTGGTCAACAACATCTCCACTGCTCTTGGCATTCTGGTCCACATTAGAATATCCTGACAAGAAATCATTCTCCATTGCAGCTGTAGTTATATCCCTGGGGGACGATGTAGGTGGGGTGGACAGCAAGGATGCTGACAATCTCGAATGTTGTTGCTGGGTTGATGATACTGGAGATAATTTTTTGTTTTCAGCAGATCGAAGAACATGTGACGCAGCTTGTTGCAGCAGTTCGGAAGAAGAAAACGGGGACTCTCCTTTCAAGATCGAGTCAACCTTTGGGATCGAGTTGCGTGTTTTGGAATCACTGGTTCTCGTGTGGGGAGGAAGAGTATTGGGGGTGACAAGAGGAGTGGTTGTGGCTGTTGTGGTAGTGGGGTGGTGGTGAGCAGGGGGAGGGGAGATGATGGATGCAAGACTGGACAAGGTTTCCGAGGCACTGCATGAGCCGTACGGGTGGTGTGGCAGTCCAGGTATGTACGGCGGCTGAGGGTGGTGGGGTGAAGGGGCGGGGCCTGTTTGGTGTGGGGGTAGGGACGTCAATTTGTTGGACTTGTTACCTGCGTGAGCGGCTGGGGGTGTCAGGTCTAGTATTGGGTTGGCTTGGGCAGAGGGGTGGAAGGGAGGGAGAGGCTGTGGGTTTTTGGAATGGGCTGGAATTGGGGTTGACTGAAGTAGCGGGACCGGCGTCTCCAGCACTGACTGTTTCTGTTTTGATTTTGGAGTGAAGTCTAGAGCTATTGCGGCACTTTGTTCAGCAGCAGGGGACAGTGCGGAAGGCAGCAAGGACCCTTTCTTGGCATGGGCTGGCTGAGGTAACTTTGGTATGGCTGAAAACAGCAACGAGGAGGACAGGATGGAGGATGCTTCTGCTGCGAGTGCTGCTGCTGTTGGTTTTGATGGTGAGGATGTTGCTGATGACAACAATGAAGCTTTGGGACTGATTGGTTGCCCTGGAAGTTTCTCCATACTCTGTTGCTGATATGCCTGATGTATTGAGTGATTCAACAGAGATACAAGAGTTTCTTTCTGTCCCCCTCCAACCTTTGGCACACGAAGAATATCAGAAACTGCTGTGCCAGCTGCTTTCTCCGTATCTGAATGACTGGAAATTTTCTGAGATTTTTCAGATCCTTTTGCACTGTCATTCCCATCAGCCACAGAATGAGAGCTACTCATGGATTTCTTGTCATCCTCTCCAGTTGTCTTTCCCGAAGATTTGTTTGAAATGTTTTTCTTTGAAGTCAGACTAAAATCACAACCATTGTCTGGGTGGATTTGTGCTGCATTTTCTCCGCAGCTCCCTGAGGTCAAGGGTGTGCCATTTTCTACTTCTGTATTACAGTCCATATTAACTACATTGTCGTCTTCGTGGATATGAAACTTGTTAGATATTCCATTGTTATCAGTAGTCTCAGAAATTTGATTTAAAAGTGAGGAAGATTTCAACGATGACTTTTCGTTCCCGACATGAGCTGGTGCTTCATGCAGACCTGATAAAGGATCTTCACCACTGGAAACTTGCTTCTCGTTAACAGTTTCTCCAAGATTGCCATTGGACTTTGACTGACTAGCAAATGAATTGAACTCCTTTGTGCCATTACTGGAACCACAAGACGATATATCTTTCTCTGCTGGAGAGGAATTTGCCATTTTCTTTGAAGCTGCTGTGGTTTCAGTTGATACGTTACTGGCCTTGCAGGCACCACTATTAATGTTGACAGAGTCTCTATCCTTATTGTTCTTTGCTGTAGAATTTTCCATATTCACAGATTTCAAGTCATTACTGGTGGTTGGTGGGTCTTCAGACATCCTGTTTGCTGTGGAGTCATGGATACTAGAAGTTCCTGAGTTGGACAGTGAGATCTTTTCATTTTTTAGGTCCTCTTTCCCTACATCATCATCAACACTTGTATCCATCCAACTGTCATCATCCAGATCATCTTCATCATCTTCAAATGTTGTCCCTTTAGTTTCACCTGCTGACTTCTCTTTCATACTGTCTTCCGTGGCACCATTCATGTCACATGATGTGTCCATTGCAGAGATGCCACTTTCACTGGGTGATAACATGTCCTTAGACTGTAGCCCACTTGATAAGTCCAAAGAAACGCCACTGGAATCTATGACAGAGCTATCTTTTGATACATCTGTCTTGTTCAGTAGATTATTATCAAACTTTTGATAATCAATTTTGTCCTTTACCGAGTCAGCAGCTTCATTTGGCAGTTTCTGACTTGCAGTCTGGTCTCCAGCCTTCTCATCATCAACTTTATCTTGACTGCCACAGTTATCTGGTTGGTTCGTTTGATTTTCACTTGATTCTTTGTTCACTGAGCTCTCAGATTTACTGTCACAATCTCCTTTATTTTGATCCTCATCTTTCTCTGTTTTGTTATCATTCTCTCCTTCTTTTTCTTCTTTCTTCACTCCATCTTCTCCCATGTTTCCATCTTTCTTTTCCTTCTTCATTTCCGGCTCCTTCCCATAATCCTCTGGCACACCAGATTCCATGCCCTCAACATAAACTCCGCCTGTTAACGGAAGGATCCAATAGGTTCGCTTATATCGATCTTGACCCACATTGATGGCTCGAAGACGCAGAGATGCACGGAAAACTTTCTGTCTGAATGCAGCATGTTGCTGGGGAGGTAAAAATCATTCAAATTTAAACACAAAGTGACAGGAAAAAAGATAGTGAAGACAACATCGGCCGTTCATGAAGACATCTCAAAATACTACATTTATTCTCCAAGAGCTGTCCTACAGTACAAAGTTGTGAGCTTCGAAATGCGCTACCACTATTGGACTGCACTTAATCCAGCCCTGGATACAGCTACTTTTAACTACATTTTGATGGACACTGAAAAGGGCCAGTCTAATTGGGATTATGTCTTGATACTTAAAACATGAATGGTGTTGCAATTATACTGGACAGACGCTTACGAGACAACATTAGCAGCCATGACGCTATAAGTGATAGAATTGTCACTGTGAAACTTGACACCCAACCCGTGCCCCTGAACATCATACAAGTATACGCCCCCACATCTGCGAGCACATAAGAAGAAATAGAGCTGTTCTATAATGACCTACAATCAGTAACAGACAAAATCCCAAGCAGAGAAATATGCATAATCATGGGAGATTTCAATGCCAAAGTGGGAGAGGGTGAGGATCTGGAATGTGGGATAGGACCCTATGGATTAGGAGAACGAAACGACCGAGGAGACATGTTAGCATCTTTCTGCCATGCAAATGAAATGAGCATCACGAACACTCTCTTTAAACACCCGATGCGAAGAAGATACACATGGATAAACCCTGGAGGCAATCTCCGAAACCAGATTGATTACATCCTGATTGACAAAAACTGGAAAACAACTGTGCTCAACTCAAAGACAAGGCCAGGGGCAGACTGTGACACTGACCACATTTTAGTGACAGCAAAGCTGAGATTGAAAGCCTATAGGAAGAGCAAGCCAAAACCCACCACCAGATTTGACACGGACAAACTGAAAGACCCTGAAATCAGCAATGCTTTTCAGATCGAAACAGAAAACCGTTTCTCAGCATTACTCAAGGGGTGGTCAGCTGAAGAAAGACACCCAGATACACTGTGGAAAGACATGAAAAGAATTTGGAGTGAAACAGCTGAATCGAAACTCGGGAAAAGAACGAGGAAAACTCCCAAACCATACATCAGTGAAGAAGTGATAGAGCTTGCAAAAAGAAAGAGCAAAGCCAGAAAACTTAGTAAACAAGATGAATATCATGCACTGAAGAAGGAAATCCAAACAAAGATCAGAAGAGACAAGAATGCATGGTTAGAAAGAGAGTGTGCAAACATAACACAATGTAATACACAAAGAAAGTCAAAAGAAATGTTTGAACAAATAAGAAAAGTAAAAAAGAGGGATTTCCAACCACAGAACTTGAGTCTGAACAACAAAGAAGGCACAACACTGACAAACACAAAAGATGTGCTCTCAAGATGGCACGAATACGGCAAGATGCTGTTTGCGGACAACATCAGACCAGACCTGAGGGACCTCCAACAACCAGACTCACAACAGATAGATAAAGAACCAGAACCTCTCTTGGAGGAAGTACAGGCTGCAATAAAACAAATAAAGAATGGAAAATCCCCTGGATTAGACAACATACCAGGTGAACTCCTGAAACATACCAGCGAATCAGGAATAAAAGCACTCCACCAAATGATCTGCAAAATTTGGCAGACAAATGAATGGCCAACAGACTGGAAGCTACAAGAATTCGTCATGCTATACAAAAGCGGCAATGTCAAAGACTGTGGAAATTATAGAACCATCGCCCTCATCAGTCACACCAGCAAAATCCTGCTCATCATCATACTCAACAGAATGAAATCTAAGGTAGAAGAGGAACTATCAGAGTGTCAAGCTGGTTACAGGACCAACAGAGGAACCGCTGACATGCTCTTCATACTACAAATAATGATTGAACAGATAAGAAGCAATGGAAACGAAGCCTTCATCACGTTCATAGACTACAGCAAAGCGTTCGACAGCGTTAGGCACCATCACCTGTTCGATATAATGATTAAGATGGGATTCCCGAAACACCTTGTGACCCTCATCGCTGCACTATACCACGAACAAAAGGCAACGATTAGATGGAACAATGAGAACTGTCCATATTTCAATATCGAGAAAGGAGTCAGACAGGGTTGCATACTTTCACCTCATCTTTTCAATATTTATACTGAGCAGATCATGAGAAACGCAGACATAGAAGATATGGGAATAAAGATCGGAGGCCGAAACATCACAAACCTTCGCTACGCTGATGACACAGCTCTTATGTCAGATAACATCACCAGCATGAAAAGAGTGTTGCACAGAGTGGATGAAGCGGGCAAGACAGCAGGCCTACACCTAAATGCTAAGAAAACGAAAGTCATGCATACTGGAACAGGGCACCATGAACACCAGGAGATACTAGTAAACAAAACAGCACTAGAAAAAGTGACTGATTTCAAATACCTAGGATCACATAAATCGCAAGATGGAAGCTGCTCAAAGGACATAAAAACAAGGATAGTGTCAAGAACAGATTTAATTCATAAATGTTTCCACTGACTAAATTTTTGTGAGAGAGCAGTGAGTAATTTTTACAAACGTAATTATTGTGCGAGCCAGCATAACTTGGTCTCGTAAACAATTTGTTTTGAACAGTTTTTTTTATAATAGATAGACAGAAGGTGTGGGGAAGGATAGACGGACAGCGTAGGTGTGCATGACAGAGCACTTTTTATATCTCGTGTTTTGAACTAGGTTTAGTAGAGAGGGAAGGGGTGAGTAGGAATTAAATGTTATTGAGACTTCTGTTGACGTACAGAAAATACCGTGATCCAGAGTAAAAGCTCGGGGTTTTGAACATGTTAAGAATTTATTGCTATAAAATTACATTATATTGTATTGAGTGATTCGACCTTTGATGTCGACCCAAGGTCGTTGCGTAGGGTTGTTACTTAAAATAACTCAGTTCGGCAGCTGAGCTAGAAGTGGTTGCACCAATCACAATCCAGGAATTAGACGGTAAGCTGCAGATGCAGACCAGTATTTAAGGCCATACAGAACTTAGTTCTGGGCCACATGTAGACAATCCATTTACGAGGTGGTCGGCGATAGTCCTCAGCCAGATGAGAGACATAGAGACGCAGTTGAGCAGTCCATTGTGAGGAGCCTGATTTAAAGCTCCAGAGCCTAAGCTACTTGGTTTGATATAAACCCACAGCGTTTACATCCAGCGCTCTCACTCCTAGTGAGGGCCTAATGGTGAGAGTCCATACTAATTTGTAATGATGAAAGTGAACCGTTCTACTTACTTTTGAAGACAGTTTCAGAGCTACCGCCAGACAACGCATGGTTGTACAAGCATTCTCCATGGCGTGTCTAGAGGAAATGTCCATATCATAACATGTCTCATTGAATTAATAGAATTTAAACTGTTATATCCGTCGCCACGTGCGCGGATTCTATTTGGCATATAACTCATATGACCTGCAAGTAGTTAGATTGAATACGTTAGTCTTTATAGAAAGCTGTAGTTTCATTAGTTAGATTCAGTTGCCTTTGAATTGATATTTATATTTATAATTATATTTGTTACATTAATTCCTGTAATTAAACTGCCCTACGGTTCTGCTAAAAATCAAAGCAATTGATTTATTTAGTTTTTAGAGTGCAAGTATTTTTTTTTGTGTGTTCGTCGATTGTGGGAGCGGACCTCGAAAGAGGGTCAGTCGAAATATCCCCATTTAACCCACATCGCGACAGATAGGAATGGCAAAACACAAAATGGTTCAACTAAACAACATTTGGAAGGATAGAGGCACACCAACGGACCTCAAAGTGAACATACTTAAGTGCTTGATCTGGCCAGTCCTACTACATGGTTGTGAAGCCTGGACACTCAAAAAGGCAGACATAACAAGATTGGAGGCAGCTGAAATGTGGCTTTACAGAAGGCTACTCAGAATAAGTTGGACAGAAAGGAGAACAAATACAAGCATCTTAGAACAGCTTGGCACCACCAGAAGAATAACACCTGAAATAAATAAAAGAAGACTTGCATACATCGGCCACGCGGCCCGAAACAAAAGCACGGCCCTTATGATATCAATCCTTCAAGGAAAGACAGAAACAAAGAGAAAACAAGGAAGACCACCCATTACATATCACGATAACATCAAGAAAGTCAGCCAGCTGGAAATAAGTGAACTAACTAGGAAAGCTAAGGACAGGATTGGGTGGAGGAGATTTTGTCGTGACATCCACTGTAGCAGCTAACATCGATGACGATGAAGCCGACAGGTGACAGGTGAGGTGACTTAAAACATTTTCCCAATGAGTTTTGAACTTACTTTTCTCAGCTTTTCAATTCTCTTGTCTGATTCCTCTCTGGACATGCCCTCATCAACAGGCTGAAAACAAAAAGCAATTCAATCTAAAACACAAAATACAGCAAGAGAAATAAAATAAGACAGGGTCTGCATTACAACTGGTGTGAAATTAATCAGTCCAGCATTGACATGGGACAGTAACCCTGGCAGTGACATCTACAAAATGACGGAATCTTTCACAGGGTTCTTATACCTCTTTGAGAATGATTTACTCCAAGAATGTGAGATTTCAAAGTTATGTAAATGCAAGAAAATGAGAGAAAATCATTTATTTATTTACTTTGTTCAGATATTTTTTTTTTCACTTTTTAAAATATGCTTGTAAAAATGACTTTTTCTTCTCTCTTTTCTTCCCACTTGTTAACTTGTAATTTGGCCTGCCATGACCTGTGATCCAGTTTTAGTGTCTTCACCTCAAATGGAGCATTGGAGCTGACAGAGCTTGTTGTGATCACGCTGCTGCTTCCGTCACTCTCATTACCGCTACCGTCCTCCTCTTCTTTCTCATCATCATCCTCTTTATCCTCTTCATCATCACTGCCCATTTTTGAGGAAGTCGTCGTGTCCTCATCCGTGAATGCAAAATTGCTGGCACTGGTGGAAACAGCCATTCGTCGATCGGTTGATTTGTGGATCTTGTTGAATTTCCGGGCTTGAAAGACGCGCAGTCTGAATGGAAAATAAAAATTCTCTTAAAAAACTTCTTGCCTTCAATTTATTTCTAAAAAAATCCAACATCAGGCATTAAAAGTTATTTAACCTTCTCTGTGTTTGTACATTTTTCTTCTGCCCTGACATCCTGGACAATTTGCTCTTCACAGTAAATATACAACCATCAGTAAACTGCACATATTGTACTGTGTGAAATGCTGTTTGCTCTAAACTATTTCTGGGTATCCTATAAAATTATAAACAGAATAGGACAGCCCTCGCACTCCTTGACATATCTGATACAGGAACTGTAGCAATAAAAGTTTACATCATCATATTATAAAGGAAGTAAGGCCTCTGATGTAATCATGACAGGCTTTTTAACTGCTGAGCCTTAAATTCTCCTACATACCACACTAAGCATAAAAAGACATAAAGGTGTACATAGGCATATTTTAAAAGATATTGAAGTCCACTATATATTTTAATACTTTTGTTGATTTTGAGCCATAACTGAGTTGGACAGAAGAAAGTGTACCGACATTTTGAGCCAGGGAAAAAAAAACGGATTTTCTTCAAGTAGAATTAAAAAGTATGACAGGAAATATCATTCTGCTCCTCAATTTACATATCGAAACTCAACTTTCAAAATCACATCTGTGTATTCCCCGAAACAGCGGGCCATAACAATGATGCACAGTTATACAGTGCACACATCCCATTTCAATTAACCTTTTACAATTTAAAAATATATAATTACAGCAAACAGACAATGCATTAAACATACAGTTCTGTAAAAGAGATTTAAAGTATCATTTCAATTAAAAAAGAAAGTTTTATAGTTTTGATTTTATAATCTAAATTGTCTAGTGCCAATAAAATACCCTGGAAAACTTGACATGACTGAACATAGGAACATCTTTAGAGCACTTTATGTTTCCTTGAGTGGCATCCAATGAAGTCATGTGAAACTGCTGAAACTACCAGTTTGTTATTTTATCAATAATTGTATGATCCATTACAAATTCAGAAGGCTGCTCATGGACACATAAGGACACTCAAATGTTCCATGAAAAAAATACTTCATTTCACTGGCTAAATCCACAGTAAATAACTATACATTTGGATTGAGTGTACTGAAGAGGCTTTCACATCGCGGTTATAGAGCAAAATTGTTGAATCTCCAGGTTTATGAATAATGGGAGCTTACTTGGAAATACCACAATATTGCCCTCAGTGATCTCATTTTTAAGGGAGATACAACAATGCTACTTCTCTGTAACTTGGAACTGGTTAAAGATAGCGGAATAACTAAAAAAATTGTAAGAAGCAGTTGGTCATTATTACAGTATTGCCACTATGAACCCCAATTCATAAATCTGGAGATACAACAATTTTGCTCTATACGACATGTACTTTTAACACTTTAAACACTGCTCTACTCACTGTCTCAGCTGGCCTTCCACTATCCACTTGTCTCTTCTCAAGTTGTTGATTGCATCCATATGTTTGTCTATTTCACTGAAAGCAGCAAATAGTTATGAAAGTTAGAATGACTATCCTCCACAGAACATATATTTTTCTTTACCATAAGCATGTCAGATACATTTGATTACATTCCGTGGGTGAAAACAGATTAGGCAAATGCTTTCACATTAAATTATCTGGCAACTTCTAGAGAAAGATTGAAAACTAAAAACAATACTTATGAAAATATTCACAAATTACCTTAAAAAATAAAGTCAATATTAAAAGTTCAGTAAATAAATGTGCATTAATATAGTCATGACGTCAACAAACAAGAAACTATGAGAATTAGTTCCATTTCAATAGGTGATTGCAAAGTTTATCAGCAAAAATGTTACTGTGAATACAAGGATGATGTATGCCAGACTTACTTAGTGACCACTTTACTGGTTAAAAGTTCATTGCACAAAAAGGCCAAAATGGCCGCTTTTTTGGTAGGATTGAGAGCTTCCATTGGTTTGCCCAGCAGCCAATCAGACATCTGAAACAATAAAAAACATCTTATCACTCAATCAGGCTGTTCATTAAAGATAGGAAATGAGAAGACTTTCATTTAATCTCATGGTCTTGGTTGGCCATAAGGTGAATGGGGCACATATTCCATTAACAAATATGTTGACAGAAACTTCCTTTCACAGGGGCAACTGTAACTCTATAATAAATTTCGATGCACATTAGTCATTGGGTATAATCAATCCATGAAGCTGTAAACAATTTTAGTTAAATGTTCTGGTGATCTTGTCCTATAGGTCCTGACCGCTCACTAGAACCAAGATTGCAATTGTTTTTGCCGATCACTGCAAGACATATTGTGTGAACATTTCATGGCCATTAGTTTTTAATCTTGGATGGATTGAGTATTACCCTGTATTGGCTCAGGACTTTTGTCTAGTAAATGACAGTGAAAGTACTAAAGACAAAGATTTTAGAAATCACAACAAAGGCAGATGAGGATACAAAAGCCACAAAAAGTTGTGGTTGTGAACAATTTCATATCAAATTTTTCCATGACCTGGACATACAAAACACTTCACCATTGCTATAGGATAGTGGCCAGATCTTCAGAAACTGACCAGAGGGTTCACGGATTTTAGTTGATCTATCATCATCATAGTAAAATGAATTTGGAGAAAAACTACAAAATGTCAAGTGCGAGAAAGTTTATAAGACAACAACAGCAGTCTGAAGGTGCCACCGAGTTATATAAGCCCCACTGACCACCATCGCAAGGGTTAACTAAATTTCATCGTTTCTATTGTTTTATGTGGATGACCTGCATTTGCTGACAAACAGGCATAACGATAAAAAGAAATACTTGAAGAATCAGGAATTTCAGAACATATCTGTTTCTTCCCCTGATACTGACAATTAGCCAGGAAAATTCAGGGTGTGCAGGACATTTTAGTATAACAAATTTTACCTCTTTCTCTCCCCTGGCTTTGACAAATATCCTGAGAACTTCCGACATGGTCGTGTCCGTCATCTCCATCTCTGTGATCTTTTGATGCAGTTTTGTCATTGCCTGGTAGGATAAAAACAGAAATAATAGTGAAAGTACTGAAGACAAAGATTTCAGGAATCACAACACAGGCAGATGAGGACACAAAAAACCACAAAACACATCAGATTTTTTAGTCATGCTTATGTAGAGACCCTGAAACCTTTTTAAACAAGGCCTGGGAGTTAGATCTTCCTAGATTTCAAGGACTAGAGGGTTCATAATTAGATAAAATAAAGATACATATATGATAAGGATAAACCATTCATTTATTTTGCATAAATTATATGCATCGTAAACATTTAAATTTATTTTAATCTCCATAATTCATATTCTAATTAGTACTTATGAGGCCCTTTGTCAAATAGAGAAAAACCATAAAACACTACTGATTCACACCTCATGTGGTTTTTTAGACCCAGTTTTAATATATGGCCTTTAGCGTCTTTACAGACGGTCCCAGCAGCTAGAATATTCACTTTCACTTTGACTGACAGCTTCTCTCGTGGCTTATTCTACCAATGTTTGACCCGAGAGTGCGATGGCAGTGATTGCAGGCCAGTCTTTTGGGTTCACTTTGGCGAGTGTTTTCATTCCGCCTCTGTCGTTTTGTCAGGTATGTTTCTTTTGCCTTGAAGTCTATTGCGAGCGTGCCACTGCGCAATTTTTGTCTCCATCTGCTTCGATCATTTGCAAGGTTCTCCCATTCATTGGGGTCGATGTTGAATGCTTTCATCGTGACCTTGCAAGTGTCTTTGAATCGCAGATGTGGCCTACCTCTGGGTCGGTTGCCAGTAGCAAGTTCCCCGTAGAGAATTTGTCTGGGGATGCGATCATTTTCCATACGGTGGAGATGTCCAAGCCACCGCAGTCTTTTTTTGCCTAGGAGAGCCTGAGTTGATGGAATGTTGGCTCGGCTCAGAACTTCGATATTTGAGATCCTGTCTTGCCACTTGATCTTCAGAATTTTGCGTAGGCAGCGCAGGTGGAAGGAGTTGAGGGATCTTTCATGTTTGGAGTAGGTGGTCCAGGTCTCTGAGCCATACAGCAGGGTGCTTAGGACGCAAGTTTGGTACACGAGTACCTTTGTTTTGATGGTCAGCTTGCTATTGTTCCACACCCTTTTTGAGAGTTTGCCAAAAGCTGTGGCCGCCTTTCCTATTCTGGCATTTATTTCAGTTGTTATGTCTGTGCTACCACTGATGGTTGAGCCTAGGTAGCAGAATTTTCCCACTTGCTCCAGAGGAGAGCCATTCAGCATGATTGGGTTGGGGTTTCTCAAGCCTTGTGTCAAAACTACAGTTTTTGAGACACTGATCCTTAGCATGAATTTGTCACAGGCTTTGGCAAGGCTATTGATGAGAGCCTGGAGCGTGGTTTCATCGTGGGCCACGATTGCAGCATCATCTGCGAAGAGGAGCTCTTGTAACATAATATGCTCTGTACGAGATTTTGCTTTTAGTCTGGCAACATTAAAAATGGAGCCGTCCACTCTGGTGTTAATAAGTACTCCACCTGAACATTGACCAAAGGCATTCTTGAGTAGGGCTGCAAAATATATACCAAATAAGGTAGGAGCAAGAACACATCCCTGCTTCACACCGCTGTTTACAGCAAATGAATTGGATGTGCAGCCTTCAAAGTTGACACATGCCCTCATGTCAGTGTGGAAGGATGCAATAAGTTTTAGCAATGTTGGTGGACAGCCTATGGATTTAAGGACTGCATACAGGCCAGATCGGCGTACGGTGTCGAAAGCCTTTGTTAGGTCCACAAAGCATGTTATAAGCGGCCTGTTTTGTTCTTTACATTTTTCTTGGATTTGCCGAAGTGCAAATATCATGTCAATGGTTGATCGTTTGCTTCGAAAGCCACATTGTGTTTCTGGTAAGACTTTTTCCGCCAGTTGTTGAAGGCGGCAGAGGATGACGCGAGCAAAAGCCTTTCCAGTAATGCTGAGGAGGGATATGCCTCGATAGTTGTTGCAGTCGCCTTTGTCTCCTTTGTTCTTGTAAAGTGTGACAATTTTGGCGTCTCTCATATCATGTGGTATCACGCCTTCTTTCCAACACTGCAGTAACAGATTATACAGGTGTGGTAATAGTGGGCCTTTTAGGTCTTTTAATACCTCTGCAGGAATGTTGTCACTTCCTGTGGCTTTTCCAGCAGACAGGTGGTCGATTGCATTGGAAAGCTCGACTAAGGAAGGTTCAGCGTCAAGTTCGGCCATTATTGGCAGTTTTTGGAGGTGTTCCTCAAAATCTGGTGGAATATTTTTCTCAGTTGAATACAACAGAGAGTAATGCTCTACCCACCTATTCAGTTGTTCATTTTTATCTGTGATGGGTTCACCATTTACAGACTTAAGTGGGGCGCTTTTGGTGATGATTGGCCCAAGAGCTACTTTCATCTGACTAAAGGCGGTTTTCATATCTCCCTTTTCATTTGCCTCTTGTATGCTGTTACACAAGTCTGTCCAGTATTTGTTGGCGCAACGTCTTACCTCCAGCTGAAGTTTAGCTTTTGCATTTTTCAAACAAGTTTTTGTACTCTGATTGCAATTTTTGTTATACTCATTGAAAGCAGATTTCTTTTGCTCAATGAGAGGTAGGAGAATTTCGCTGTTCTGGGCTACCCAGTCGTTGTTTGAAACTTTATGCTGTCCAAAAGACTTGATGGCACAGTCATGAATTTTTGAACTGAGAGTGTTCCATGTTTCATCTACCGAGTCACATTGGGTGACATTATCCATGCTTTCAGCAAATAACTTTTCAAATGACTTTCTATTTGATTCATCTCTGATTGCTGTTACATTGATCTTAGGGATTGAAGGGGCTTTTGATCTGTATATTTTCTTGGCCGAAATTTTGATTTTGCTGACTACCAGTGCATGGTCGGTGTCACAGTCAGCACTGTGGAGGGAACGAGTTATTTTTATACAGCCCAAACTCTTCCTCCTTGAGAGAATAAGATCTAACTGATGCCAATGGCCAGACCTGGGATGGCGCCATGATGTTCTTTGGCATCTCTTAAGGTCAAAGTACGTGTTTGTAACACATAATGAGTTTACGGAGCATAGCTCCAGAAGGCGCTGCCCGTTTTCGTTGATGTTGCCAATGCCGAAGTGCCCAATGCACTTTGGCCATGCGGAGTGATCTGCTCCCACTCGAGCGTTAAAGTCACCCAGAATTAGCAGGCCTTCGGTGAGAGGGATGTTGTGGAGAGTCCTCTGCAATGCCTCGTAGAAAATGTCTTTGGTTTCGTCAGAGGAGGTAAGTGTTGGGGC
This sequence comes from Onchidella celtica, assembly GCA_963931925.1. NCBI lineage: Eukaryota > Metazoa > Mollusca > Gastropoda > Systellommatophora > Onchidiidae > Onchidella > Onchidella celtica. The sequence continues at coordinate 19,067,673 of OZ007582.1, forward strand.
ATAGACACAGATAATGTTGGTAAAACCAGACCGGGTGTTCAGTCTGAGTGTCATGATGCGTTCTGACACTCCAATTGGAGTTGCGATCGAATTGAAAAGGGAGTTTTTTACGGCGAAGCCCACGCCGTGGATTCTCGGCTGTTCGCTGCTAAGGCCCTGCCAGAAGAAGGTGTAGTTTTCTTCTTTGACTGACCCGGAGTCGGGAAGTCGAGTTTCTTGAAGGGCAGCGATGTCGATGTTTAGTAGCTGAAGTTCTCGATCAATAATTTGGGATTTCCTGATGGAGTCAATATCAGTGAGATCTTGCTGTTGCAAGCCTGGGCGCATTGTTCTGACGTTCCAGGTACCAAGTTTTAGTATTTTTCTGTTTTTGCCAGGTGCACACTTTACGTCAGCTTTTTGACTTTTGGTCTAGCTCCAACCACCTTATGAAGCAGGCTGACGTGGCGGAAAAACACCCAACTGCCTGGGGGCTGCCCAGGTTACGGCGGGCGGTAGTTGATCAATGCAGCTGAAAAGCCGCTCCCACCGACAGAGGGGACCCCTGGCGCTCATCCGTACGCCAAATGGATTGAGCTTATCACCGGTAACTGCCACCTCCCGTGTTGTGCCCATCCGTAACGGATGGCTGGAGTGTCCTCTCCAAATCGGAAATGGGTGGGCTTATAGAGGAGAGACAGACGCTTGCCAAGCCCGAGCAAACGCCTCCTCGTTTTGCTGCCTTGCCTGGGCTATTTTTAAGAGATGGTGCTTTGCCCAGAGGCACCACCCCTCTCTCTGCCATTCTAGTTAAACCCAAGGGAGAGACCAGGTCAATACATTTGGAACTAGTCCGGCTGCAGGAGATGCTGGAAGCCAGTTTGATGCAGTTCTCCCTGACAACCACCTTCGGGTCTCCACTCCTGATTTTCTGTCTGGGTTTACTCCCATAGCCTTTGCTATCATAGCAACACACAAGGCAGTGTGGTATTTGTATTCAGGGTTACCTTCCCCTAGTCTTCTTCTCTCCCGAGATGACCCACAAGACAGTGGGGGTGACAGTAGCAGGCTGTATTGTGTACTGTCATACAATAGCAGAAAACTCTGGCCTGACATACCCCAGTTTTAATAATAAAATACTATATCCGGGGCACCAGTGCATAACAGGAATAAACAACATGATCGTCAATGGCGATTCACTTGGTGACTTCAGTGAAGAAACACTTGTTGACTTCCGTGAAGAAATTATTGTCATTATTAATATAATAATTAACATTATCAATAGTATATGGTATATGTCACAATACTTGACTTGAGGAGCACAGTCTAAATTTAACAACAAAAAATAATTCAGTTTTCTGCAAAGTTATTGGGGGGGAAGAAACTTTGCTCAGGATCCACAGGGTTAAATGGCGGTTAAGATGCATGGTTTTGTTTTCTTTAATCCCCTTCCTTGTTGGTGCCGTGAGGTATTAGACTTGTAGTTTGACAAAAACTTCTACCTCTTTTGGATTTGGAACACCAACATCATCCAGAGCAAAGCGCAGAAGATGCATAACCAAAGACATAACCTCCTCTACATCTTCTTCTGATTCATTCAGCAAACCTCTCTCTAGGGAATCCATTGTTGGTATGGAGGATTTGTCTGTGGGAAGGAGGACCAACAAAATCAACTAACTTCAATGCTGTTGTCACTTTTATATCCCTGAAATTTTACAGCTTGCATTTTAAATGATAAATAAGTATAGCCTCCTTCAGTGATCTGTTATTCCCTCTCCTCCTTAATATTATATAAAAGAGAGAATTTGAACTTGTGAGATGGGAGCTTGAGTGACAGTTAAAAAGTAATGTACTCGTATAAAATCAAGGTAAAGTAAATACTTATGACAATGGCTGCAAAGAAACTGATCGAAGTTGTCTTTCCCATAATGTAAAACTTACAGTGCATCCAAAAACATCAAAATAATAGAATATTTATAATCGACTGCGATATAAATCAGCTACTGACACTGCTGGCTCAGTACAAAAAGCTCTCACTATTATGCCAGCATCAAATACACGACAAGTTATGGACTAATGGCATAGGTATGTGCTCCACTGCCTAATCATGTTGATCTTTTTTTTTTTTTTTGTGTCAATACACAAAATTGGCTACCATGCAAACATGAGCATAGGGGCACTCATGAAATGTTTAACTTGCCCACAGAGACAAAATACATGAACTTCAAGTGTGAGGAAAGTACCTGAGCTCAGTTATTAATTGCAGATCACAGGATCATGATACCATGTTTCGCATCAATTCCTCACACAATTATCTACTTCAACAAGAGAGATCAGCTGAGGTTTCCTGTTTATTTTTAAGAATAATGTCATGAACTTTCAGCAGTGTAAAATATTATTACCTAAATTGAGGGCAAGTCCAAAGTTGTTCAGAAATTCCACCACCATCAGACAATCTGAGATGGGTCGGCCAGCAAGTTTGGATTTGAGGCGGGGGAAGACAGGCAGTGGCTGGAAAGAAATTGAAACGATTGCGAGAGTCCTATAATTCTTACAAGGTGTTGTTAAAAATCTGAATAGTCAAAGTTGAAAAGCTGTTGTCAGGGGACCGGAATAGTTTACAAAGTAAGCTATCGCTGTGAACACAACTCAGTATTATTTTTCTCTATGTGTTTGTAATAAGACTACTGTCCCCTAACAAACAGCCAAGTTGAAATAGTGTTAAGTATTTAAGTATTCTGACTTTGATGACAATGACAACATTCTTTAACACTTTCAGCCCACATCGCACATTGGTGTGCAATCGATAAATGTTCCCACTCGACACATCGCACACCCTTGTGCGGATCCATTTGGTTCATGTAATCCGACCCGCACACTGGTGTGCGCAGGAGTCCCCTAAATTTTTATTAGCTTCACACAATTTCTGATCGAAGGGAAGTTACCCCCATAATGAAACTGAACTATTCACCCAACAATTTATACAGTCCCCTTGGTGGTCACATGATATTTGTACTAAATTTACACACCTGAAACAGGGGATGGAATTCTCTTTGTTTCTTATTTTCACAATGGCGTCAATAAGCATTAGATCTAGTCAGTTCTTGTGAACTAGATCCAGTCTAAACACAGGGATGTAAGTTTGCATTATCATAATCCTTAGGCAATTTCCTTTTCATTGATGCCTTTACTTTCCTTGTAAGTAAAATAATAAGGTCCCAATGATTTTTTAGAAAATGTCTACAAAACGCTATGTACTCAGGGAATAGGGCACGATTTCCTGTTTCACTGTGAGAACAATCCATATTCTGAGGTCACGGGCTGAAAGTGTTAAGCAATGTCTCCAATAAACATTTTTCCTAATCTGGAACACACAGAAGCTTGGTTAGTTAAAATATTACTAAACCTGTTTCAGGAATTTTTTCTTTTCTGTCTGTAATCCAAAACCTTGCTGGCATCACGAGTTCCATGGTGATAAACAAAAACAGCCCAATTTAGGGCTTACAACACCTGACACTTGTCACTTAGATGTCATCTAATCTTCAATATCCCCCATCATATTTACCTTTGCTTTCTTCAGTTCCATATCTTCTACTGGCTTCTTCAGCTCCATAGCAACTTCCATTTCAACTCGGCGCTGATGCTGAGAAGGAAAAAAAAAAATAAAAGGAAATTTCAGACTATAAGTTCATGACATACAAACATCCAGACTAATATTAATTTTAATATAAGAATCCATTTCATAACATCAAGCAATGTGCATGGATATCTGTGCAATTATTCCAACAGCTTCATCTTGACCAAAAACTGTGCCTTTGGATGTTGTCACAGCTGTAAAAACCCTTCCATTTTAAGGTTTGCACGTCAAATTTAATGTTGACAATCAATAATACATGATTTTAAAAATCCTTTAAATAGAGATTTTAACATGTTTACGTATATCAAGTTTCTCTTTTCTATGTATGCCAATACAAACATTTCATTCACATGACTGTGGTGAGTTTTAAATTGCCAAATTGAGACAAAGAGATCATGAATATGTTAGCTGGGGAAGAAAATGTAGTACTTAAATCAGTTCATTTCAATGGGTATATCAATTCACAATAATTAATACCAGGTACAGAAGTTTACCATAGAAATTTACTAAAAACCTGACAACAATCAATACACGACAGGCCAACAACAAATGATTTTCAGAGGAATCGCCCCATCAAATAAAGTGTTTTGATCCTCACATTTGCGTCTTTGTGAATACACATTTTTTTTTTCTTGGGGAATTCTGGATGATCCAAGCCACACAATTATTGTGACAACCGGGCTGTACATTCATCAGTTTATGTTACTTATTTACAAAATCAGTAATGTCAAACATCCATTCACAATCCCCAAATCTTTACTCATTTAATACTGTTATGATAGTTTCTAGGGTAAAAAAAAAAAAGAGCGAGAGAAAAACTTACAATTCTCATTTCACGCTGCTTCATCTTTTCATTCAGCTTTTCTTCCTTCATTCTCTCCTTGTTCTGGTTTTGATGAAAAAAAAAAAAAAAGAAGCTATAAAAATGTCTGAATTTGCTCACAGCACCATCTCCTCCACATATCCATTCACAATGACAGCCGCACCATATTTTTTTTTTTTTTTGGTCTATAGTTTTGAATAAGAAAGAAATACTAGGCACCCTTCCATTTCTAATTGGTTACATCTGACAAACTTAAAATATGGACACTCTTTAAGTCTGAACCGTTTTGAGTTTTCATGACTGACTAGGAAATCTCTGGATTAGTATGTTGCAGAAGGGTTTTAGCATGATTTGCCTTCTGAAAACTGACTGAAACATCCACAGTTCTACAAATAGCAGATTGTTAACACGGATGTAAGTGACCTTTCAGCAACAAGTGGGAGAATCCCTGTTGCCTAACACAGCTGCACTGAGTATTGAACCACATCAACAAACACTAGAACAAAGATACCTGTGTTACCACTGCCAGAAAAATTGCAAAAGCAACCAAAAATGGCAAACTTACATCCTTGTGTTTAAAAGATGGATGGCTTACTGACAAAATGGTAGAGATATCTGCAAACCAACACATCACAAGACTGATTTATAAAAGGACTGTCTACTGACAGCTGGCTAGGACATCTGAAGATCTGTGTGTTGTAAAAGTTGTTCATAATATGGATACTTACCAAGAATTGACAACCAATGGAAAAACCTACAAACTTGTACATTACAAGACTGGTTTACAAAATAGACTGTTTACTGACAACTTTTAACATCTACAGATCTGTCCAGTACATCACAAGACTTAGCTTTCTCATCAACAATTACAAACACTCACCTGTCTCTCCTCTTGTTTCTTCCTCTGTTCCAAAGCTTTGACCAACAACAGATGCTGTCTTCTTCTTTCCCTCTCCTGTAGACACAAAACCCAGATATTTTCTCAAATCAATTATTTCCAATCAGTCATCAAGCTGCATTTCATCCAACAGTTATTTACATCAGTACAAAAGAAATTTTCTGAATAGTAAGCGGTAAAGGCACAATCACACATATACCAGAGAAACAAACAAACAGTTGTTGTTAAATTTATTAAACAGACCACCAGATATTAATCTAAAGCTGGGTTTTCAAGTGTAAGGAACCTGAAACGGCAACGGAAACATCAATAGCCCTTCAAGTGGTACAATGAATGTTTTCATGCTGTTTCTGTGCACACTGAAACATTCTTCCTTTTTACTTCTTGATGGATTGTTGACATTTCCGTTTCCGTACACGTGAAAACACGGCTTACAGCTTCTCAACAGTTTTGACAGATGTAAAAAGCATAACTCAAAACTATGAGTTCTCAGCAAAATGCATTTGTCTAGCTTCAAAGGCTTCACTTTGCATGAAAACCCCTGCCAAGAGCTTGAATTGGGAATGGTGCAAGTGCCGTACCTGCTCTTTCATGATAATGAGTTGTTGGCGCTTCATTTCACGCTCCTGTGGGTCAAAAGAGATTTGAAAAATGTGCGTGATATATGCCAGATTGGCTTTGAAGCATCATTTCTCAGGGAATCTAAGATCACTCTTCAATACCTTTGTCCTCAATCAACTCTTAACTTCGACCCCCTTGTTTACAGACCTGCCAATCTCTATGACCCCAAATCAGGGTTAAGAAGGATAACAATTCAGGGTCTGAGTGAAAATTCAGGATCAACAATTGTGAACAAAATTACTCATTTACATATGCCCTGTAGCTAATAAAATATGTAATACATACAGTTTTTCTCCCCAGTAATTCTCAAAGCAAGGTTTATTTTTCTTACTGTGATTTTTTTTTTAATTTGATGTGTTTTCATTTTCGCTTGTCCTCCAAACTGGAAATATGAAATCAATGTGGCATCAAGAATCACCTTGTTTTCAAGAATCCAGATGCAAGTCTAAAACTTGGGTTAATCCCAGATTTTCATGGCTGCCTAAAGTTCAGTTGCTTACTGAGTTCTTCAGTTTTTCATCACTCTGCATTTGTAATACCTATATTATTTGACTGCCAGTTTTTAACCAACCAGTTGGTAAAACCTCCGTATTAATTACAGACCCCTCCTTTCCCTACATTTTTTTTTTGTCTCATTTCTACACTGCTCTTTTGCATTTTCTATATTTTCGTTTTCTCTTTTTTTTTTTTTTCTAACCCAATAAGTACCTCTCCTCCACCCTTTTTTTTTTCATTTATCCTCCCCTCCCCTTACCTTAGTTCTCTGTACAGCATCAGCCAATCTCATTTCCTCCAATTCTCTCTGCCGTCTGCTTCGTGCCTGTGGAAAACAATACCGACTTGTTAGTTTTCTTGCATGGTTTCAGAAGTCACCAGAAATTTTCAGTGTTTATGAATTTTCTTTTTGTTTTCAAAATAAAAAACGACACCAAGAAAAAAACACGTTTTCAGTAATTTTCAACCATAACAAGAGCAGTCTCGTAAGTCACATCACGAACACATCAACAACAACAGTGTTTATGCCTGCAGCATCCCTGCACTAATGAGGATTAAGTAGCTCCACCCACCTCTATGATTTGTTGAGCTCGCATCTCTCTCTCCTTCCTCAGCTGTTCCTGCACTCGCATCTTCTCCTGTTGTTTCTGCATCTTGTGCTGTTCTTTCTCCTTCCTTCTCTCCACCACTAGAGATCAGACATAATATGGAGTATGGACTATGAGTTTCAATCAGAGGCCCCACTCAAATTCACTGCAAATTAGGCCTAGCTCTATTAATTTACCACTAACTTTAGTGTATGTTACCAGAAAGTATGTATGTAACTACAGGAATCACTTCTGCCATATCCAAAAACTACGTCACTGCCATGCCAAGAATTGGAAGGGGCTTGGAAGGGACCAACTGCACCACAGTGAGTGTGCAGATCTAATTACTGTTGTCTTCTCATATTTTCAGGCCTGTTTGGTGCTGTCAATAAGCTTTTTCTCCCAATGGGAACAAACAACCATTGTCTGTCGCTATGACCTACTTCTTTCTCTATGCTAAGTGGTTTTGCGGAGCCTCCCATGTCTCCTGGTGCAAATTGACCAATAGCGATTCCTTTGTAACACACATACTCTCTGGTACTAAATGCTAAAACAAATAGTCTGTAATTGTGGAACAATGAAAGAAATATTTTGACTGCTTGGACTGCTACCCATCTTTTCCTCCTATATCCAACTTGGCTGAAACACTTGTTTCCTTAATGAAGTTTTCAAATGCAGTTTTAGAGTCCTGTCACATGCAAGGCTGTTGTGGTTGTTTTTTTTTGCAGTTTTCACTTTATGTCTGGTGCTGCATGATCAGAGTTTTGAGCTTATCTCTGGAGTGCAGGGGTGTGGCCAGAACAAATGGCCAACCCATCAATGTTCATTCAAACAGCTGAGCAGTCAAAAAAAGAATGATCATTTCGTAGCATCTTTCTGTTTTCTTTACTGTCTGATGTTTTGTTACTCCCACTCAAATGTCTTAATTCTCAACAGTTCACACCCTTGAAAACTCACAAGCATTATATCAACAGCTTAGTATTTGTGGAGGGATAACTCAACTGACTTTCTTCACATCTCTTACAATATATGGCTTACATATTTTCAAGTGTAAGAAGATGGTAGTTATCTTCAAAACTACAAATTCTGCTGACTTTCACTTAGCATCAGTTACAACTACATGAAGTGTTGAGAGTTAAGAGAGGAAATGAAATGTAAAATCAAACAAAAAGAAACCACTCATACATATGATGAAATATGTGTTACTGCAAATGTTAGTTCCCCTCCTAATAGACTCAAAACAAAAAAAATTTAAAAAAAAAAAAAATCCACATTCACAACTCCCACAAAATATAACAAACATTAATACACATGCAAGAACACATGGACAATTTCCTCATAGCCAAGAGAAAAAAAGAAACCAAAAAGTGGTTGCACCACTCAACAATTTTGGCAGTTTCCTTAATTTAAAAAAATTATGATGTTCTACAAATTACAATTTTGGAATGTCAAACAGGCAATATTTGTTTTGCCATGAGCAGGAAAATGTAACCTCTTCCATATGGACAGACTGGTAGCAACACCATTCTCTGTTGGCTACAAGCTTTTCACTACAAAACAATTTGTTTAAAACATAAAACACACATACCAATAGACTCTGCACAATTAATTTCACACAGTTTTATTTTCTAAGGGATATATGGAATTTGCATTGAAAGTGAGGGAAAATATTTATTCGTTCTGTGAAGTTCAAACCTTTAGATTCTCTTTCCTTCTTTTCCTCTTCTTTCTGTTTCAGCCGCTCCAATCTTTTCTCGAATCTCGACTCCGAGGCTCGACGCGACATTTCTGCAATTTTAGCATTTGTATGTCTCAACTTGGAAATTCACTGATATTTCAATTTATCTTTACAAAGCAGCTGACTGTCTCCAAACAAAAGAAAAAAATGCAATCCCTGTAACACTCTATTTTGGCAATCAACTAAAAATGAAAAAGAGCTACTATCCAAACACTAGCATAATATTACAAAAGATTAGAAAATGGAAAATATTACTTGGACATTCTCAAAGACACAACATACAGATGATATTTTCCAAATGCAATAATGAATGCCTTACCTGAAACAGTAAAGTAGCAATATAATGAAAGCTACCAACCAACAAGACATTACAGGCGTGAAACCACGGCGATTTCTGGATATATTCTTTCCACAAGAAAACTGAAGTTGATTTAGATACTGGCAGACCTGATAGATTCTAGTCAATGCTCAAGCTTGATACAAACTACATGTAATCGGAAACCATTTCAAATCAAGGCATTCATAACAGCAATGGCATAAGATGATTTTATAACAAAAATGACAATGATAATAGCAGATTCAAATTTTTTGTACTCAAAGTCGGCGCAGTGTACAGAACGACAGTAGTAGTAAAAGCCACATAAGAAACTCATTTTTGCAACATGGACAGATTCAGAGTAGCAGTTGTTTTCTTACACTTAAGCCTGGTGTAAGGTTCATGTTGCTGCTTATACTATTTGCCAATAAAAGTTGAACACAAAGGGGCCTTAGAACAGAATGGAAGTCATGTTCCCTGAAGTTTAAGTCAAACACAATGTTTGCCCTAATCTGCTGCACAAGTAAAAAAAGTTAAAGAGTCGAAGTTGTGATAAACACATATATTGTACCCAATCTTCTCAGTTGGAAAAGCCAGATCAAAAACAATGTGAATGTGTTGCATTTTAAACTGACACTCAGGAACAGTGTACACCATGTTTCCTGTGCTGAAACTATAAAAAAAAAACACTTCTTCGTGCAGAAAAATCTAGATTGCTGAAACATGACCCCAAAAAAAAAGAAAAAGAAATTTGCAAAGCTCACTATTGGTTGATTTGCACCATGAGACATGAGAGACTCCCCAAAACTACTGTTTGCATGGAGTAGATAGTGGGTCACAGTGGTAACCAACACCCATTTGAAAATTTCCACAGGGAGCAAGAGCTCACAACTTACAGATGGCTTTAAATAGTTTCAATCAACTCAAAAATATTAATCAACCACAATAAATACATACACACACTCTCTTTCATGAAGACAGTCCCTTCCAATTCTTGTTACCACCGTGACCTACTTTCACAATATGGCAGAAGTGATTTCTCTCTATAAATAAAAATACATACTCTCTGGACAGACATAATATATAGATAGTTTCTCACAGTAAAGAACTGGTGTACACTGTCTCTGATGATGTAAGACAAATGCAGCATATACACCGTTTCCCCTGCAAAACTACTGCAAAGCATGTTGGAGTTAAACTAGCAATTTCACACTATTTGGTTATAATGCCAAACTTCTAAAGTTCAGCCTAAGCAGCTTTAGCACACTAACAAATAAATATTCCTATTAGTCACTCAGTCTGCATGCTTGCTTAAAATACATAGCAATACTTTACTATACCAATTCAACACTCTAAAAAACCTTCCTATTAGCCACTACCAAACTATACTTTTTCAAATCAGTATACTTCATGAGCAAAATACTGGAAGGGGGGGGGGGGGGGGGGGGTTGCGAAGATGTTGAACAATCATCATCAGTTCTGTAACTTATTTCTGCTTTGAATGAGTCTTACATCAATGTGTAATTGAATTTTTACTGTGAGTACAGTGTGCAAGGCACTAATATCCTTCTGCCTATTGATTCAAAACAAATACTCCAAAACTGCACAGCGCTGCATTTCACCTGACTGAAATTAACACACTTCCTGCACTTCTTAAGAATGTTTTTCCCACAGCTAAAATGTTAAATTTCAACCGTACTTAAACAAGAGAAAATATATTCTTTCATTCATTTTTGTCCAGATTTTTTCCAAGTTTTTAATGTTTTTTAAATTCCAAGATACCTGGAATTCCAGGGCTGCACAGGAACTCCGATTTAAATATTCACCCTAAATGGCATGTTAATCGTGAGTTTATCGTTATCTTTTTCTTTCTAAGACACATTTGACATAATCGGTACCTATCAACTTTTATCAGATCTAACACAAACATCATTGTATTGTCACTTCAGATTTTAACATCTCAGTTCCAGATGCTCAGAGGACCACTTAGTTCTCTCATTCTATTACTATCGTTTTCACTGATTACCTTGTGGGCATCTGATATTTCATATAACTTGTGAAGGCTGATTTCAACTTTTCAATGGCAGCAACAGAATATAGTTTTTATTTCCTTTTCACAGATTTTTCTTTTCGCTACATTATCTGCAAACTACTATTGGCCATCTTTCACACTACATAGTGTAACATTTGTTTGCTTTGTTGATATATTTTATCTGCCGAGCAACTGCAGTGATAACTATAGGTGATGATGACTGTCTGATTCAGTTTTGTTACATGTATGGGTGAATTCCACCCACAAGTGGTGGAAAAGCTAAATGCATTTCAGGTTGTAGCAGAGAAATGAAGACTTGAACCCCAAGGATGAATAGATTAGAACTAACTTGACCTTAACAAACTGACACAATGTCCCCTCCCACACAGCGACTGACCTTGTAATTCCATCCTACGTTTCAGTTTGTTCTCCATGATTTGGCGAGCCAGGGCATGTTCTCTCGCTGCTTTCTCACGTTTCTTTCTGGCCAGGAGTTGCATTCTGGCACGTTTTCCTCGAGACATCTCAATCTTTTCCAGAATTTCTGTATCTGTCAGTGGCACGGGTGTGGACTGGAAGTAAAATAACATTTGGATAATAGACTTTATGTTAAAATGGAAAACCATGTTCGATCTGAATGTCAGTTCCCACATTTCAAGCCACCTAGAAATAATGATCATATCTACAACCTCGAATCTGACTGAAATTATGTAAGGCATTTATTTGTTAACATAAACTGTGAAGGGTCACTAATGAAAGAAACTTGTTCAAACAGGATCTTTCAAAATAATAAAATAATGATAATAATAAACTTCCAATTACAGATTTCAAACACAAATGTACTACAATCAGAATGACTAAGAACATCCTGTGTGCTCAGTCTACACATCCAACAACTTAACCCTGATCAGTGGAGACATGGAAATACTTACACCCTGACCACCGCGAACTTCATAGAAATGTCCAACATTCACTTTTGTATTGAAGGAAAAATTCTCCCGGCCAAGATCTGAGTTAGGATTGCGCTCCAAGTACTGCATGAACAAAGATCAATCAATACAGAAATGTAAAATTACACCAACAAAAAAATATAAAAGGGTCTCTTTTTTACAAATTTTCAAGCTAAAATGAAGAAAGTGAATGGATGATAAGAAGGGATAAAAGTAAGGCAGAAAGAATACAGCGTGCTGAAAATTTTAAGTAAACTTTCCAGTACCTTTAACGTAATGCATAAGTATATATTTTGTGCTTCAGAGAAAAGAAAATTTAAAAATCTATATATCAAGAAACTTCCTGTAAGTTCCCACACCTATTTAAAGATCTTCCCAGGAACTTGCTGTTCACAGAAACAGATACATTAATAGTTTTCATGCTGGTGAGCAAAATAGGGGATGCTGATCAAAATTCATATAAATGACAATTTTCAACAACTGAAACTATTTAGTTCATATTTGACCATCTAGAGGCAAATACGAGGCGACAGCACAGAATAGATAAACTGTCGCATCTAGCGAATTGACGAATCAAACAAAATAATGGCTGGGCCAAAAATTTACCAAACAATTCAGAGACAACACAGTAGGCATAATATCTAATTTGGCAAACACAAAAATTCAATATGCTGAGTCCCAAAATATTATTATATTCAATTTTCTCAATTCAGGCATCTGTGACACTACCAGTTGCGAGGTGTTGTCTCATAAATATCTTTCCAGCTTCAAAATGAAACAGAATGGGATGCACTTTTATCTCTTTCACAAGCAGATTCTTACCCTCATGACATCTGGAATGGTCTTCATTTTCTTCCCGCAGGGAGCAAAGTACAGCACTTCTCCCACAATGCCTCTCCTGCCCATGCCATTGATGATGGTCTGACGGTTCCAGCCATGTTCCAGTGGAATGGTCAGCTCCCGTTCATCAAGCTGCATGCACCGTTTCTTGCTGGGAGAACCTGCAACATTTAATGAACATAAACTATGAACAATTTTTATATTATGATAATAGAATGGTTGTGTTTTTGTTTTTTTAAACCATCAATTAAGAACAAGCTTTTGGATATGGATGACAGAATGTACAGAAAAGAAGACAGTTTGAAGAAAAACCTAAAGGTAGCAAGGAAACTGGAGTAACAAGGCAAAAAGAAATCCTATAGATTTTTCACATGAAATTCAGTTGAAGTATAAATAAAGCAAAAGTGTCTTTGAAAAAGTAAAGACATTAAGAAAAATCAAAATTTTCCTGCGCATAACTATCTGACAGACAAACTGGCTATACATTGGACCGAAATGGACAGATATTAGATGAGTATATATTTGAAGAGAGTCATATAGCCAAAGAAACATGGTAGTACCTTCATCCGTACTGCAATCTGCTCCACGTTTAGAGCTTTCTGGTGTCGACCTCTCAGACTCAGATCCTTCATCAAGAGAAACATAAAACATTATGACTCTTTTGTTACGACATTCAGTATATCCTGACCACAATATTTAGGCATATGTATATTACTAAGTGGAGCCCATTCTGTTTACATACAACCTGTGGTGCATAAAATGAAATAAGGAGGCCTGGTAAAGTGCTCTCCAAGCATATGTAAAATGTTTGAAATAATATTTCTCATAACCATATCTACAAATAACTACGAAATCTCAATAGGATTTTGTTTCACAGCTTATCCCCCTCCGAAAAGACAAAAAAACAAACTTAAGCTGGAAGCTTTCTGCTTGCCTAGATTAGCAAATTCAACCCATATTATGATGAGCAGATGTATCAAATTTTGTGAGTTTCCACAACCAGTGAGAAGATGCACCAGCTCATACATTACCTGACTGGCTTCCCATATCTAGTGTTTCACTGGCCGAGCTGTTATCCATTCTGGAATCTTCTGTCTCTGAGTGGGCATCAGCTGATCTGGCAGGCTCATGAGAATCATCCATTTTATTTGCCAAACCCTGCAATGATAATTTCAAAGTTGATATTAGACAGTAAATCTCACACCACAACACTGACCAAGATCACTCGTACAAATGCCTCAATAATAACATGATAATCTTGATAAGGATCCCCCCCCCCCACACACACACACACACAATTTATGTTGTATGAATAAACATACATACCACAAATAATATTATATTCACAAATGCACCAACAAATAATAATGTAAATAATAATGCGGGATGCAGCCGGCAGTGCCTTTTGTGCTAGCGTGAAGCAAAATTTATGGACGGCCAATCATCAGCCTTGGTCTTTTTCACCCATTAAGGTTATTAATCAATTCAAATATGTAATAGGGCTTTGCAGAGTTGATAATGACAAAGAATGCAAATTGCTTAACTCTGTGCGAGGTAAGCTGCTTGTGAGAGTGATAACATGCAAGATCAACTGCTACTTTCAGTGAAATGTCAAGTGAAATATGGTTATTTCAATAATTTACCTCCTCTAAAGCATATTTTTTCTGTAAATTTCTCAACTGTTCCTCTTGTTTCTGCAGTTCGGCTTCTAGTCGGACTTTCTCTGACATCTGTCAAAACGAGAGAAATAAATATGTGACGCAACGCGACAGTTCGGTCCGGAAGGTATAGGCCCAGTTATTGAGCAATTGCCCAAAGGAACTTTTCTCAAAACTTTATGTCTTTAAAAAAGTGATAGTTATCAACTTCAATCACTTATAACACAGTCTAAAAATGTTCAGAATTCAAGGAATCTAGCATCAAATCCAAGGGAAAAGTTCTTTTTCACTTGATATCAATAACTCAATTTACCTAAAATGTACCTTGAGGACTGAACCGTCATGATGCATCACATATTGGGGGTCTAGATGAATTTATCTATTTGTCATCTCTATTTCCACAGCCACTGTTTTAAAGGAAATGAGGTTGAAAGGTCCCGTTCCTTTTCTAGACTTTAAGGATTTTGTTAACTTCTTTCTAATGTTCCAATGTCTGAAACTTTTGGAGGTGCAGAGCACCAAACAAAACAAACTCAGTGAAAATACATGATACCAACCTCTACTTCTCCAGCTCTCTGTGCACTGTGCAAATTCTCATTGTTTTTCCTCTTCCTTGGTGGCAATTTTGATGAGCCAGAGAGTGGAGCATCACCACTGGCCCCTCCCACATCTGCCTTGGCTCCATCCTCTGCATGGGAGTCCAGCCAATCAGCATGCCTGACCCCATGTTTAGAAAGCAGGGCTGCCATGTTGTCTTGCATGCCAACTCTTTTTCTTATGTGATCTGCTATTCGCTTCTTTCGGTCACCATCCATATAATGGGATGGGTGGGACAAATCAGCCTAATAAGACAATACCAAAAAAAATATGTTTCTTAGTTAGTGTTGCAACTACTGCAAAACTATAACAAAAAAAAACAACATATGGTGTAGCTTTCACAGACCCAGTGATATTTAGAATTAAGTCCACTATTTATGGCACTGAAGTGTTGTTCTTAATTCTCATTACCAAGCACTGATGGTGATATATCCAATTCTGTGGGATTAAACTTTTTATTGAGAACCCATCTATCACTATTCTTTGCAACCCATAATATGTACCATAAAAATTTGATCTAATTCATGTTGACTATACACCGTGTTGTAATAAAACGTGGAAGACTCTATATGCACCATAAAAATCTGGTCTAATATCATGGTGACCATACACAATCTTATACAAATATGTGGGAGATCTTTGGCAATGAAACATGTGGTGTTTCCTCATCTTTGTAAATTGTGTTCCTCTGAGATTTATGAAGTTGTTGTTTTAATCATCAATTTGATTCCAATCTTTCCAACTCTATTTCATTAAAATAATTCACACCACAAAAAGTGTTTGTTCATGCAAACGAAACA
The DNA here is from genome assembly GCA_963931925.1 of Onchidella celtica. Taxonomy (NCBI): domain Eukaryota; kingdom Metazoa; phylum Mollusca; class Gastropoda; order Systellommatophora; family Onchidiidae; genus Onchidella; species Onchidella celtica. The sequence continues at coordinate 19,083,644 of OZ007582.1, forward strand.
AAATTGTATGCAAACGAAACAAAATTGTATCCTGACCAATTTAATGCAAGTTTATTTCACATCCTATCATCTATCAGTAATCATGGAACACTAATGTAGCCATGCCATATTTGAATAATCAAAAAAGTTTAAATTTACCAGGAACCGTTCATCAAAAGCTTCTCTCTCCTCATCTTTTGGCAAAGATCTAAGATCATGACTTGCTATGGCTGCCCCATTGTGTGTTTTCTGACTGCTTGACTTGGATGACTCTGACGACTTCTGAAATGAAAACATTAAAAAAAAAAATTTTAATACAGGAATAGTAGATACAACACTTTCTATAACGAGGTTCTTCATAAATGCATGTAAAATTAATGAAACAAGAAAACTTAACCCTTGAAGTGTCCTGGTTTTCATTTAAATTCAATTTTCTCCCACTAGTCCATCTGCAGGAATACTCCACAAATGAAATGCATTCTTTTATCCCAATCTTATTTTAATAATACCTGGCATCACAGTGGCTACCTAGCCACCTCTCCATTAATAGACATATTTAGTGCATACAAAGAAGTATACATTCTGGAAAATCTTACTGACCTCCTTCTTTCTGGATGTTTCTCCTGACCTTCCCGATGATGTTTTTGTTGTGTTATGTTTTGATGATGAAGCTGACGATGATAATGTTGAGGTTGATGATACAACCTGACCTGGCTCTGTCCTTTTACTTCCAGCAGTGGATTCTAATGATGGAGTGGCTGAGGAGGGTGCTGCAGTTGATGATGATGCCGCTACTGCGGCTGCTGCGGCAGCAGCTGCGGCCGAGGCCAAGAATGGGGAAGGTATGCCCAGGTCTGGACGATGAAGGAATAATGACTGAGACAAATAGGCAAGTTCTGGTGACATGTGGTACGGGGTTATCATTGAGTGTGGGTCAAAAGGAAAAGTCTCGGAGGTCGCTGGTTTATCAGAGCTGGATTTCGAAGCATGATGTGATGATGATAAGTGGCCTGAAGGGATGGAAAGTAGAGGGGATGTTGATGAGTGCTGATGGGCTTGAGGTATTTTACTGCTGCTCTTTGATTCTGTCGTGTTACTAGAAGATTTTTTCGATCGTCTTGACGATGACGACGACACTGATGGCTGTTTAGAGTCAGAGTTAGATGGCGGATGACTGAACGGATATGCCGATCCATTAACAGCCCAGCTGGGTAAATACGGAGAGATTGTGGCAACTGAATGTGGTGACGATGTAGAAGGGGATGATGCTGATGTAGATGATGACTGACGGTGGGACGACGAGGCTGTGGTTGATGTAGTTGGTGATGATGCAGCCGTTGACTTGGAGGACCGCCCGCTCTTGTGACCTGCAGCTGATGATGTTGATGGTGACGATGATGGTGGTGGGGGAGAGCTCAATTCACTAGGGTGCTTGTGAAGTCCATAATATGAAGCTGGAAAGACAATTGACAAGTTACCTGAAGTTAAAAACTTTTATATGTAAACCTTTAAAAACTCATTTGACTGCTTCGATGTAATAATGAGTGTCAGTAATCTGAGTTATAAATAAACATACATGTTCAATTTCACAAAATGTTTAACAATACAAAGTAAAAAGTACAGACAAACCAACATGATCATCAAAATTTTGGAAAAAAGGCCAAAGTTTTGATGGAAATGATTTAAAATAGACACCAGTCAGTGTAAAATGATGTTTATATTGTTATTAACATTTACTGGTTGGTTGAAGTTAGTGAAGTTTAGTGGTCAGTCCACATCACAATTGCCTCGTAACTCCTCAGATGACACTATTTTGATTTATTGCCATTTTGATGATGAGGAGGAGGAGGAGGAGGACGTGGAGGAATGATTGACGACTACTAACAGAAAAATTTGCTGACCTTTTAACACATCAGATCAGTGCCAATCACAACACGCGCACATTATTATAACAATGAGTATATGCCCATACATTTTCCACCTCAGGGAAAAACAAAAGTTTCAAAATGCGTAAATCAGGAATTTTCCTATGCATTCCCTCCCTGGTTTGAAATGTTTTGAAATGTCCTGTGGAAAGCAAAGCTCTCCAAACCATGCGATAGAATTACAACATGACATTTAAGCTGCAAAACAATTTGAAAATATATAGTGGTGGTACGAAGGTACTAAATGAAGGATCAGCAGTTTTGGAGATGCCAGTAGTCTCCCTTAAAGAACACACCTGTTCTATTCAGTCTTTTTCTATCAAGAGTAACTTCTTTAGTGTACTTTGAGGAAGAAAAGCAACAATGACTGACAAAGTGAATGTTCTGGTTATTTCCAGCTGCACTTGGCTGAGTTTTCAACATTTTTTCAGCAATGCAAGTGTTAAAACTTAATCTTTTGCTCTATGAATGTAGTATGTCTCTTAATAAAACTTCCTGTGTCCCAAAACCCTATGACCAAAAAAGAAGAAAAAAAAAAAAAACTATATTATAACAGTAATCTATAGACCTGTTCATGTCATGACAACATCTCAAGTGCACCATTCTGAATAACATCACAAAAAACACAAAAAATAAATACAAGCACATGCACCATTCAACACTTGTCAAAAAAAACACAGAAAATCTGTAAGGTTGCAGCAGAGCCTGGGACAAAGGGAAAAGGCTGCATATTACAAAGCCCCAGTGGAATAAACAATAAGGAAATGTTACAATGCGTTAGGAATGAAAAGCACAGACTATTTTAATCCTCTTGTGCCGAGACATAAAGTTTGTCCAAAAATTTTGAAACCTACAAAATTTAATAAAAATGAGTGAAAAGAAAGAAAGTAATAAAGAAAGAAGGACCATATCATCAGATAAAACAATTCATGGAGAGATTAGACTTCGTCCAAAATGTAGAAACCCAGAGAGGTATTCCAAATCCCCATGGACGCCAAAGGGTTCTAATTAAAAGCTTTTCATTTTCTGTCCTGATTCATTATAATGTTTCTTTATTGTATCTTAAGCACAGCTCTCTATCATACAGGCTTTTCTCTTTTTTTGCTATATTTTAGCTTGAACAAAGTTAACAAATCAGCATGAAAATCGGCTACTATTACTCTTTTCTTGCCAGATGTCTTGACACTCTGCGAGAAAAACACATGTATTTGAAAAAAAACCAAGAAAACAAAAAAAAAACAACCACTAATGAACAAGAAAGCAAATTAGAACAAAAAACCCTGAAGAAAACAAAAACAAGAAATTGTAGCTTTTCACCAGAAAACTATGTAAGTGGTTCATGATCACTGCGGACACTATGGTATTGATAAGATATTAAATCTCTCACAAGGAGATTCTTCTGGCCAGGCTTGTCAGAGGATAAGAAAAGTTATACTGCTTCATGTAAACATTAAAAGCTAAAATAATCATCAGCAATTTTAAGGTCTCCGGCCTGAATGTTGTAATGCAGACAGCAATGTCTTAATTTAAAGTGCCCTTGAGTGGAATTTCCAATAATCATGCACACATAGTCAACCACACATACAAAATCAGTGGGCTGAAGCATGCACTTGTTGAGGAATAATCTGCATTTTTCATGCACATGGAATGACTGGGCTGGGATATGCTTGGAAAAAAAAAAAAGACAAGAGAGAAAAAAAAGCAAAATCCTGTGAGCACAATGTCAAACATTAGTTTTCTTCCTTGTGAATGTAAGATTAGGTGGGTGTACAGAGTAACCAAGTAAGATTCCACCCTAAATATATCACTCTTATGTGAGACACCATCCTGACTCAATTTACATCATATGACAAGTGCAGCTTTGGAGTGATTCTTCAAAAGATGGCAAAAACCATAACTTTATCAACACCACTGATATTCAGTAACATCAATTTACATAGAAAGCAAAATATTTTGGCTGCATAATGTCACGGCTTCATTTTAATATGAAAAGCAGAAAGATAAAACATTCTATTGATAATGTTGAGACAAATTCAGTGATTCAGTACAAAAGGCTGACATGGATATGTGTTGTCTATTTGACTTTGTGACTGCAGAACCACGTATAGAGGAATAAATTTCAACAACATAAACTCCAAGAGATAGCCATCAACAAACAGATCTCAGGGGGCAGGGAAGGAACCACAGATGACAGAATTTTAAACACAAAGTAACTAAGATTCCAAGCATGGCTGTACACACAACCAGTTACACTGAAAACCAAATAAAATATGATGACGATCTTTGCATTTCTTACTGGGCTTGGGCAAATCCACAGGGGAGGCAAGCAAGAGCCCAATGCTAGACTTGGGAGTTTCAATGCTAGTTATGGGCCCTAACGTGGATCCCACAAGCCCCGGGCCCACCAGAAAGTTAAGGCCAAGCGGGTGTGACCCTGCTAGTCCAAGATCAGCTATGACTACAGTGGAGCCGGCAGTAGTGGAAGATGTGACTGCTGCAGCAGCCGTTGTTGTGGTTGTAGTGGTAGCTGCAGCTGCCGTGGTGGTGGTGGCTGTTGCGGCAGATGAAGAAGTAGAAGAGGAGAGGGCGGTGGAGGAAGATGCTGAAGCTGTTGACGCAGCCAAGGAGGAAGGAGTTGCCAGTGGCAAAGACGCAGGAATTGGCAAGGATTCAGAAGTTAAACGCCACCATTCCGTGCCACCTAGTTAGCAAAGGTTAAAGGTTACACCAAATCTACATAACTGTCTACAATAATCACTATATATACAGTAGCCTCCACCCTGCACCCAACGCAATTCTTATTTCAAAAAATGTCATTCAATAAAAGAAGCGCTGTTCACACCAAACATTAGAACGCAAAATCATAAAAGTAGGAAATTGGTCAAAATTCTGCTAGTCACGACTGTTAGTAATTTTTATCTCTAGTATGTTAATCGTAATTTTAATCTCAATTATGTTAATCCACACAACTCAAAAAAAATATATTTAATTCAGTGGGCTATGGTTACCTAAATAAGCACATCAAAAATATCTTTTTCCTGCTTCTACACTGTATACAGCATTCCACAATGCTAAAAACAAATGTCTTCGCATTGCTTTTCTCTCCAGGTGCTTGTCAATGCACCTCTCTAATTATTTCATGTGAGGTGTTAAATGGTGGACCATTTGAATTTTTATGCTACATGAATAAAATGCAACTGATTTTTTAGGAACATTACATTTTTATGTAATCTGAACTAGCGTTAAATAGTTTAGTGGTGTGAAAAATGGGAGTTTTTTAACAAAGCAGAGCAGAATGCAAGGATAATAATTCCAACATTAATAGCACCAATTTGGATGCTCTTATTTAGCTAGTAAGGTGCACAAAATAAAAAATTGATATTACTATGCCATAGCCTCCAAATTTACTTCTACTCTATTTTTAATGGAAATCTTCACACACTACTTTTTGGCTTACCGACAGTGCAGAGATTCACCACTGAAGGTTCAAGACATCTATCTCTGCTAGTGGACTATTCTGCTTTCCCCTGCTTCACTTCAGTGTCTTTTACTTCACAGGGCAAAGAAAGCTCTGATGCTACTCTGTATGAAATATTTTCACCTATTCAAGTGTGTGACTTCACTATTCTACTAGGCATGTTAGTGGTGTATGTAATTACTACGTACTAGGCCTGAGAGAACGTTAAAATTTTGCTCTAGCATAGCTTACCTGCAGCAAGACTGTGGCTAAGAGCTGCGGCATGGAGAGGGTTTGGGATTGCACCCAGTCCTCCGAAGAGTCCTGGGAAGGCCGCTGGTTGAGCCAGGAGGGAGTATGGACTAGACATGTGAGCCAGGTGGGGGAATGGAAGGCCAGCAGCTGCCAGGGAGTGGACCCCTGTAGGAATAGGTCAGGATAGGTAAGCAGGTAGGTGGATGGATGGATGGATGAATGGATGGATGGGTGGGTGGATGGATGGATGGACGAATGGGAGGATGAGTGGGTGGGTGGATGGATGGATGGATGAATGGATGGATGGGTGGGCGGATGGATAGAAGGATGAATGGGAGGATGTGTGGGTGGTTGGACAGATGGATGGATGGATGGATGAATTGATGGATGGGTGGATGGATGCATGGATGGACACAGGGGTGGATGAAAGGATGGAATGACAGATGGATAAACGTATAAATAAATCACATACTACTTTACTACTCAGGAAATATTTGTGGAAATACTTATTACTGGGCAAATAAGTAAATGGTCGGTGGTAAGTTAACTGATGAAAGAACTAGCTCACAGATAAAGATATGAATGGGGGGGAAAAAAATCATAAAGTCTATACATGTGAAGGGAGATAAAAAGCAATAAAGTCTATACATGTGAAGGGAGATAAAAAGCAATAAAGTCTATACATGTGAAGGGAGATAAAAAGCAATAAAGTCTATACATGTGAAGGGAGATAAAAAGCAACATACCCAGAAGATGGGATGGATCAAAGGGTAAGCCATGATTGGGGCTGGGTGAGGACTTTTTCTCATCTTTACTCATTCTGCTCGGCTGGACATGTTCAATGCTGCATGATGGATATTGATAATCTCAGGGCTAGGCACTTCCTCGGTCAAGGTTCGGATAAGTTGGCAGGAATTTCACTTCCTCTGCTTCATCGCTATTACTGAAGAAATTTACATGATCTTGAATGGTGATAAGCTGAACTTCATCATGACCATATCTGAAATGAAAGACAATTTGGAAATTTTAAAAGAATCTGTTCATAAAGTAAGACTATTCCTTAAACCAAGGCTTAAGGCGATCTGAGCTTTCATTGGTGGGTCCTTCTTTTTCTCAAATTAAATTTAAGCAACAAAAGTCTTTAATGAGGGAAAATACTACTATAGCCCAGTAAGAAATGCAAAGACCGTCATTGTCAAGAATAGATGTAATTCATAAATGTTTCCACTGACTAAATTTTTGTGAGAGAGCAGTGAGTAATTTTTACAAACGTAATTATTGTGCGAGCCAGCATAACTTGGTCTCGTAAACAATTTGTTTTGAACAGTTTTTTTTTTATATAATAGATAGACAGAAGGTGTGGGGAAGGATAGACGGACAGCGTAGGTGTGCATGACTGAGCACTTGTTGTATCTCGTGTTTTGAACTAGGGTTAGTAAAGAGGGAAGGGGTGAGTAGGAATTAAATGTTATTGAGACTTCTGTTGACGTACAGAAAATACCGTGATCCAGAGTAAAAGCTCGGGGTTTTGAACATGTTAAGAATTTATTGCTATAAAATTTACATTATATTGTATTGAAGTAATTCGACCTTTGATGTCGACCCAAGGTCGTTGCGTAGGGCTGTTACTTAAAATAACTCAGTTCGGCAGCTGAGCTAGAAGTGGTTGCACCAATCACAATCCAGGAATTAGACGGTAAGCTGCAGATGCAGTCCAGTATTTAAGGCCATACAGAACTTAGTTCTGGGCCACATGTAGACAATCCATTTACGAGGTGGTCGGCGATAGTCCTCAGCCAGATGAGAGACATAGAGACGCAGTTGAGCAGTCCATTGTGAGGAGCCTGATTTAAAGCTCCAGAGCCTAAGCTACTTGGTTTGATATAAACCCACAGCGTTTACATCCAGCGCTCTCACTCCCAGTGAGGGCCGCATGGTGAGAGTCCATACTAATTTGTAATGATGAAAGTGAACCGTTCTACTTACTTTTGAAGACAGTTTCAGAGCTACCGCCAGACAACGCATGGTTGTACAAGCATTCTCCATGGCGTGTCTAGAGGAAATGTCCATATCATAACATGTCTCATTGAATTAATAGAATTTAAACTGTTATATCCGTCGCCACGTGCGCGGATTCTATTTGCCATATAACTCATATGACCTGCAAGTAGTTAGATTGAATACGTTAGTCTTTATAGAAAGCGGTAGTTTCATTAGTTAGATTCAGTTGCCTTTGAATTGATATTTATATTTATAATTATATTTGTTACATTAATTCCTGTAATTAAACTGCCCTACAGTTCTGCTAAAATTGAAAGCAATTGATTTATTTAGTTTTTAGAGTGCAAGTATTTATTTTTGTGTGTTCGTCGATTGTGGGAGCGGACCTCGAAAGAGTGTCAGTCGAAATATCCCCATGTAACCCACATCGCGACAGTCATTATATTTGGTTTTCAAGTGTAACTGGTTGTGTGTACAGCCATGCTTGGAATCCTAGTTACTTTGTGTTTAAAATTCTGTCATCTGTGGTTCCTTCCCTGCCCCCTGAGATCTGTTTGTTGGTGGCTATCTCTTGGAGTTTATGTTGTTGAAATTTATTTTATTCCTCTTATATGTGGTTCTGCAGTCACAAAGTCAAATAGACGACACATATCTGTCAGCTTTTTGTACTGAATTACTGAATTTGTCTCAACATTTATCATTGTGTATTTGTGGCTCACTCCAAACGTTAAATTCTATCAAAATTCTCTAATACATTGTACAACTCTTCTTCTCTGAAAGATTGCCGACCCCTGCATTAACCCTTCCCTTGCCAAGGCCGCAAAGTTGCAATTTCCATGTTCGTTGTTACTTTCAGATTTGAATATGGCAGCTTTCTAAGTGGTGTATGAGAATCTAGAATAATGAAACATAATACTTTTCTGTTACAGTTTTCTCTTTCTATAATTTCATCAGCGACATTGCCAATGACAAAATCACAATTGTGCACTGCTGGCATTTAAAGGGTTAAATCTTTTCTTTATCCCATTTTGTATGTTTCTCACATCTCCGTACAGCATACTTCCCGTGTTTCGGGATTCCGGAATTAATGGCAAATCACCTACAAAAGAAAACTGTTGTTAGGGGACTGCAGTACTTTACACAGTAATCTATGGATGAGCCGTGAACATAATTCAGTACTTTCTCTATTTGGTTTTGTAATTAGGCTACGCTCCTCTAACAAAAGCATCAAAAGAATTCTTAAAATATTGATCAATGATCTGTCAAACAGAATTTTTAGAAGGCTTCCTTGAAGATTTCTGTTTCGTCTTTGACATTTTACAAGGATGACTTGGAGCAATTTTCAAGAAACTAATTTCATCAGCTGCATGTTGGGCACCCAGATACACATGCCTAGAATAGTAAGTGGAACAGTGTTCCAAAGTGGTAGGTAACAGTTTGTGTAGAATGCCAGGCCCACACAAGTAAGAAAGTAATTCCACTCTATGTTTATTATAAAAAAAAATTTTTTTTTAATTCACAAATATCTATTAAAAAAATTAATAGACACCTGATCATTCAAGATATTAATGTTTTCAGTTATGTGGCCCAATGGCGTGATGAACAGGCTTGAACACAACAAGGGCTTTAACTCTTGCTTCCTTCGCGCGATTTTTTTTTTTTACCGCGGTTAACTTCCCTTGGAATGAGCGCTACCCTTTCCATTATTGTGGCAGCTTTACTGCTGAACTCTGGAGGGCAGTAAATCACCTGTGTAAATATGGCAATAATATTTCCCATGCTCGTTATTTTTCCCGGTTGTTCTTTTTATTCTTCCCCGTGCATACTCTTGCAGATATCAAAAGTGTTTAGAAATTTGATACAGGAAGTGATAACATTACCCCAACAACGACGTGTGACATGTGGACAAGTAGCCACGAAAGTATAGTCCTGGTAGCAGAAGTGGCAGCAATAAAAGCAGTAATGGTGGGGGGTGGAGATGGTGGTCATGTTGGTGGTGGTGGTGGTGGTAGTAGTGGTGTTGGTACGGTAGTAGTAGTAGTAGTACTAGTAGTAGTAGTAGTAGTAGTAGTAGTAGTGGTGGCGGTGGTGGTAGAAGTAGTAGTAACTGTGATACATGGCAGTGGCGGTGGCGATGTTCTTGATAGTAGTTGTAGTAGTAGTAGTAGTAGTAGTAGTAGTAGTAGCAGTTGTTGTTGTTGTTGTTGTTGTTGTTGTTGTTAAATCAGATGTTTCAGTTATACATATATAGCATTTTAAAAAAACATTGGGCCGCAGTTGAAGTTTCATACATGGAACCCTAGCCACTAACTGGGCTTCTCGCAGCGATAATTTTCTTCCCATGCCAGTCACGAACCTCGTGTCTTCTTAAAAGTAAGTCAACATTGAGGCTGACACGCCAACAGGTACCAGTAGTGGTCGGTCGGATCTGTTGTACCTGTGACACGCGAATGGCCTGTAGCGACTTCCTAGCACAACTGGCGCGCGACAGCACATCATCAATTCAACAGCTGATGTGACAAGACAACTACTAACCATACATTCAAACACAACACAAGTCGCGGATGTTGTGGTTGTGATTATGGCCCATAGTTTGGCTGGGTCCTCTAATACCAAAGCGTCAAATACCATTCACCGTGTCATTCGTTCTCAGCGCTGCCGGGCATCAAATTCAAAACAAGCGCGTAACTTTGCACAAAGGCCACAACTGTCCGTTCATATTTCATAACGTGACCAAATCGAGATGTGGACGGCATGCAACGCTCGCAGCCATTTTAAGTAAAAGTGCATGTAAATTTAAAATTCGGAGAAGCCAAAGTTACATGAGATCAAGTGAAACTAATGAAATCAAACCAATGTCTAATTTTTCTTTTTCAATATAAGAGTCAGAGTAAATTATTCACAAAAACACGATACTTTGATGTAAGTCATGTTTCTGACCGTTGTTACTAGGGCAGTGTCTGATACCTGGAGCCGATCGAAAGAGTTTGTCGCAAATTCTCGAAGTTATCGCAGTAAATCTTTTTTAGTTATCGTGGAAGGCCTTTTGAGGTAATAAAATACAAAGAAAATGTGAGAGCGAAACTTGTGTGACATCACCTGAAACAAGCCACGTACGTACACAGCCAGGAATGTCTGAAATGTACTAGAACAGCCTGTGTTTGAGACATCGACTATCAGTATTGTTTTCCACGATAAAAAGGTTAATGTTAATCTCTCTCTCTCTCTCTAACAACATAAGGCCCACTTATGAAATTTTTGTTGCCATTTGTCATTACTCATAATTTTGCTGGTCAAGCAAACACTCCAGTAACGTGTCAATCTTTGCTTTTGCGACAGGCCAAAATCTCAAACTTTCGAAATTTGATCATCACCAGGACCAAAGAATCTCTGTTCAAACGTTTTCCCCAGAGCAACTTCAACGCGTGTTCTTTCGGAAACGGTCCTTATAACACATCGCGGATGGCCACCTGATCCACTCGTCAATTCTGTGACTCATGCCCGTCTTTTGCAGCATACAGCTAAATCCCTCTATAATGTTGATTCGTGCTCTGTCATTTGTAGCTTTTTTCTTTTCCTTTATAGAAAATCAAAGCTTTATCTTCTCCTTAATTCAATGCCCATGATGGGAAAAACAACAACAAAACACTGTAATCTGTCAACTGTCAAGTTTCTCCTTATTTGTCATCAATTAACTGTAAACTGTGACATGTTATGAAAAAAGACGGTATTCGCCAATCTTAGTCCAATTCACTTATTAACATCGTTTTTAAAAAAATGGAGTGTGGTCTATCTTTCTATCTAGGTCTTAATTTCGTACTGCTGATACTATAGTTTCTTTAGTCGTAACAAAATGGAAATCGAACAAAGAATGAAGCCAAGGTAGTTAAGTCAGAAAGAAATCGCGTCGACACGATAATCGTCATTATGGGAGGAAGAAGTAAGACGATAGATAGACGTAACAGATTGACAAGACTGAAAGACAGACAGAAGGTTTGAGTTTTTGCGTTTGGAGAGAACACGTCGATACGGTAACGGTCACATGCTATGAAAACGCAGGACGATAGACAGAATGATGTAACTGACTTACAGAACTGAAGGAGAAATAGAAGGTTTGAGTTTGGGTTTGGAGAAAAGAACGTCAACATGACAACAGGGACACAGTGGTCTGGAGACAAGGTGCTCGCCTCTCATGCCAAGGGTACCGGGTTCAAACATGTTGAATTGTTCTCATATTTTCGTATCCCTGATCCTATTTGGGGGTAGGATCGAGTACCTAGTCTTCTCGGATAAGGACGAAAAAAAATCGCGGAGGGCCCGTGTGCACGTCAAAGATACCGTGGCAATTGGAAATCGAAAAGAGCAGGCCGAGCAGGCTGCTGCCCGGGCAAATTCAAATAAAATTCATCCCTACCACCCCCTCCCCCTCCAAAAAAAGAAACCGCCGACCGGCGCTGCACTGTGGCGACGATGTGCCTGCTCCAGTTGGAACTGGTTGCAATGACACAAAGGCAAATTTCCCAAATGGGATTAAAGTAGTATACAAATACAAATATATTATTGTGTTAGGAATAAGCAAGACGATAGACAAAATATAACAGAACGACAGGACAGTTTGAGTTTAGAGAAAACCCGTCGACACACTGACTGACGGCCGTTTTATGCTGGGAAGAAGGAAGAAGCCAGAAGGCACACAGAATATAGTGCATGTACGATGATAGGACAGAAGGATTCAAGGAAACCCTACCAGAAGCGCCCACCAACCAGGGAGCCACCCTCAAGAGATGGAAGAAGACCCTTCCAGAAGCACCTGCCAACCACCCGCGGGAATAAAGCGGAGCACAAAGCATTTTTTTTCCCCCGTAAAAATGTCTTTGCTGTATGGTATTTTTCCCTAACACGACAGCGCTGTACGTATTCCTTTGGCCCACAATGTGTCAGCACGGGTTCACTTGTTTGGTAGATCCATGGATGGATGGCTGCGAAATGTTCGTATCAGAGAGCTAGCGACCCGTTTTCTATAAGCTGTAACTTTTAAAGTGACCACTGTTCCAGATCGATGACAGACACAGAAATCAAAGCACGGTAGAAATCAAGGCAGACATGGAAACCACCGGTGACAAAGCAATCAAAGCAGACGTAGACATAGAAATCAAGGCAGATATGGAAACCACCGGTGACAAAGCAATCAAAGCAGACGTAGACATAGAAATCACAGCAGACATGGAAACCACCGGTGACAAAGCAATCAAAGCAGACGTAGACATAGAAATCAAAGCACGGTAGAAATCAAAGCAGACATGGAAACCACCGGTGACAAAGCAATCAAAGCAGACGTAGACATAGAAATCAAAGCAGACATCGCAACTAAACCAAACGAGAAATCACCCCCGCCCACTTTTTTTTTTCACATACACACATACAGATAGTCGGAGGGGAGGGGGGAGGGAGAGAGAGAGAGAAAAAAAAGAGAGAGAGAGAGAGGAGAAACCAGTAATTCATACATGTTCGCCCACCTCTCCATAACTCAAATTAGACTGGTGGCAATACTGAATCAAGTCTGCTTTGACTTAATGCGCCAGCTGCTGAGTCAAAACAGTTCTGACGCGCCCAAACTGAGACACAGGACTCATTTCAGTCTTGCCACTGCCAGTGCGCCAGGTCACGCTCAACTCCGCAGGCCACATCTCACACCACAACCGACACAAACCAGATTTGACCCAGGTGTGCCATCAGCCTAATAGTGTTTCTCAAGATGGGACGTGGCTCTTCAGACGTGGCTTTTTCAAAGAAATCTTAATTTCATAGTGTATAATGTTAACGTAACTGTACAGATAAACTGTTATTTGGGTGTGTCGTGTTGGTGGTTTCTTTGTTTGGCCCGGATTAAAACATCGAACTTAACAGACCTGCTCAACTTTAATGGTTATGTGTAACCTTGCAGATTATACGCTTTCTTCGTCGCTCGATACAAGCGTTTCACTGGGGCACGTTTTTGTTGTTTTTTTTTTTTTTAAATTGAAGTGGGGCATAAGACAAAAGAGGTTGAAAACCACTGGCATGATAGTAGTACCCGAGACATAGGATACCGACACGGTTCAATTCGCCAAATTCCGTCCGTCGACTTGTGCGCGTATCATCCATGTCAACAATGCAACAATTCGCACCACACCCCTTCACGATCGAACCAAAAAAGACTAGTACCACGGAGTTCTGTGAGTAGTACTCACCGTGTTTATACGCGCACAAGTTGTGGACATAATAATACAAGTATAGTGAAAGAAGGAATGGCCTGTCTCAATATTCTGTGTCTCGGGCAGTACTTGGGTTTTGATCTATCTCATCCACCCACCCAACAACTTTCGTCCTGCGACGCTTATAACTTATAAGCCTAATGTTTCAAATGTATGTTCTTGTCCTAACGGGGAGAGGAATGGCCGTGTCTTGGACTGGTGACAGTAAGTTGTCAGTTTCCCATAACTGGCATTTTGCGGCGCCAGGACATCTTTCTTTCTTTTCCAATGTTTACACGAGTCGTTTCTTTGTTCCGGTGTCGATTTATCGTGGCAGGCTGATGCCATCACGACAGACGTTCCCTGTCAGGCGGGAGTTGGTACTCGCTCAGTCTTTCGTCTCGACTGATGCAAGGCTAGGCATACAAAACCCGCAAACTATCTATCTATCCATCTATCTATCTATCTATCTATCTAACTATCTGTCCATCTATCTATCTATCTATCTATCTATCTATCTATCTCGAGTGATGCAAGGCTAGGCTTACAAAACCCGTACACAAATTATCTGACTGTCAGTCTATCTATCTATCTATCTATCTATCTATCTCTATCTATCTATCTATCTATCTATCTATCTATCTATCTATCTATCTATCTATCTATCTATCTATCTATCTATCTATCTATCTATCTATCTATCTATCTATCTATCTATCTATCTATCTATGGCATTTTCAGACAAAAGCAGCAACCAGTAATTTGTTACCTCTAAGTCCCACACTACCGCCTGTACCTCAAGTTCCTGAACTGGTCCATTAGAAGTCTGATGAACTTACTGAGTGATAACCCTATCACACATTTACATTACCACGGTCAATACAAGTATGTTGTAGGTCTAAATTGTATAACAAAACAACGCTTTAGTGTCCTCTAGTTCCAGGGTATTATTAATCTGAAAGAATGCTTTTATGGACTGGGTTTGAGAACTCTGATGAAAGGTTCATTGTAACCCTGTTGAAGTGTCAGATGGGTTACTTCCTGCGTTGTATCATATTTTATAAGAATCCGAACGCAGACTATGCCGAGCTGACAATCTCAAATTGTGGGGCCTTCCTGTTTTCTTTTGCTGCGTATTATCAAGAATAGTTCTGATCCCACAAGGCAAAGACAAAGCATTGTCAATAAATTCTATTTAGCATGAGACCCCGATCCACTCGCACAAAAACGACATACTATTACCAGTTCAAGAATAAACAATGATGTCATGCCACTTATCTGCTAAATTGTGATAAAGCGCACAATTTGTTTTGTCGTTGTTTTTATCAGGCTTGAGGCTTCACTACTATTATAATAAAACAACGATGGATCTCAGAGTTGTGTGTTTATGGGGTAGGATGATGTCTTTCTTCTCTCCCCAGCTGTGGCAGAGGTAACCCTGTATGCGAAGGCTTTGGTTCCTCGGCTCAGTACTTCAACCTGGCGCACGGCGCGTTGTGTGCATGCCATGTGTCGCACTGTGTGTTGTTTATAGTGCTTTTATCTGTGACAAAGAACGCATTATAGCGCCGGGTCACTGCGCCAGGTAAGGAAACCCTTGTGTAACATTGTGAACTCCTGTAACAAGTAACTTTCGTGTGGGAAGAGTCAACTGCGGGTTAAGAAAGTCCGCGACCCCACGACTGTCAAATCTATTTCTGTAGCCAAGTGCCACCTTTTCAATTCAGATATATGTGCTGCAGTGTTAACGGGAAAAAAAAAAAAAACGTTTATACAAATCTAGGTCACATTAGAATGAAATGTGCTTTCTTTCTTTCTGTATTAGGTTATAATTTTGTTCCAGTAATGGTTTCTTTGGGGGGAATTTGAACGAAGAAAAAGGGCGGACACAATGCCTTTGTTTTCCGTTTCCTGTGATATTCTGTTATTTTGGCGCAGATGGTTATTTTTCTTCTTTTTTTTCATAACACGGCATTGCGTGTGTGTGTGTGTGCTATCTCCTTAATGTCGTCAAATAAATAGTGTTTGGTGAAATACTGTAGTATCCGTGTAGATCTTATATGACGCTTCGGCTGTCTAGAGTAGATTAGCTGAAAGGACGTACTATGGACTCGGGCTTTTCTGATTTATATCATGCCTATCCGTGTGGATCTGCACGAAAAAACAAGCACAGACTTTTACTATTAAATACACAGAGATGTTTTTCCTGCTTTCTGTTGTTCTCGTCTGTTTAGATCTATCCGTGTTTGAGCTGTGCTATCGATAAACAGGCAGGACATAAATCCAATGCCCATTTTTTCCCCCTCAATTCTCCTGTCCGTGGTGCAGAAATAATTTCTATGGACAGTACAACAATTTATCAATGAAAGGCTTAAAAACATATCACGGATTTTCTGTTTTCCATAGTTTTTGTTGTAGCTCTGACAGTATTTGGTGAGTACGATAGATTGGGTGAAAACGCCATAGAGTTTCCATTTTTGATCATTCGTCGTCGTAACCGTGCGTGTGGATTATATGGTATCAGCAGAAGGGCCAGAATTATACAAGCCACTTTTCTCTTTTTTTTTTTTGCTTCACGGTAATAGTACATACACTATCATATGGCTACACCAATGAGACCCCCGCCCCCACCCACACACACATCATGGTGTGGGCTAAGCGTGAACGGTCAGTGGCAGGAGATGATGCCATTAGCTCTCTGAACAGCCAAGCTAAACAAAATGCTAATATGAAGATGCGTCATGATTCTGGTATCTTTTTGATGTATATGAGAGGACACGTGCACGGAGAAAATTTATGGAGGTGTGTGATCTAGGAACGGGTCCGGTAAGTCAGGGACAGGTAAGACGAGAGACAGAAGAAACAGGCGGACGGACACTCCTGGGAAAGAATGACACAGTAAGAAAGACAAACGGGAGAGTGAAAGAGGAAAGAAAATGAGTCCGTTGGGTAATGGTCAGCAAAAAGACAAGATGATAAGATTGGTGTAGAACAAGCTGTGAAAGAGAAGAACAAAACAGGGATATCCTTTATGAGACATTTAGGGTGGGAGTACCGCTACCAACCCCCCCTCCCCCCCACCCCCCCCACAACCACTTTCTTGTTTGAGTCAGTATGATTTTAATCCCAAAGTCCTGCTACTTATTCCACCAGTCATTGTAAGGTGTAGTGTGTTATCATTATTTCGTATATTTCGACCGTGTTAGTTCTCCTACTGATTGACACCATGTCCACAGACTGGGAACCGCTCTGAGACAAGCATTAGGCCATGAGGTATCCCGGGACCCCCTGCTGTTGCCATTCTACATGAAACTCCACACTGCCACAATTTTGCCGATAATTATTGTGAAGTCACGGCAGAATTAGACCAACAAACGGCCATTGATGTGAACAGCTGTGCACATACGGCAATTACCTCACTAGCCCCGCCCCTACGGTGTCATGGCATCTCCAAAGAGTCCATTTTATGTATCCTCGGCCTTTTCAAACACATACATACGCGCGTGCGCGCACAGATAGCCCGCGCGCACAAACTGTTCCTCTAGCATCTTAATGTACAATATGGAGGAATACAGTAACCCTCTCCCTCTTCCCTTCCACCACCCCCAAGACGTTGTCAATGAAGACAAAGTTCTTTAACTGATGAACAGACCACCGCTAACGAGAAGCCAAGTCCAATATTTCCCTCACCCTGCGAGTACCCAGCACTGAAGCTGGCCTGTGTAAAGAGGAGGTGGTGTAAAACTGCATAAAGCATTGTGCTTTTCCTTGTGAAATTCGACGGTCCCCCAAAAAGGAGTTCTGAACATTACATTGTTACATCCAGATTGCCAGAGCCGAGGAGCCCAAAACCAAAAAACGTACTAGGAGCAAAAAGTTCATACTTTTTAGAAAAATGACGCTGTTTTGTTGTTGTTGTTGTTGTTGTTGTTTATGGGTGTTACTAAACGTAAATCTGGTTGATGTGATTTGCATCGATACTTTAAGCACCTTCGGTTTTCAACATGGAGGGTCACAAATCACTAATTAGGTCGGATCGCTACTTAGTGGGTTCTGATTGTCAGATCCTCAAGTTATCAGCTGGTAGGCAGAATTCTAGGCTCTCGCAGAAGATCAAGAACTGCCACAGTTGGTTTGAAAATGCTACCATATTGGTGGGATATTTAGAAAGAAGGCGTAGGTATGGGGTGTTAAAAGTCCCAGTGAAACATTCATTAAGCTGGTAACTTAGACAGCTGGTACTTCAAGATGATGCTTTCTTTCACTGAGAAATTTGACTCAGAAGACAAGGCGAAAATAAGAATAACCCTGCTCATCAAAAATGTTTGAACAATGCAGGGTGAATTTTGAACTCTCTCGAATGGCCTGATTCCCTGGCGCCGCACCGGGGATAGTTGACTGCAAAAGTAGAGAAAACACCTCCATTTCAGATGTCACCGCACAGAATGTTGGTTGGCAACTACAATTCAACCTAAGGCAGATGTCCTGTGCAGCTGCCAAAAACACTATAAAACTGGGAGTAGAATCAAATTCACACACACACACACACACACACAGACAAAAACGTCGTCCTATTCATTCAAGGTTCATTCTGAAAGCAAAACAGTTCGTGTCACTTTAGAACCTAATTTCTACTCCGTCACCTTTCGTTGTTTTCGGGAATGCCTGCTGAGAGGGAAACATTCGACTGAACTGTGACAGTCAAACTTTATTGAACACAAGATTGTGCCCATTATATTACATGTTTCCCCATCTGTGGCGTAACTATGCAGAACTGCTGATTATACAATTATTCTACGAGCACCTGTACATCAGCGGTTCTCCAGTGTTGGCACACAAACCTCCTTCTGACGAGCATTCCATTTAAAGAACATATCACCTGTTTTGTATAAATTTTGAAGATTTTTTGCTTTGCTTTCAATTAACATTTTTTCCCGAAAAATACAGACTGACATTATCTATCTATCTATCTATCTATCTATCTATCTATCTATCTATCTATCTATCTATCTATCTATTTTTGGATTCACCGCCATGGATTTTTTCTCAATCTTCACGGAATTGTCCAAAAATGAATGGAAAGGCACAACTGAGCTGGAACATTCACAGCTGTCTATCAAGCTACTTTTAAGTTCCGCATTAGCCTAGTGCTTTTCCCCCGCCTACCGCTGAAGACCCGTCAAAAAAAAAAAAATGCAATTCCTACGAATGTCGGCAAAAATATACGTGGTACATAATGACTATTTTCAAATACTTATAAGTTCTAACGAATGTTTCGTCTACTGCTAATGCTAGACTTATCACTCTCCGAAACCCGTTGCCCGATGTTCGCGCCTGACCCCTTCACTGACTAACCTCTGACCCCCAAGCCACAACACCACCATCAGTGGTACGGTCCAGTGACCTCGCTGGCCTCTGACCAGCTCCTGGCAGGTCGAGTCCGGTCTGTCCGCGCGCCAGCACCACGAGCCAGCCGACCGATGCTTGAGGTCACAGACCCACTCGTGTGGTACGGTAGTTACTCCAGTACAGTACCAGTGGTTCTCCACCTCCACAACCCCTGCCCGTATACCCACGGCCACCCTCTCTGGATTACAGTTTATCATTGTATCCCTTTTTTTAGACAGAAACGCGTCTTACGAAATTGATACACTTAGTTCGAACTTTCCACAGGCAGATATTCTTATCTTTGCTTTTCTCAAAAATGCTTAAAATTGGCAGAATTAAATGGATGATAGATAGATAGATACAGAGAGAGAGGATAGATAGATAGATAGATAGATAGATACAGAGAGAGAGGATAGATAGATAGATAGATAGATAGATAGATAGATAGATAGATAGATAGATAGATCCCCCCCCACTTCGGGGTTGCTTGTACAGAAGGGAGGAGCGCTCCATGACTGAAATAACCGCCAAGACCAACCAACCCAACAATCCAACAAACACCTGCCTCCCCGCCTCCCCCCTCAGCTACCAACAACTTCCAAGAACATTCGGAAAGACCTCGTGCATTATTTTTCTCGCGCTTTTTTTTTTTTTTAGTTCACGGATTCTTTCTTAGGTTTGCTTTTATCCTCAACACGGTCATTTCTGCCCTGTTTCACCGCTAGCCTTTCTTCTCCAGCCATAGAAAAACTTCCGCCGAACAGTAGGATTACTCCGCAGTGGGTAAGACTAAGAGGTCTTTTCTTTATCCAAAATATTACCCGTTTAGGGGCCCTCCCGGCTAGGACGTCGGTTGAGATGGCTGTAAAACTAAAAGAATGAAAAATAAAAAAACAAAAATGGTGGAGAGAGAGAGAGGAGGGGATGAAGAACAGTACACAATGGGCAGAAAAGTGAACACCCTGGCGTCTTGCAACGAGAGAGAGCAAAGGAAATAGAAGTTGTGTTCCTAACCAATGCTGTTTGACCATGGTCATCGCCAGCAAGCCAGCCTGGGTAAGTTTGAAGTTGGATCTACAGGCTAGTCAGTTCACCATGGGAATTCCTTGGCGAAGTCGACCCCCCCCCCCCCCAAATACCTCTGATAAATCACAAGAAGAAAAAAAAACCCACATGACATGTTTCAAACACTGGAAAGTACAAGGATAAAATCCACATACACGGAACAAGATTCAAAAAGCGCAGACATCAGGGAAAAAAACAACAACTAACAATAGCAACGGCGCCGACCACCAAATCACCAGTTGTTTTTACCCACAGAAAAGAGAGAAAAAAAAACTCCAAGTAAACTGCCGTGTCACTGCTAAAAGTAAAACGTGACAGATAACAAGCTAGACTACAATTTCAAGTAAAAACTGTCATCTTTTCCCCAAGTACCGCCATAGATGAATTTTAGCTAGATCTATTTCAATCCTTAGGAAACTATTAAAAAATTAGAACGATGTGCACTCTCCGCTGACCCCATTGTTTACCAGTATTTATTTAAAGAAACCTGAACTTTCTGTTTTCCCCTGTAAAAATTACCCTTCCAGTAAACTTTTGTAACGTGCTAAGCACTACATTTTAGAGGAAGCTATCAACCTGACGTCTTTCCGGCCACAAAGTATTATCATATTTACGACCGGAAATGTCGGGCGAAACCGTGACGAACACAATAGAATGATTAAATTAGCAACCCATGACAATTTGCTCAGGTCCATTTATTTGTGGACAAAACCCAATTAGACAAAATGAAATTAGTGAAGATGTTTATTTTGAGTTGTCAGATGTTTTTATGTTTGAGAGTTCCTCTTCTGATCAAAACATTGTCACGTGTATTGTAGAAATGATCACGTGCGGATTTTAAACATAAGGTGCCCATGTGGGTGCAGATGGGTAAGGGTAAGGAAGGTGGGGGGGGGGGTGTTTTGCCTTTTTGACGTTTCTTTTTGTTGGTTGATCAAAATATTAAATGCCCAAAAAGTGCCGGTTTATTTCCACGTTCCTCACAAGACATTCATTCACGCCAACATACTTACTTGTATTAAAAAGTAATGAAATTCCCGTGCTCCCCTCCCACACACACCCCCCCCCCTTTTTTTTTCATTTGTGAGGAGATACTACAACGGGGAGGGGGTTGGAAATGAATTAAACAAATTTTCAAGAATGAAGTCTGAGGATGAGGCAAAGGTAATTATAAGAGAAAACACTCTGGGAGGTTTCCCCCAGTGACTGCATTCTTCGAAATGGTTTGTAATGAGCAGCCCCAACTTTGATAGAACGACAAAAAAAAAAAAAAGTAAAGAATGATGTTCAATTTGCATTTATTACTTATCAATGTACAGAAAAGAAACTGGATCACGAATGAATGTAATTATGAATGAGTGAATGAATGAAACGGCGACAAAAGATGAGACAGGATGCAGTGACAAGGCATCTTACAACTTTCATTGCACAAAACCGCTGATATTGTGTCTTCTCCCCCCGCCCCCGCGATCAGCATTACTACTGCTTGATCAGCAGCGATCTCCACTAGACCGTCATTACCGTGAACTGCTTCAGTGTCTGGTAAACAACCGATCTCGTTTCATCCCTTGACTGACTGGCAAAACAAAAAAGGGAGGGAGGGGGGGAGAGCAACAGGCCCGTGCGCGTGTGTGTGTGTGTGGGGGGGGGGGGGGGGGAGAGATTAATCACTTTCGATTCCTGCGAGAATAAACTATACTACATAGCAGGATGATGATCATAAACAATGTAGCCAACAGTCATGTTCTTTCCAAGCGTCCTTGATATGATTCGTCCTGGCGTTAGTGATATAATCATGACAGAATTTGACATTAAAGTTCAGAAGCCTTATCCATATCAATGAACTCACCCAGAACGGTTATTTAGCTTTCTTCCCCCCCCCCCCAATAATAATAAATAAAAATATTTTGAACTGCTAGAGCTACTCCTACTCCTACTAGCTTTCATTAGAATTCATGCTGGTACTTTTGGCATCACAATGTTTGTGAAAGAAGGACCAAAAAACAAAAACTCCTTGTGAATGAATAAAAGATGGAACGAGTGACAAACGCTTGGGAGAATCAGAGAATGGATCAGTGGTCAAAACAATGAATGAATGAATGAACGAACGATAACAGCTCTATTTCTGAAGTGGAAGAAAACACCACTT
Organism: Onchidella celtica; assembly: GCA_963931925.1. Classification (NCBI taxonomy): domain Eukaryota; kingdom Metazoa; phylum Mollusca; class Gastropoda; order Systellommatophora; family Onchidiidae; genus Onchidella; species Onchidella celtica. The sequence continues at coordinate 19,106,096 of OZ007582.1, forward strand.
TGTTATTAAGTTTACATTCCTTCATAAATTTCATAGCACGGACCACTAATACCACACAAGAAATCTCATTTTCAAATTAAACTCATTCTGTTTCAGAGTGATGCCAAATCTGTTAAAGAAAGTTTTTTTTTTTATAACCAAAACCAATACCTGAGTAAGTAAAGTAAGAAAAGCAAACAAAGAAAGAAAAAAAAATGCCTGATGAATGTACAATTCCATTAGAGTAATCAGTTCAAGAGCTCAAATACTGGATCAGAGTACGACCGCACCAAACACCATCAGCTGATATTTACTATTTATATGCTAATGGCAGTAATACAGAGGAGGCGTCGGCCTACTTGTCCAGGTCAGAACTTTAGTCTTCTAAAAATGTTGATGTGGTGCTTTCATAAAAACAGATGTTATTGTCTTCTTTGTTTATGCCATTAGTGTGTGTGTCCATTTCTGTGTGCCATTTTGGTTCAGTAGTCCGCAATGTAAGGACAGGGGGCATAATGAAAAGTGCATGGTGCGTCTGCAAAATTCGTGGCACATCTAAAAGTGCAATATTTGAAAATGGATGGTTGAAAATCGCTGAAACTTCGGATGCCGGTTGTTGTTGTTTTAGGCAGGAGATTCTTTTCCAACACTGATTTATTTGAAAGTAAGTTTTAAAAAAAATGTTCATATAAGTTCATATCTATACATATTTCTAATGAGGCATGGAATCTCAAACACTAATCCACACGTAAGAAGGGTACAAAGGTTTTAGTATGGGTATAAGTTCATTGGAAGATGGTGGAGATTCGATGCTAGAAATGAAGAGTTACCGTTTGAATCCCTTCGATTCGACAGGTATGTCGAGGTGACGACGGAGATTCTGGAAAGGGCGAAAGTGGACCAAGAAAGAGAACCAGCATGAATTCTATACATCCTACAAAAAATCAACAAGATGGGCAGATTTACATTTTTAGTGAGGAGTTTCAGTGATAATTCATTAGCTTCTCCAGAATTATGGGCACGACGGCGGAGATTCAATGCCAATGTAGGAGTTTCGGTATAAATTCGTTAGGCGTATAATATATAACTGGCATCGACACAATAATGGAGATTCGGTGTAAGGAGAACAGAATTTAGTACGAAACTATCATACATTCAACGTCCCTAGAGCTATTTGGTATATCGATACCACGATGGCGATTCAGTGCCAGAAAGCTGGGACAAAAACTCTTACCCCGCCCATCCACCCCATTACAATTTTGATGGTGGTCAGTAAATTTTTTATTTTTTTTTGGACATTTTTATTTTGACAATACCACCAAGAGCATCATTTATTTAGATTAGGATGAATGAAATCTGTACACTACTATGTCTGTGACACATGAATCCCAGATCCCACTACGACAACAACAGCGAGAACAAACATCTTCAAAACGCAGTTTACGATGATGAATAACCCTTAAATCTTAGGTAAACGAGAGATCCAATGCTGTCATTTGTCTGCCAAAACGGGCAGAAAATAGATGCAAAACCAGCAATCGGGAAAAAATCCGGAAGCCAAAACAGTGCCCAATCCTCGCTCAGCGCCTGTATGCCAGGATTTTGGGCAGAATGGCTTCCAAGTAGGATCTTTAAAGAAAAAAAAATTAGGAACACACACCAGCACTGCAGACGAGAGATGAAAGAAAAGCTGGCAAATAGTTTGATTTCGCCCTCTCAGCCTGCCAGGGAGGCATGCGTTGTTAGTGTTACTGATGCACAGGCGAATCCTTTATCTGATTCTCTTTTTTTTCTTCTTCTTCTTTTTTTGTTTTTTTGTTTAAGGGATGCTGGCTTGGTTGGCTCTTTCCAAAGCCGATCCCTTTCTCATTTCCACAATGTAGACAGAAGAAAGCAACGACGTAAACTTAAACAAGCAATGCCCCTGGCTCACCCAGTTTAGCCTGACGTAGCTTGCTCTGACATCATGGTTTCCTCAGAAATTTATACACACCACGATCTCACCTCTGTCAAAAGGTTTCCTGGATGCAAGCTTGCCTCTACAGGCATTCAGCTTGAAGAAGGGAAAAAAAAAAAAAAACACTTCAAGCCAACAATTTTGTTCTCGCATGTCCTGAAATTTTCAAATGCCTGTTCTCATTGATCCTATTCTGAAATACTGTTTAAATATGTGTACATTATTATGTAATGTCGGTCACTATCACTATACATGTGCAGTATAATAATCTGCAAAACCTCGTGCTTCTGGGCAGTTTCGATGTATGCTCTTTCCCATTCTGCACAGTGTCATAGTGCGAATCAGTAACACCAAAGTAGTAATTCTTCAACACGGTGGATCTGATATAGTTTCGCCCCCCCCCCCTTCACTCTATTTCCAAAATCTCAAATCTCAACAACCCACACACACACACAACCTAAGCAGCACATAAACACACAAAATGCGAAAAGATCAAGGCTTCGGTCAAAACTTGCATAAGCAGTTCAAGTTAGTTGAAACTGAAGGTACCGACGTGTCCACAGTACACAAGACTATTTTAAATTAATCTGTTTTAATCCCATAATGAATGTCACATGATAGCTTATGGTGAAAGCTTGTCCTGAACTACGCTCTCTTAACTTAAAAGTGCAAATTCCGTTTTTAAACGCTTCTCTCGTCCATTCTCGATATAAGAATATGAGAACAAATCTTCTCACGTGTCATAAATTTCCCTGCATTCTGCCACTCTGACCTTTAAGTTTGAGTCTGAGGTTGGTTTTAACGGTGAGTCGGCACGATAACAGCCACTTTGAGCCTTTCACGGTTTTTTACGTTAGCTCATTTAGGGCTAGTTTTCAGCCCTCAGTCTACAAGTAAGAATAAGATTCAACAAAAGTGAAGTTAAAAATCCAGCGGGGAAAAGGTCCATACTGTAAAGTATGTCTATTGTCTATATAAATGCCACTCTGACCTCTTGAGATGTTGCTTAAATTTTCTCTGATGCCACAAGTTTCGTTACAAACTTCCACTCTGACCTTTCAGATACAGCGACCACCTTTTCCCTCGGGTATCGATGTCACTGACTTCGGTACGCTGCATACCGATACTGTCCCCATGTCGCGATTGTCTTGCCACTGATCCCACAAAATCCATTTTACAATAGTTCTGACAGCGCTGATAATTATATTTTACTCTCGATCCCTTCTCCATCATCGCTGACAAAGGGTACTCTATTGGCATGGCCCTATTAGCTTGACTATCTATCTATCTATCTATCTATCTATCTATCTATCTATCTATCTATCTATCTATCTATCTATCTATCCGGCCCGTCTGTCCCTGTATGTGTGTATGTATGCCAGTGTGCACGCCCGTGTGTTTGTTTCCAAGACATCTTACAACGTTCGGATTATCACACCGTCATGTCACATAGTAACCGAGGCACTGACGTATGTACGAGTACATATGTCTCACTAATTGTTCCTACCTGGTACCCAAATTAACAGACCTCAAGGAAACAGCCGACGGCGTTCCTGAATTTCCATTCCTCGAGAGATCAAAAATCATTGTATTTTTATCATCGTTATCCTCCACGTTTCTCCACATCGTTTGCCGCATACACAAATGTGGGTGGACCTGACAAAGCCTGACCAAAGGTGAAATTTTTATACATCTTTAAAGAATAAAAAAAAAATTATTTTTTTTTTAAAGACGATTTCAAAAAAAATATTTTAACTGCACGCAGAAAAATGGCCAATCTTTCATATTATGCCATATCTCAATTTCCACAGAAAACGTTTCCCCTTTCGAAGAGGTTTTCTCAGGAATTTAGTCTTTAACCGTAAGCCAAAGTTCTTCAGACCCACTCACAATTTCTCTGCCCCTGCATAACTGCATGACTTAAGCATTTGGAGAACACAGTGAAAGAAAAATAAAATCTTGTAAAACATACACTATTATCTTTTTCTGGAGAGGGGGTTGGCTGACGTGTTTACGTCTCATTTCGGCAAAGTTAGGTTATTTTACAGACTAAATTTGCGCCTCTGCCAGGCATCTTGCAGGATTCAAACCCTGGACCCCTCCCACCCAGGGCTAGCCCTATAACTACTGGGCCATCCAGCCGACAATGATTCATCCGACATCATGCTTTTCTCCACTGTTAACTTCTCTCCTAGAGGCCGTCATTATCTTCACATAAATGCTTAGCCAAACATCTGCTATGAGTCCAGCGTATTATCATTTTGGACCGAGCTTCAAATGGCTCTGAATGCGAGTGAGTGATAGGCCTACTAGCGGTGTGTAAATGTGTTTGGGTGAGTAATCAGCCTGGGTCACGCCTGTTACCGACATTACACATATTTCATTAATGCATGCCTCCCCTGCCACTTTCTTTTCAAGCCGTTCGCCCCTCACAAGTTCAGGCTTTGAGAGCGCGCGTGTACGCCATTTTGCATTTCCGCTGCAAGTGTACAAAAAAATAAATGCCCGTGGTAAATTTTCTGCGCGGGGTAGGATGTGGAACGTTCTTGTCTTCTCGATGTGAGGCTCCGCTCGGCATGGAATGATTTAAAATTAAATTAAGAATTAAGCTGGGACTATCAAAAGATGCCGTGTGTAATTCTTGACAGTTTCAACAGTGTGCATGATTTGTGACATGGCGTCAGACAAACGAATTAACACAAAAACTCACACACGTAATTTGATCAACACGGAAGGACAGAATTAAGGATTCTTTTAAGGTATATACTCCACACTCCCGTCCCCTTTCAACACACATACAAAGACAATTTACGAAAACACATAAAGACGGTTGAAGACGGGTGGATAATGCAAACATAGGTACATAAACATGCCCAGACACACAAACGCGCGCGCGCGCAGACACACAAACACAGCTTAAGGATTTATTTTTTTTTATAAGAGAGGGTACGGATTTTTGGCTTAAATCTGTGAACCTGCTGATAAAAACGAGGGGAGGGGGGGGAGGGGGGGGGGAGTATAACAAAATACAGAAAGACAGAAAACGTACCCCGGCCTGCATATCTTAGCACGCGCGTTATCGCATATGTCATAGATTTTTCTACATGTGTGCAAACGTCCACACTTGACAAACTAGCCATTGGAAAAAAAAAAAAAACAACATTAGCTTTTGCTTTTTACTCAAATGAAAAAAAAAAGCTTCCGTATAGCAGTTGGGGACATTTTAATTTTAATGTCAAATGTCTCACCTACAGATTCATTGAGACAATGGACTTTCTTTTTTTATCATTCAAATATCTGACAATGCTAAGCTAATGGTAACCTTTCATTTAGAGAGAGAGAAGAGACTGGGGTGGTGGGGGGGCGCAGGTTTGAGGCACCCAACTGAAACAATTGGTTTACATAGCTGCATGCTCGTGGAGAGCCTTATTTCGTTTTCCGGGGAAAGATATATTATGAGGGTGTTAATGCTAATGTATCTCAAAGTCACTTTGCTAGTACTGAAGACATTCCATAATATGAAGGAGCCATCACTTCTGTATTTCTTCTGAGTGCAGAAAATAATGAGTACAAATTTCACAACACAAATTCTAATAGCAATCAAACGTATGGCAAATCTACTTCAGGCATAGAATGATTTCAGGGGCGCGTTGTCTTATTACAAAGCCAACAAGAGAAAAAGCATGAGTTGCATTCATCGTTCAGCAATGGCTTATAGTTATAATGTAAAACACCCCGCGCCCCTACAAGAGCTAAATTTCTCCAGATTTAAAATTTCACAAACGCCGAGAAGAACTGATAAAATCGGCTTGACTTCCAGAATTCTCTGCACGTTCTACCTCATTTTTTCTCCATTCCTACGGAAACGCCCAAGTGTGTTTAATTTTGAGAAATGAGCACACTCACACCTACATAATATAATGTACACACACACACACGTAACACTTTATCATCTTGGCTCACAGGTTTTCCCATATTTTTTTCCCCTTGAAAGTCGTAAAGCTGATGAGAAACCTCACATTCAGCGCTATAACCCCTCCCCCCCCCCCCCCCCAGCCCTATAAACCAAACTCCGTGCGTTTATCGCACTGGAGGGTTCTAGGGCCTCAGGTAGACATACATCCATGTGTGTGTGAGCCAAGAAAGTCAACAATTCACGTGCATGCACACCGAGCCACACGGAATTATTATACGCACACACCACCACCGTTTCAAAACGTGAAGAGAAGAAAAGTTGCGGGGGAGAAAGGAAGGGAAAAAAAAAAAACAGAAGTAAGGAAAATCTATCTTTCCAGGCAGAAATTCCGTGCCGTGTGTATCTGGTACCAAAGGAGAGATCGGGTCTGGGCATTCTCGACACGAATCTGGAATCAAACTCCATTCAGCGTATCTTTTCCAGCAGTTAGCACCGCGTTCCTTTGGCGGATACCACAACCAAATCATTATCATCGCACTGTTAGGTTAGTTAACCATCGACTGCCTAGTAGGCCTATTCCATTTCTGAGACACATCACTGGGTGCCAAGTGTTTAAATGTATTTCAATATTTAGACACGTGTTTAATTTTATTTTTCATGTATTTGTTCCAATCTTCGGCATTCATTTGCTTGTTTTAAGTCAGCCTTTCTGTATTTTTGGTCAAGATAATCTATATCTAGACATTAAAAGGTTAAGCCTTCTCAGTTCTGCGTTAGGCCACGTAAATAGTCTTCAGTAAGCCTTTGGTGTTCCATATTTGAAGCATGTCACAGTTTAATTTACCAACAAATCACTTTTATTAGTAAAACTAAAAATAAAATGAAAGACTAGTTTAAACGAGTTTCCAACAGCCGACAGACGATTTTTAAACAGTTTTTGATAATTTTAAATCAGTTTTGCAAGTTTCAAGAGTTATGGATGAAGCTGGGTTTTCATGTGTTCGGACAGAAACGGCAACGGAAACGTCAAAAACCCTTCAAATTGTGAAACGGAAAGAATGTTTATGTAGGGAACCGCCGTTTCCGCACACTCCAAAACCCAGCTTTAGGCAGCCTATGTCTGAGTAACACAGGGTTAACAATGGATAGTCCTGTGAGAAAAAAAAAATTGTCACAATTCCACTGGGCATTGGAATGCTGGCTCTAGCAGAATAATTCGTCAAAAGTCCGAGCATGGATGGTTTGTGGGTGTTCCATCAATTCTTCGCATAAGCGACATCAATACCCATGCATATTATTTCTGAACATCTGCCCGGCAAGAATAACCCTGTAATAAGTGGATTAAATTAGCTCTTTGTTGTTTTTCTTTTTTTTTTTTTGCGGGTTTTTTTCCCAAACATAATGCTGCCACCGCCAATGAAATTGACTTTCCAGAAATGTATCCTTTGTTCGGGTTCCCAAGTCAACGCAAACATCTGATACTAGATTTACAAAATTTCAACTTGGAACTCAAAATCTTGGCAAGGCAAAGTAATTCCGTCCCCACAGCAGGGGGGTTAAAACACAATTTCGATCTGGTCTTTGTTATTTTGGACCTTCGACATTTCAGAATCTGTAGTCTCTGACGCAGCCGCATAGGACACAAAATATTCTGGCTAAATGTACCAGTGAGCGGTATTTTGTTGTTGTTGTTTTTTTTGTAATTATTGTAGGCATAAACAAACAGTTTCTCGGTACAAAGAGAGCTTCGCGCTTTGGTCAGTCTGAAACGACCGAAATAAGTACTAGTAATAGTATATCCAAAAGTAACAAGGGCTATAAAAATCAAAAGCAGCCCGGCTTGGGCACTTAAAACTTAATGTCAACCAAGAAACTCGGTGTGGAGAATTAGAAAAACGCCAAAGATAAAAATTCAAGAGTGTAGACGATATTATTATAACCACGACATCGTCTCCTCAGAATGATAAGGTTCAAACTCCCCTCTGTCAACTTATGAAAACTTCGTGTGCTCCTCGCTTTGAGAAATACCACTTTTCTCCTTTTTTTTTATTACATGTGATACAAATTACACGCCGACTTCGCTTGATGCTTTGACACACAGTGGAGAGATCCTGTGGGCGTAGTGTGTAGCTCAGTTCAGCCAAAAAGTGGAGACAGAACGTTGTCATTTAAAGGGGGATGAATAATGTGTATGTGTCTTGGGCGTTATGCAAGACTATGGCTGGTGGCCCACTGAACCAAGTCTGTTTCGCGTCAGTTATGAGACAGTACGCAGTCTCCGTTGGCTGACTGAAGACACGTTTCGACACTCTCAAACTAGAGAGACAGGCATGTTTTTGGTGTTGCCCGTGCGCGAGTTCGCGTTCAATCCCACATTCCACATCTCACACTCAAACTGACTTCACTCGGCCTCTCGGCACACCACCGGCCTGAAGTGTCCACTGAGCTTTCTCACGAGATTCACACAGATAGAAAGAGCATCACTACAACTATAGTCACCGCAGAGGTTATCTCTATTTATAGCTGTTGTAAGATAAGACAAAAAAAAACAAAAAAACACATAAATACATGCACAGCTGTGCCGTGGTTGCTAAATGTTGTTATGCTGAGCAGCTTTATGCAACTTTCTAGATCGGCATGGACTTGCTGCAATTAAGAAAGACTGTTGTCAGGGGGATAGAGTGTTTTACATGGAGAGCTAGACCTATAGCTGAACATTGAATACAACTCAGAATTTCATCTATTTGGCTTTGTCATTAGACCACGTCCCGTTGCGAAATGGTGGAGAGCAGACACGCTCTTTCTGACTCACACAAATGCACCGGCGAAAGGAATAACTCACATACATTTAAACACATGCGGATATTTCATATCATAATTATGTGAACCAAACTTATCAGATTATCTATACTGACACCTGCACAAAATAATCCAAGAGAAAACAAAATGAAAAAAAAAAAATTAACAAACATGTATAATCTAATCTTGACATTAATCATCAAAAGTTAGGCGAGCACTGTAATCCAAGCATATTCAATTTTTTTTTTTTTAAATGGAAGTTATCAGTTGGCTCTGTTGTCCCTTTAAGGTGAGAAATATGGTAGAGTGGGAGGGAGGAGAAAAGAGAAAGGCACCACATCAATGACAGAATTGGCCCTTAATACACTGTCAAGCTTCATTGGGTAACCAGTTGGGGGACAGCATTTGGAAAAGGGTGCAGGTGGCAACTGAAAGATGAAGTCAACTGTTGTGTTACTGTTATCATGACTGATAAGCACTGCTGCACTTATTATTGTACACGTAATTATCTGATACAGCTCTCTCCCTCCCCACATAAATCCCCCCCCCCCCCAAAACATACACAAAAACACATTTGAAACAAACGACGACAGTACTTCAAACGTCATCTTATCGCGTATCGTCTTCATATTTACTAAACAGCTCTTGATACTCAGTGAAGAACAAACCAGAATGAAGGCCACTATGAAAAAAAAAAGAAAAAAAAAAAGCCAACTGAGGTTGTCTCCAGTTTTTACTTTCACCCTACTGCTGCCTGGCAGGAATTATATTTCCTTGCAAAAGGATTTTTAAGCTGCAAGTGGTGACAAGAAAAATTTAGTATTCAACGCTTCCATCGCTTTGCAAATCTAACAAAATATACACTGTTTGGAAAGCCAGTTTCATTGGATGCAATCACTACGGTCCCCGCGGTAATAAACATAACAATAACAATAATACTTAGTATTTATATATCGCTTCATCCCGTTAACAATCGGACTCCAAGCGCTTTCCAACATTTAGATCATTATAATTTAATCACACACACAATACAGAGGCATACCCAAAGAGAAAAAAACAACTAGATGGACATGTTTAAAATTCATATTCAGTCTTTCTCAAAGACAGGGGCAGAGAATTCCAAATCTGGGGCCCCTGGAAAGAAAAAAGATTTTTCACCCATGGTCTTACATGACATCTTAGGAATTTTAAACGAACAATTTCAGATAATTTCGCCCCTAGGTAAATCGGTGTATCCAATTTTGGCATGGCATTCTAAACTGTTTTAGTCTTAAACATATTTTCACACTTAAATTGCACTTAATGAGCAAGACGGTTGCTTCATAACCGTGTATTATCAAAATAGGTAACGGGTGTTTTGTCTGAACACTAAACAAGTTCTTGGAATATTTCCAATGATGGTAAATGGGGCAAGATCGGAGATGTATCAAGTTGCTATGGCAAGCAAGGAAAAGGACTCACTTTAAGGAGACGGTGGCAGACAAGATGACAAGCGGTGGGCACGTCACGTGCTGTACCGTGCGTGCAGAGACTAGACTAAGCACGAGAGCATGGGATAGGGAATCATGGGTACACGGTATTGATTCGGAGCCTCACAAAACCTAACATTGCTGGAATGACGAACGAACAACGATAGTTGTGGTTGTAGTGGTTACACACACACACTGAAGGGCGCAAGAAAATCGTTCTTGGAGAAGGAAATATTAAGGGGAGGGAAGTGGGAGGTTGTCGGCCTAAGTAACGGCGAGCAGACGACACTTTCAAGCAGGCGAAACCGGGAAAAGATTCTCGTTTCATTTTTTTTTCCCCTAGGCCTACGGTTTTGTCTTTTCCATTTAACTGGTTCTTCAAGCCGCGCGATTGGATGAAATGAAACGTCTGCCATACGCCAACGCTGGAAGTTGACATGTGACACGAAACGGACTATGTGCTGCGTTCATGAAAGCGTCTGACATCATCATTCTGCCATCACCACCAACAACAACAGCCTCGGAATTCTAGAAAGCTTCTGACGCGCCAATCGACTCTTTCCTTAAATATGAAAGTTTTATTGCCATGTGTAAATCTAATACAAAACACTGTCATGTCAAGCACGACCCATATTAGGTAAAAAAAAAAAGTGGGAACGGGGAGATCAGGTGTCAAGTTCTCATGAAAGATGGGACGTTTGTACAATTTAACGATTTTTTTTAGAAAGACTTGGCGGTTCCATTGTCTTCTGGCATGTCAGAAAACCCGCACACAGAAATTATTAAATTTATTCCCCAGTGGATTTTCCAAGTGCAAATAGGTTCAAATTTTAGACTTCGTCACTTTAATTGAAGATGCACAATCTGTGATCGATCTGAAAAAGATGAAATGTCTCCACGTGGACGACTTTTATTTCCTTTTAAGTTAATGATAACACTAATATGATTTTTGTCAACGATGAAAATACAAAGCCATTTTATAGTGTGTTTATTTCATCAAGTCATGACAGACAACCTGTTTGGTCAGTGCCAAAACATCGTACGCAAAGGCGATGGTGAGGATGGGACGCGTGAGCTAGACTGTGCAGTCTTCATCGGCGACACATCCGCTTGATTTTACTCAAATTTCTGATTTAAGTAACATAAGCATCGAGTCTCATTTATGTCATAGTTATAGAGGGACGATGAATCGGACGATGAATTTTACATGGTGACTACCGTATAATAACTGTAGGCCAAACTGGATTTTGTTAGTACTGTGGACATTTCCGGAAGTTTTAGAACAGTGGTCAGTTAACTGCCCATGTGCACAATAGCCGTTTCGTTGACGAAACTGTCGCAATAACGTTAAAATAAAATAGGTAGGAAATTGGTCTTTAAAAAGGTATGGATATTTTTGGCCACGAGGTTCAAATATCCAGTACCTAAACTTAATAATTCAACAGAACCATAGACCCCTACCAAATTTCGGTTTTGTTAGTGTAGTAAAAGTCAAGGTGTTTTACTTTAGTGCGTCTCTGGAAATATCCATCAATGTTGTGTGGCGCAAAAATCAGTCGTGTTACAGTACAAATCAAAACCAGCTGCTCTGCAATGTAAAAAAAAACAACAAAACACATTGATAGCAGGCTCAAATAATATTTTTACTAAAATCCGGTGAACAGGAATGTGAAACGAACAAGGAGAGAGGGGAAGATAACGGTGAATGGGGAAAAGATTAATGAGAGGCAATAGAAAATGACAGGCGTAAGAAAAGAATTAATTCTCAAACTATTTGAATATAAGCGTTCCATAAAATTATCTATACTTAGATCTGCCAACTAAATGAACACTTCAAAATACAGGCCTAAAGGAAAGAAAAACAAATAAAAACAAAAAAAAAGGCGATGACCTGCCTCTTTAATCTACAACAAAGCAAACCTCAAAAGATAAGGCATTCACTACATGACAAACACATTTAGTTGCGTTGTTTGTTTTTTGTTTCGTTTCTGGTGGAACCATCGTCTCATCAGCCCGTGCCATCAAGCGCCATAATATTCTAATCTCCCTTGAAAGTTGATTCTTGATTAAATGCATGGAGCGTTAAAACATCATGCGGCTCCTTCTGATCTGCTTTCAAATTGGCATCGAAATAACTGTTGATCACAATCGTCATGTGTTCCTCCACTATTACAGCGTTACATTATAACTAAAAATGTATCATCATGACCTAATTCTGTTCACAAATCCATCTGGTAGATGTAGAACTTCAAGCGATCTGAACTTTTCATGTCAATTTTGAAACCTGTATCGTGGCGGTAGTTAATGAGAAAACATGTTAATTTTCTTTTCCAAGTCTTCAAACATATTAATATAATCGCTCACTGACATCTCTTCGAAGCTACTGCATACTGACTTAACCATCCAATTCTCGCGTGAGTATCACCCATTTGTACTTAAACCTTGACAACTGAGATGTGTAGTTAATAAAGCTAGTGTGTATACACTATTAATCGCTTGCAGAATGGATGCACAATGCACCCCATGCCTACTATTTACGAGTTTGACAATTTGACGCAGTGGGAAAGAAGATTCCTCACAATAATGGCGTAATAAACTTATCACTGTATGCAGCGATAATAATATTTCGGGTTATTTGTTTTCAGGGTGAAAAGCTAATGAACTCGTGGTGATAAAGAGTGGCTGGAGTGAACAAAATGACATTTCTGACCATTTGAATGATAAATAAACTGCTAAACACAAGTTAAAAAGAAAAAAATTTAAGAAACGGATTTTGGCAGTATAACATCCCGTACAGTATATAGCCTAGGCCTGTACCAGCCGATTCTGATCACCCGATTAGTTGGATAGTGACGTTTCAATTGCGTTTCCACGTGACCCGCATATCAGCCAACCAGTTGGATTGCCCAGAAACCCAATGTCGTTGTGTCATCATCTAACTAGTCGCCCGATATTTTGGTGCGCGTCTCAGCGAACTCTTCATATTCCCATGTCTTTAAAAGCACAGGCATACAAAACACAAAACACTTGAAAGTCGTCCAGATGATGTGGGAGATTAAGGTCTAAAGCGCATTTGTACACATGACAGCGATGCCTTGTTGTGTGTGGCTACCAAATTATATGTCACGCTGAGTACTGAGGATGGCGGGTCACTCTGCAGTGTGTTATCGTGTTGTTTATGACCTACTGTGTAGGTCTCGTCTTCTTCTGAACCCTCTAGCGTCCGAGCATAAAGTGACTTCTCCAAAATTAAATCCTGACAAATTAAATTTAACTCTCCATGGAGCGAAGTGCCACGCTGACATAATTATGATACAGTATCAAGACACAGAAATGCAGCCTTAAGCAAATAGCAATACTTGCATGTCCACACACTTGTTTTTGAAAGTCAGCCAGATTGTCTGCATGCATATAATATATAGGAATACCAAGAAACACCATGTCCTTGAAACTGTAATTTAAATACGTTTCAAGTGTGTGTCTATTTCTATTCCCGGGACGTAGCGAGTTAAAACGGTCAAATAAATGCAAACATGTTAATATTTAACATCAAAAATTACCTCCCGATAAACGTTAAACATGAGACGAAAAAAAAAAAAAGAGCACTGGGGTATTGGGTGATGCGTTTCAAATATGGGACATTAGGCCTTTGAGGGTTAACTGATGTGTCTGGCTGCCGAATGGTCTCGCCGTGGGTCCTGGTCTGACATGGTGAGTCGGGTGAGCTAGAAGGGGAGGGGGGGTGAGGGTGCTTGGCTTGACCTCATTATGATTTCACATGGTGGCCGCAAGGGGCTTGTGGTCAGTCTAAGCACTGTCGTGTAGCCCGGGGAGCCAGAACAAAGAAATGAGGAGAAGGGTTATTACAGATCAAATACGAAGTAAAGAGACCGAAGAGGAGGTAACGACTTAACCCTTTCGATACTGACACAGCACTACAGCATTACTTTACTGTTCCGTCAGTTGTAAGTTCTTGGTCCTCCATTACAATTATAGTAACTTTGAATTGCAGGTGAATATTCTATTGCAGACCCACATGTTTTTATGATGAATATAACATATTCTAATGTATTTGAATATGATTATACATTATATTTTCAATCATATTTTTAATATTTGAATATCATAAATATGTCAGATTCAGTTACCATTAAAAGTAATTGCAAAACCGGTTGCATCTGATTTATAAATTTAAGATTTCTGAAGATCCGGCTTTCACGACCTCAACAGTCAAAGGATGGACCGGAGGAGGAGAGAAAGAAGAGGAAGAGGAAAGTGTGGAGGTAGGGAGAACCATTCAACAATGATAACGATAGAGAAAAAATGAAGGACAACAAACACACACAGAATATGAGAAGAGAGAACGCTGAAACAACAGCAACGGCAGTCTGGAGTACTGATCACAGGAAGGGACATGCATGAACTACGTATGCTCCATTTTTTTAGATAGTTTTTATGCCCCCTCCCCACGGACGCGTGCCACACACGCTTAACCTCAACAGCCCACCCCCCCCCCCACCCTTCCGTCCCAATCCTTTTGTACGGGGATACGGCCACCAGAATGTTGAATTTCCATGGTAAGCAAATTAATTAAAAGCCTCGACGTTTGAACATTTCAAGTGCCACTTTGTGTGATTTTTTTTTTTGGGGTCTGTTTCATTAGAGTACACAATTCAATCATTTAATTTACTCACACACACACACACACACACACAAATTATAATAATTTAACCTTCAATTCAAAACCATAACTCAGCATGCGTATGTACGCTCCGTAGAACACCCTTTCCCATGTACGCCGGGGCTCCAGGGACACCCCTTCCCCCCTCCAGCAAGCGTACGTACTTTATGTATGGATGGCCTTTAAAAAGATTTTTTTTTTTTTTCAAATGACAAGGAGAGGACGACAGAAGCAAGTCTAACCAGGAAACCGAGAATACGCTGACGACCATAATGGCAGGACACTTCCACACGACATCTGTCGCCCCCCAACTTTATGTATCTCCTCAGGTGACAAAGGGCCTCCCCCCCCCCCCTCTAACCTTTCCCCGACCGTGAGTACGACCAGATATTCAATAGTCAAGCTCCACTGGGCACACAAAGCTCAGGTCGTTTATTGTATTATCGCCTGGCGTATTCTACTGGCGCATGTCCCTAAGTTTGAGCCTGAAGGTTTGGAGCGGACAATGTGCCTGGCTGGCAGTGAGTTTTTTTTCCCTTGTATGTTCAAGGCAACGCTGGATCCGATGGCGTAATATGGTGATTGCCAACATCAGCTAGATTGTGTTGCTATTTGCTTTTTGTTTTGTTTTTTTTCGCCAAATGATGGGGTGGGGAGGTGGGGTGTGTGGGTGGATCGCTTGCTGTTGACATGTTACATCCTCCCTTAATGGAAAAAAGAAAAGAAAGGAAAAACACAAAGAAAAAGGTATCAAAAAAAAAAAACGAAAGGAGAAACTTATGACCTCACAGACAGACACATGAATGAGGTGAGAAACGGAGGTGCGATGGAACCTTACCATCCTAAAAGGGATATTTTATGTTTTAAACAATTCTTTTTTTTTTCCCATCCTGTAATATCAAACACACTTGTGTCTATCAGATTTTATCAAATAGAAAAAAAAAAAGCAGGAACAAGAAAGAAAAACACCTGCAGAAAGAACGAATGGAAGAACCTCCCGCACAGACTCGAGCCAGTAAGACAAGAAAACAGAGATATCGTCTTCAGGTCTCATTATACATGAACACCCCACCCCCCCCCCCCAAAAAAAAAACAAAGCATGAGAGAAAGATTATTAAAATGGAAAAAAAAAAGACAGAAAAGAAGGGGCAAAAGAGAAAATATCAAGGTTCTCGCACACAGACATTAGTATGACAAGATAAGAAACAGAGAAAGAATAATTATCAGACATACATGCCTGATAATGTAGAAACCAGACACTGGTGTCAATACTAGGGTCAAATTTAACACACTGACGGCCCACGAAAGAACAGATAAAAACTATCACGCCTGGCAATACCTGTAGTGGTTAAAGTAGATTATTTTGCTTTTTATGTCGAGCAGGTACGTGTAACAGTAAAATTTTTACCTCATGTAGCATTACACTAGCTTACTTTGACCTGCGACTCGAGAAGACTGTCTTAAGACATCGTGCGATTCTACCGAAGCATATCAAAAATTTATAACAAACTTCACCCACACTATGTAGCCTTCACTTGCATGCCTTTGTTATAATTTCAGCTTAAATGCCGAACTAAAGTTTCCTTCGACATAAGGCATTGGCAAAGACTGCAGGCACTACTGCCAAGATACCCCATCGTCCTACTGAGATAAAATTTAGTTCATATTATAAATAACCTTTACCTCCACAATGTGGCTTTCGCCTGCATGAATGTGTAACAATTTCACTTTACGCAGCCCTATAAAAGTATAATATAGTTCAACACGGGGGCTGGAGAAGACAAGACAGTCTTGAGATATTGAGTGGTTCTGCTAAAATAATTAATAATTAACATATCGTCACTGCTCTACGGTAATGGCATATATCGAGACTTCCATAAAAAGGCAACTGGCGGTTCATTGCATTCCTGAGTATGAATGCTATAAGATCATATTATAGAATAAGAAATGGGCCAATAGGAAGATGTAACAATCCAATAGAATCATAATGGCATAAGTCACCAAATGACAGGAAAAGAAACTTTTTTTTCTTGATATCTCAAAAGTATCAAAGATACTTACGCCATTAGCGTTCAGCAATGGCGTTATAATGAACCACCACAGTGTGGCTTTTGCCTGCATGTAATAACGTGTACCAGTTTCTGCTTGTGCATAACTACTAAAGTTTACTTTAACAAGGGGGTGTCAAAATTGGGCAAAAAGAAAAACGAGTATATAGCGAAACCCTGCGTGAGAAATAAAACCCAAACGGTACAAAGCAAACTAAAGAGGAGACAGAAAATTCACAAAATTTTCGGCTTTCGCCTTTTTCAAGTGAAAAAAAAACAATCGAATAATAAAAGATTTCAACAAGGGGACTGAAATGGACAAGTTGTGTCAGGATATCTAGTCAGGGATGAAGATCTTTGTTTCTCGGGGGCACAGGCTTAAGGCCCAAGACAGCGTGTCGTTCTACTAAATAGGCCTAAGCAGTACCGGTACAACAAACTTCAACTACCCAGAGTGGCTTTCACCTGTGCTGTGCATTACACATGTCAGTCCATGACAGATTGTTGACAAAGAAGGTCAGTGTTCGACACGGCTGTCGGCAGACAGGCAATTTATGGCTTAGTTTTCCATACAATTACTCGGACTGTGCTGCACTGAAAGGACTTTTGAATTACTTTTGACACAAGTTCCTGCGCGGTACACTGAAGTAAACACTGATAATGCCCAATTATGGCATCGAATCTACAAACTGTATACCATTAGACCCTTAGTGGTGATACATTGTTTACATTGTAGACTTTGCAGTGTTTTATTATCTTTTATTATTTCCCAATGCATTTCGTTTCTGCAGGTGTCAGAGCTAATATAACATGTTATGGAAAGGTATGGGTGGCGGTTTGTTTTTGCTGGGGGTTTTTTTCGGGCGGGGGGGGGGGGTGTATTAAAATTTTGCAAGCAAGCTGTACACTAAATTCCCAGAAGAAGAAAGTGGAAGCTGGATACTGCTTTTCTCTCTCTCTCTCTTTCTCCCTCTCACAATGATGTACATATTATCACTTCACTGACGTATCACCGCCATCTTCGTGTACCATACCGAACTAAAAAAAAAAAAAAATTATACTAATACAATGTTTGCATTTTTCATATCGAACACGAACTAGCCTTGTCCAGATGACCAACATATGCAGACGACGACTGCTTTCATCGCATTACTCATTGTATTTGTGCTGTATTATACAGATGTCCAATGGTACAAATACTTTTAAATATTATGTTTCAGTGACTAGTCTCCACAGACCACCAACTCTAATTTTACGTGTGCCATAAACAGAACATCGGCATAAATATCGACATTTTCTTGTAAATCAAATCCAATTTAAATTCTACATTGTTATACTGCCCTCTACAGCCTCCAACATTCGCACCGATTACATTAAAATCTACGTTTACTTTATGTCAATTCTCAACCAACTAACTATAAAATAACGACGCTGACCGTTCACATTTCAAACCTTTGGTATCTCCCATAGAGCAACGCAATCTCTACCCTTGGTGCATCGGCGCGAACCGAATTCTTATAGAACTAACATTACTAAGAGCGCGTGTACATACAGATGCGCACACAAGTAAACACGAAAATGCCAGTCCAGATTCCTCATCTGACAAAATACGGGTGGGTATCTATGGATTTTCTCTGCACGGCAAGGCAGTTTTCCAGCTGTATGGGTCGGGGTGGGGGAACACACCCGGCTGGAAGGTTCATCTTCCTGCCTTCCACATTAAACCTTTCATCAGAATTTGACACACATGTCAGCGAGCTCCTGTTTTTAATTCAAGTTTGCAATGTTTAATGGTGTGCACGCGTGGTGCGGTTTTACGTTGTGAAAAGCTGTTACTGTTAGTGTAACACTGCAGGCGGAAATGCCGTTAAAACAAAGAACTAAATAATAGTGAACCCTGGCAGAAAGTGAAGTAGGCTGAGGACGAGGCGATGTTCAAAGCGTCAGGGAGGGGGCGAGGAGAGGGAGAAAACACACACAAAACAAAAAAGTCACACGCAAACCCTCAAAGCCCTATTTCATGGTAAAAATATAGACTTTCGTAAGACAAGAATGCTGCCTGCCTGCATGACTGTATTTAGCAAGCTATTCTCTAAAAAAAAAAACAAAGAAAACTGACTCGAGGACAGTTTCTGAATTTGTTCTCAGTGCTTGCTTAATTTTTATAACTACATGTTTGTTTTTACGGTTGAATCAGTCCACGGGAAGAAAAAATGATTTTCTCCACTAACTGTGGAGCT
The DNA here is from genome assembly GCA_963931925.1 of Onchidella celtica. Lineage (NCBI taxonomy): Eukaryota > Metazoa > Mollusca > Gastropoda > Systellommatophora > Onchidiidae > Onchidella > Onchidella celtica. Next base: position 19,125,185 of record OZ007582.1, read on the forward strand.
GCAATGTGGCGACGACGTGTCTGGCCCAGTTGTTAACGAGCTGCAATGAAACGAAGGCAAATTTCCCAAATCGGATATCGGATTAAAGAAGTATAAAAAAATACAAACATTGTAGCGGACAAAGGTGATGCAACATCTCTTTTGAAACGCCATACCAGGTGACAGCACGTGAAATATTCCACAATAATAATAATATTGCCTAATTGGTGTTTGTGTGTGCAGGGGGAGGGGTGTCCTGTGTCATGCATTTTGTGCCTACACTAAATTAAAGATTGGCAAAAAATTCGCTTGAAAATGAATCTCGATTATTCTGTTACAGTGCTGTATTCTCGAGTAGATCTTACTTCACTTAACACTACATTCGCATACAAAAAGATGAGACTTGCCCATTTATACATAACATGAGAACCACTGCCACACAAATTTCTCTTCGAAACAACTTCATGCCCCATAGGTGACTAAGTCAGAAGTCAGACTAGTGAAGATTGTAATAATTAATGTGTTAGTGACTTCATAATAACATTATAATTCCTGAATTCTGCAGAGAAAAATGATCACGACAGACTCCTGGGAATTACGAAAATTGCTGTGACTGTTGTCGACAGTCGTGTTGATGATGTTTTTACTGTTTATCTCCATCATATTATTGCTGCTGTCGTGGGTGACGGGGAGGGGGGGGGGGGGGCTACGAACTGTTTACTTTCTGGCAAGGCCAAGAAACAAAGAAACAAATATGAAAAATATTTCAGCATGACCTGGCGGAGATTAAAACAACAAAAAGTTTACCACTGATAACTGAGACAAAAACTGCTGCACCGCGTTGAAATAGTCTGAGGGTAAACTTCCCAGCCAAGACAAAGCGCCTCCACCACCCCCCCCCCAAACCCAGACACATGCATCAACCTATTGCAATTCAACATCTCGAAGGAGGGAAGAGAGGACTACGGCCCGCATAACAGGGATCCCTCTGTCACAGAACTGTATCAGTGTACTTAATAATACGACCTTCCCCGCTGCTTTTTTTTTTTCCAACACTGCGCTGAAAATAATTACATGCTTAGATTGACATACCGTGTCATCGGGACATGCTCATGTGGATTTCTCAGGGGTGACCAAGGTGACATAAACAGGACACACATATACTTTTTGTGTTTCAAACCATTGTGACGTCAACCGGAAACCTTTCCAGTTAACTGCGTGTCAACAACTCCCAGGTTGGCAGGTTATTTTTATAGTCATTCTTTCTTTTTTAATTCTAACCTACAAATATAATGGAGAGCAGCTCTTCATTATCACAGTCAGCTTCACAAATGAACACTGGATAATGAAGGAATAATATGCGCAGACGCAGGCACGCCTAAACACGGCTAAAAATATGGACAGCACTGTTGTCACTACAATAACATGGTGAAAATAGTCACTCCCTGTTGTATAATTATCGTTATTAATATTATAAGCAGAAGTAGTACTAGTAGCAGTTGTAGTAGTAGCAGTAGTAGTAAAAATAGTAGTAGTGGTAGTAGCAGTAGTACAGTAGTAGTGGTAGTAACAGTAGACTAGAAGTAGTAGTAGTAGTAATAGTAGTAGCAGTGGTAATAGCAATAGCAGTAATAGTAGTGTTATTGTTCTCGTATCATTTTTATTATAAACCACTGCTACTACACTACATTAACTACCGCTACTGCTAAATTACAACCACTATTAACCCTAGCCCTTCCCACTATATCCTGTATACAGACAATTCATAAAATATGTACACATATCAAAGTAATGGCAGCAGTAGTAATAGTAGGAGTAGTGTTAATGTTATCGTATCATTATTATAAATTACTACCACCGCTACTACTACTACAATCACTACTAACTCTGACCCTTCCCACTATATCCTGCATACAGACACGTCATAAAATATGTACATATCAAAGTAACAGTAGTATTAGTAGTGATAGTAGAGCAGCAGTAGTAGTAGTAGTTGTGATAGCAGTAGTGGTTGTGTTATTGTACCATTATTATAAACCACGGCTACCACTACTACAATCACTATTAACCTAACCCTTCCCACTATTAATATCCTGTATACAGACACTTCATAAAATATGTACATATCAAAGTGAAAACATTGCTATTTATATCAACACCAAACTCAATGACAGATGATTAAAAATAAACAAATAAAGACGTAAAATCATACCGGACAATGCGAGCTTGTACATGTATACAATATCAATTTATATTTCGAACTAAAGTGAAATTACAACGAAATATGTTCTGATAATTCAGAAGTTAAAAAAACACTTTGCTGATATCATACAAATTTATAGTGACGATAAAAAAAAAAGGAAATGTTCGAGTTTCACCCCCAAAATGCCCACTCTACCACATAAAATTTACAACACAATGAGGTGTTCATTATCACGCGCCAAAGATGAAGCGTTCCACTCCAGCTGTGCAAATGCTATGTTTCACTTAGCGCCAAATCTGCCAATGACTTCAGCCACTATGTGTGTGCTGTTCTATAAATGGGCATGGCTATCAGTATCATTCAGCCATTTCTTGTCATGGGCTATGCGCACTGCCACCCAGTAAGGCCTAAGTATGTCTGAACGCACCCGTGTGTTTAAAGGTTGTGACACTCGTCACCTTGAACTTGAATAATGGTTTGAGATCTTCAAGCTAAACGGTGTCGTCAGGTAGTCCTGGGTCCAAGCAAATTACTGGAGTGTATTCATGAAATTCTCTCTCTCTCTCTCTCTCTCTCTCTCTCTCTATCTATCTATCTATCTATCTATCTATCTATCTATCTATCTATCTATCTGTCACCTATCTATCTAGTATCTATCTATCTATCCTTTTAGCCTCATCACAATAATTTCCCTCTTTACAGAACACGGAATCACATCCAGAACCAGCAGCTCCCTCTCATATACTTCTTAATATTCTCCCTATTGTGCGCCGTCTGCGCCTAGCCACAGAATCCTTACAAGCTGATCTATTCTTCAACTACCAATTACACTTTCGGGTGCAAAGAATGAAAAGAAAACTGTTCATTCCCAAATTTACAAACATTCAAACGAATCTTGACATCTGTAGGGAACAGTGCTCCTGCATCAGTGGGAGTATGTTTTTCCGGGGCTTTTCAGGGTTAAATTCCTTAAATTCAGGGCTACTTAACCCTGTAGGCCTCATGCATCACCAGTGATACACTGAAATCCATCACTCGGTTGCAGTTCCCACCAGAACGCATGACGAGAAAAGTTATTTTGTTTTTTAGTAATTTCTACAATAGACACGAAATCAACCAAATGATCACGAAAACTTTTTATATTATTCCCCTGAGAACAAAATAAATTCTTACAAAATCAAAATTCGCCCACAAGCAGAAATGGGGGTGAGGGGTAGAGGGTTCAATGGGAAAAAAAATGAGAGAAACACATAGTGTCGGGTGAAAGCAGAAACCATCTTTATTATCTGTTATTTTTGTTTAGATTCTTCTTCCCAGGTTTTTAATGTTTCTTACACGGAAAGGAATTCCAGGTCTGATCCATTATTTCCTGAGCCTTTTCTCAAATTTTTAAATTCCAGGGCTTTTTCGCGAATCCCTGAAATTTCGGGGCTGGACGGGATCCCCGGTCCGAGAAAATGTTGCTCTGCAAATCTCAGAAACGTACAAATAACAAATTTATTCATATAACGCTAGTCGATTCGTGACCGCCACGTCCACGTGATACTAAGAAGACGTCCTCATGACTGTAACAGGGCGACAGACAGGCAAGGTATAGCTAGCGTGGGAAGATAGCTAACGGCGGGGAGACAGAGTTATTGTAGGCCAGAGGGGGAAAGTAGCCGATGCAACTGAAGTGCTTTGACACCCGAAAAGGGTAATGTTTACTTGACCGCCGTACTTGTCGATCAGATCACCTGGGAATTGCTTGGGGGGGTAGAGCTGTTTCAATAGTATTTGACGTGGAGTCGACGGGGGTGGCTATTAGGATAACTAATGTACACTCGGTGAGCGTCTTGGGACGCTACCTGACTGGGTATAAATCCCCGAACGCTCCTTCCAACTTCAGACCGCTGAGAGCACTCACCAGCTTCGTGCCGAAGAGGAGACCACAACTGCAACTGTAACTTTGTACTAGTCTTGTGAGTGGGGAAGGTCAGGGAACCCGCAAACATCCTTTGTCAGAGCGTGGTATCTTTGGTATCTTGTCGGCATTTGAGCTGTTGCTGAGTGGTAAGTTAATTGTACGATGTATGTGTATTTTACTTAATGTTCATGATTGTAGAACCTAAATCTAGTGGGTCTACTTTGGTATAACTACTGCCTCTGAGAGAGTCACGGAAACGCCGTTACATATATGTTACGAAACCTTATAGGATGGGGTCTGTTAGAGAGAGCGTTATTCTTCGTGGGGAACGTGTAAATATCATTAAAACTGTATTGATCGTTTATTCTATTGCCTATATGGGAGCCTATGGAGTATGGGAGCTGCAGCCTGACTTATAACAGTGTCAGCGGTTAAAAGTATTAATGACGAATATCCGTCATGGAGTAAGTACGGAAGTCATGCCTTCCAGCAGTAGATTAGGAAGTTGCGATTGTTTTTCTACAGAGGAGGAAGAACAACACCTTCTTGGTCTCAACTTCTTGTACTTTGATTAACGACATCGTGGCTTCTTGGCTTCCCGACCTATTGGTACCTGCCGATACCTGTTGATCTAACTGCGCAGTCAAGCCAGGGTAGAGAGGAAGAACCAGTGCCCAGATAGCGCCATACACCCCTAAAGGAGAGGTTTCCTTATGCTGAATGTTCCCATGTGTTTTATAAAATGTGCTAGAGATTGAATATTACGAAGCCATTTAATTAGCATGTACTGATTTGCATCAACTTCATTCCATCGAAATTCACATGAAATTGTATGACCTATGTTCCTATTATTATTGAATGAATTAATAATTACTGTATATATGTAAGCAATACAGATATCGTTTGTTATAACTTATAGAAGAGAGATAGTCGATTATTTAGTGTGTTTGTGCCGTGCCCATCACGGCTGGTGTCAGAAGAAAGTTAGTGAGAGAAAGTGGAAACATCACAATGGTGTCAGAAGTGGGATCCTGCTAGTAAATAACATTTAATTTTGATCTGGGTCGTGTCAAGGGGCTATTGTGTGATTGTGTGGACAGGTCATCTGCCCTGAGGCGAGTGAGAGAGATTGACATTTAGTGCCTGCGACATGCTCTGATTTTACCTGTGCATTGACTGTTCAATTTTATCTTTTGTCACAGAGAAAATTGTTGTTTGCTATTGCAGGAATATTGTTGTTAACTTCACAGTTACGATCCACGCTTTATTGTTAGCTTTGTTTACAGGTCAATTGCTGATGGACTATCTGGGCGCACTGAAGCTTGCCAGACAAGAAGGCATTAGTGATGAGGAATTCAAAATTAGGTGGGACGAAGAGAAAGCCCAAAACCGAGAACAAAGGGCTATCGAACGAGAAGAAAAGGAGCGCGAACGAGAAGAAAAGGAGAAGGAAAGACAATTTGAAAGGGAGAGAATGGAATGCGAACGGGAACTAGCCAAAAACGGGTGTCACAATGGTAAAGGGAATGGAAAATCTGCTGCCCCGAAGGTACCTAAAATTGCCATTTTTGATGACTCGCGCGAGGATCTCGACTCGTATTTGAAAAGATTTGAAAGGCTCGCGCAGGCAAATGATTGGGAAGAAGACACCTGGGCAGACATGTTAGGGGCATTGTTAACTGGCAGGGCGTTAGATGTTTATTCCGGTCTCAGCGATGAAGACAGTAGGGATTACGAGAAGGTAAAGAAGGTGTTGTTCAAGAAGTATCACCTCACGGCAGAGGGTTATAGGCGTAAGTTTAGGGAGAGTCGTCTAGATAAGGACGAAACTTATACGCAGCTGTCCGTGAGATTGCAGAGATATTTTGAGAGGTGGGTAGACCTCTCAGAGGCAGAGAGAACTATGGAAGGGATTACGGATCTGTTAGTCAGGGAGCAGATGTTGAAGATTGTCGACTGTAATCTTTCCATATATTTGAAAGAGAGGGACCCCAAGTCCGTGCATGAGTTAGTTGAGATGGCGGACTTGTATAGTGAGGCTCATCAGTCGAAGCGAGGGCTGGAGCAACAGCAGAAGTCAGGTAAGAGGGTTGAGGAGAGCAGAAGTAAGCGTTTAGGAGTGAGTAAACCGGTATGCTTCAACTGTGGCTCTCCCAATCACCTGAGTAGGCAGTGTGACCAGGGCAGGACGAAGAAGGGTGCTGCTGCCACTGTCGAGGACAACCGAGGTAAGTCCCAGCGTGAGAGTGGGCGTGGTTGTTTTGTGTGTGGGTCACTTCTCCATATTGCGAGATTCTGTAGGAAGAGACAGAAAGAGACGACCGCAGTCGTACTAACCAGCGATGAGGAAGCCGATGACAGTCAGTGGGAGTCATCGGGCAGGGCGAATACTCAACCAGGGGCTGAGCAGAGTGTTGGGCCACAGACCTTCATTTCTTGGGAGACGGAAGGTAAGAGTATTGAGTTAGAAGGTTCGACAGAACATGAGCCCGAAGACGATGTTCCGGAGAATGATTTATCCGCTCCATTTTTGGAGAAGGGGAGGATAGGGGATAAAGAGATTACTATCCTTCGTGACACGGGATGCACGTGTGCGATTATAAAAAGGGACAAACTGCCTCCTAACAGCTTAACTGGGAAGAACAGGAGTTATGTCCTGATGGACGGGACGAGAAGGTCTGCTCCTGTCGCGGAAATGTGGGTAGAAACCCCATTTTATACTGGGCTTCTCAAAGCGCTAGTAGTGGAAGACCCAGTGGCCGATTTGATTATAGGAAACATAAAGGGGGCGTCTCTTGAGAAGATAAGTGTGGTACTCACGCGATCTCGCAAGGTGGAGATTGACAAGGAAGAGCATGAGTGTGAGAATGCGAGTGCGAAAGTGAGTCAGACCACAGATAATGAGGAGGCCAAGGGCAACTCAACGGAGGAGGTAAGGGTAGGGGCCAAGATAGGGGAACTCACACCAGGTGAGATAGCCCGGGCCCAGAGAGAGGACGAAACTTTGAGAGTTTTAAGGGAGAGAGCCACGTTGGAGCAATCGGCTGAGGTAGGTACTCACATAAAGGAGAGTAAGGGAATTTACTATCGGGTAAAGAAGGCCGGGGCTGGACGTGCTGATGTGGAGCAGTTGTTGGTACCTAAGCAGTACCGAAGTGAGCTGATGAAGATAGCTCACGAAGGAGTGTTCGGGGGACACTTAGGAATTTCGCGCACACAGGACAGAATAATGCAGTCGTTCTTTTGGCCTGGGATAGGTGCGGACGTAGGTCGTTTCTGTCGATCGTGTGACGCGTGTCAAAGGACATCCAATAAAGGTAGGGTGACAAAGGTACCCCTAGTGCCGACACCCCTGATCGACACGCCCTTTTCGCGCGTCGCCATAGATTTGGTTGGTCCACTTCCACGTACGGAACATGGGAGATCGCGTTATATTTTGACGCTAGTAGATTATGCCACGCGTTTCCCGGATGCCGTAGCCTTAAGGGGGATATCAGCCGAGCAGGTCAGTGAAGCGTTAATGGAAATATTTTCTCGGTTAGGCATACCAAAGGAAATAGTTTCAGATAGGGGATCACAGTTTACCGGTGAGCTGATGAGAGAGGTCAGTGCACTTCTCAAAACGAAACAGATATTCTGCTCGCCTTACCACGCGATGGCCAATGGTCTGTGTGAAAGATTTAACGGAGTGCTGAAGAATATGCTTCGCCGAGTAGCTCATGACAGACCCAAGGACTGGGACAGAATGTTGTGTCCACTGCTGTTCGCGTATCGCGAAACCCCACAGGCCAGTACAGGTTTTTCGCCGTTTGAACTAGTGTTCGGTCACCCTGTGAGAGGACCACTTGCAATACTGAAGAATCTGTGGACTGGGGAAGCGGAGTCAGAAACGAGGTCATCGTACGAATACGTGTTAGATATGAGGGAACGATTGGAGGATGCCATGAAAGTCGTAGCCGAGAACAGCAGCGTCGAAAAACACAGGCAGAAGAAATACTACGATAGGGGGGCCAAACAGAGGAAATTCCAAGTGGGCGATTCCGTCCTCATACTTCTCCCAAGTGACGGATCGAAACTACAGATGACTTGGAAAGGGCCTTACAAAGTAGAAGAGCAGAGAGGGTCAGTGAACTACATGGTGAACGTCAAGGGGAAGAGACGACTGTATCACGCGAATATGCTGAAGAAGTATATTGAGAGGGAAGACGAACAGGAAAACACAGAGGCAATAGCTGCAGCTATAATTGACGAGACCGATGAAGGAGAGGAAGCGACTTCGATGCCTCTGGAGACAGTCATGCCTAAGCTAGAACAGACCGAAACCTACAAGGATGTACAGTTAGGGGACACGCTAGATCAGGATCAGAGAGAACAGATGCAAGAGCTCATGGAAGAATACAAAGATATATTTACCGATGTACCGGGGCTCACTGACCTGATCAAGCACAAAATCCCATTGCTAGATCAAAAACCTGTGAAGGTAAGACCCTACCAACTACCGTACTCAACTAGAGAAGCTGTCAATGCTGAGGTAGGCAAGATGCTTGCGGCCAGAATCATCGAACCGTCCGAGTCCCCGTACAATAGTCCAATTGTATTAGTTAAGAAGCCCGATGGTCAACATCGTTTCTGCAACGACTACAGGCGGCTAAATGTTGTGACTGCCGATGACGCCGAACCGATGCCTGAGGTAGAAGCCATTATTTCCAATCTAGCGGAGGCAAAATATTTCACCAAGCTGGACTTGACAAAGGGCTTTTATCAAGTTCCGATGGCCGAGGAAGATAAACACCTGACGGCGTTCGCCACACCGTTTGGGCTATACCAGTACAGGGTCATGCCGTTCGGGTTGAAGGGATCCCCCGCCACATTTAACAGGCTCATGAGGAAAGTATTAAAAGATGCTGGCGAAGGGGTAGATGCATTTGTAGACGACTGTCTTATACACAGTGCAAATTGGCCTGACCACTTGGAACGTTGTCGGAATGTCTTCGAGCGACTGAGACGGGCAAATTTAAAAGCTAGACCTACCAAGACGCTAATAGGGATGACAGAAGTCGAGTACTTAGGCCATAAGCTGGGACAGGGGACTGTAAGACCGCAGGAGAGTAAGGTGCGAGCCATTGTCGACTGTGACCGACCGACGACCAAGACACAAGTGAGGAGTTTCCTGGGGCTAACGGGGTACTATCGGAAGTTTGTACCAAATTACAGTGCAATCTCGGCGCCGTTGTCAGACCTCACAAAGAAGTCCCAGGGCACAAAGTTCGCGTGGGGACACGCGCAGGAGAACGCGTTCAATGCCCTAAAAATTTGTTTGAGTTCCGAGCCGATACTACGGATGCCAGACTGGAACAAGGAACTGATTCTCCAGACAGACGCATCTAACCTTGGAGTGAGTGGCTGCCTACTTCAAGAAGACGAGGGTACGAAGTATCCAGTTGTATATGTTAGCAGAAAGTTGAAACCTGCGGAGAAGAACTACTCAACAATTGAAAAGGAATGCCTGGCCATAGTTTTCGCCGTTAGTAAGTTGCAGGCGTATCTGTATGGGAGAAACTTCGTGTTAGAGACGGACCACCGACCTCTAACTTGGATGCGAACTAAAGACCAGAAGAACGCGAGGGTAACTAGATGGAACCTGGCGCTGCAACCATATAACTTTCGAGTCAGCAACATCAGGGGGCGAGACGCTCTATGGGCCGACACTCTATCTAGATTACCAGTAGATTAATAATTTTATTAGCCGATTTTGCCAGGGAAAATCGACTTAAGTGGGGGCGATTGTAACAGGGCGACAGACAGGCAAGGTATAGCTAGCGTGGGAAGATAGCTAACGGCGGGGAGACAGAGTTATTGTAGGCCAGAGGGGGAAAGTAGCCGATGCAACTGAAGTGCTTTGACACCCGAAAAGGGTAATGTTTACTTGACCGCCGTACTTGTCGATCAGATCACCTGGGAATTGCTTGGGGGGGTAGAGCTGTTTCAATAGTATTTGACGTGGAGTCGACGGGGGTGGCTATTAGGATAACTAATGTACACTCGGTGAGCGTCTTGGGACGCTACCTGACTGGGTATAAATCCCCGAACGCTCCTTCCAACTTCAGACCGCTGAGAGCACTCACCAGCTTCGTGCCGAAGAGGAGACCACAACTGCAACTGTAACTTTGTACTAGTCTTGTGAGTGGGGAAGGTCAGGGAACCCGCAAACATCCTTTGTCAGAGCGTGGTATCTTTGGTATCTTGTCGGCATTTGAGCTGTTGCTGAGTGGTAAGTTAATTGTACGATGTATGTGTATTTTACTTAATGTTCATGATTGTAGAACCTAAATCTAGTGGGTCTACTTTGGTATAACTACTGCCTCTGAGAGAGTCACGGAAACGCCGTTACATATATGTTACGAAACCTTATAGGATGGGGTCTGTTAGAGAGAGCGTTATTCTTCGTGGGGAACGTGTAAATATCATTAAAACTGTATTGATCGTTTATTCTATTGCCTATATGGGAGCCTATGGAGTATGGGAGCTGCAGCCTGACTTATAACAGTGTCAGCGGTTAAAAGTATTAATGACGAATATCCGTCATGGAGTAAGTACGGAAGTCATGCCTTCCAGCAGTAGATTAGGAAGTTGCGATTGTTTTTCTACAGAGGAGGAAGAACAACACCTTCTTGGTCTCAACTTCTTGTACTTTGATTAACGACATCGTGGCTTCTTGGCTTCCCGACCTATTGGTACCTGCCGATACCTGTTGATCTAACTGCGCAGTCAAGCCAGGGTAGAGAGGAAGAACCAGTGCCCAGATAGCGCCATACACCCCTAAAGGAGAGGTTTCCTTATGCTGAATGTTCCCATGTGTTTTATAAAATGTGCTAGAGATTGAATATTACGAAGCCATTTAATTAGCATGTACTGATTTGCATCAACTTCATTCCATCGAAATTCACATGAAATTGTATGACCTATGTTCCTATTATTATTGAATGAATTAATAATTACTGTATATATGTAAGCAATACAGATATCGTTTGTTATAACTTATAGAAGAGAGATAGTCGATTATTTAGTGTGTTTGTGCCGTGCCCATCACGGCTGGTGTCAGAAGAAAGTTAGTGAGAGAAAGTGGAAACATCACAATGACATTAGTATGTCGAGTTCTATACATGACTGTGTTAGAGAAAACACGTGTCGACGGGCTTCTGCAGGCCATTGGTAGGCCCAGGTCTTAGCTGACCCATAAAGTAGCCTGCCTGTACAATAGACTATCTGCCATTGTGCCCCCAGCGAGGGTGTCAATGCCCTCAATGACAGCTGCCGCCGTTTGGTCAAGGCGCTAAGAGCGAGGGTTAACTGGCGGGGGTTAGGAGGGGAATGGAAATGACACAAAAACAACTCTGGCGTAAAGTGTAGTGACTGTGATGATGAATTGTGTTGGAGGTTGTAGTGGCGGTGGTGTGTTGGAGTGGCTGTGGTGATGATGGTGGCGTACTGAGTGCCAGAAGTGGTGGTGGTGTTAGTGTAGCTGCGGTCGGTGATAATCACTAAAGTGGTTGTAAGTCAGGGTTCGTACAAAGTCTTGAAAACTAATTTTAAGGACTTTTCAAGGACTTCCTAAGGACTCAGAGTAAACAAATTAAGGACCTGTGTGCCTGTGATCAAGAAATATTACAACTATACAGGTGGTGTGCAGCACTAATCGACACGGAATGTTTCTATATCCAGAATTCAAACATTGTCGATTCACACTCTGAAAAGTTCAGTTATTTCAAAGTACCAATTATTCAGTGTGCAATTGGAAGATTTGAATCGCAAAAATTTCAACTGAAACACAAATTTTAAGGACTTTTTAAGGACTTTGGCATCATTTTCAGAATTTAAGGACTTTTTGAGTACTTATTTTTTCTTTTATGAAAATTAAGGACTTTAAGGACTTTTAAGGACCTGTGTGAACCCTGTTGTTGTTTTTGTGGTGGTGGTGAGGCTATTGTGATGATGGTAGTGTAATGAGTACCGCCCTGATGACGGTATTAGTGTTGACGTGGCCGGTGATGATAGCTGTAGTGGAAGTTGTAGGTGATAGTGCATTGATTAAGCTCTGGTGATGATAATGATGATGGTGTACTGAGTACAGTGGTGTTGGTGTTGTTGTAATGATGACCACTATAGTGGATGTTGCAGTGGTGATGTGTATTGGCCAAGCTGCATCATGCAGCGATGATAAGGATGGTGTGCTGGCTGTGGCGGTAGTAGTGGTGACACAAAAAAATGAGAACTGTATGTACCGACCCCCCCCCCCCCAATTGCCTTCAACAATATCTTGTTAACACACAAAATCAAGGTTATCCCGCTATATGCCAACTACACATGTACGTATATCTTACGCATGGATGAACTATGTACTACGCACTACGTGTCACGAAAACAGTTCATAAAGGGAAGGGGAAAAGGATGTCATTTTAAAAAAAGGCAAAAACAACCCAAAAAATGAAGCACAGCAAACAATAGCAGGAAGAAAGTAGAACAAAACAAAAAGGAAATGACACGTACACGACGTAAACAAACAAAACAAAACAAAAAAAACACACGCATTTTTAATTGACTGAATGGATCACTGCGCGCACGAACACGGTGGCGTACCCTATTGTCAACACAAACATTACGTCTAGCGTGTCTTTAGTTGTGTAATTTCGTTTACTAAAACCTATCATCAACAATCTCATCTCTTCGGTCAATGTAAGACAATGTCACATTATTCTCCTCGTATCAGTTTATAAAGACTGGGGGGGGGGGGCGGAGGAGAGAAACAACAGACCTTTTCTCAGTAACTGCAGCACTTAAGCTATCAAACTTGACATGAACATGTGAAATTATTTGATGTTCGACATGGCGGCATAGAAATTTAGCTATGATACATGTGCATAATATAATACCATTCACCATTCTCTTCGTATTATGTAAAGTGTCCACGTAATTTATCGTCAAAAACTGAAACAGTACACAAAGTTTCATAATATTTGGTCACGTAGACATGAAGTGTTAGGTGCTTACACGAAGTTTTGGATGCTTACACGAAGTTTTAGGTGCCTACACGAAGTTTTAGGTGTTTACATGTTCACTCTCTAGCACCGTTACAGTACGACATAGTTTCATTTCTCTGCTGCCTTTGCAAGCATCTTCGTTTCAGGCTAATATCTTGATTTCAGTTGTACAAATAGATCTATAGTTTAAAGCCACATTAGTCCGTGTACATAATTATTAATCTTGACAATAAATTGGCTATTTACATTTAACTCAGAAAATTAATGGGAATAAGGGGTGAAAAGGTTCTTACCTATTGATACATGAGCATAGCTTTATGGTATAATCTGTACTCTTTTCAGTATATCTGGTTTAGATATGTTCTCTTCCAGGGCTTGATAGGAATTTGATTTACACCTGTCACCTAAGCATCTGAGTACATCCAGGTCAATGATCCTCTCTGGGAAATCCCCAACCTTTGCTGTACTCTCGCAACTGATAAATTATACTTATAGATCCGTGTGTACGTACGTCAAAGACAAATCCTACACGTACAAACTCTTATTTGAAACAGATCGTGCCAAATTACACGTAGTTGGAACCTGATGAACCAGGTTTCCCTCCCCTCTCCCATACGGTCAACCCGATGTGTTTTTCATGATAAAGTTATTATAACAAGGATACCCGTTCCAACTACTTGATGTGATCGAAAAAAATATCTAGCAAATCTCACTTGTTTACAGAAATGATGAAGAGCTCTGGGTTATCTACAGGGATCATAGCCAACATTCATGTGTAAATTCAAGGGTTTGTTTCAAAAGATTTTTTTTCCAGGTTCATTTTTCAGTTTTCTACCGCAATGTCAAAGTAAAATAAGTAAACTGAAAAAAATGGAAGTCTGCGTTCTTGTGATCGCTTTTCTCTTGTTGTGTGTTCGGGTTTGTTTGTTGTTGTTTTTTGTTGTTCTTCTTCTTCTTTCTTTCTTTCCCGAGATTTTCAAGGACACTTTGCTGTTTTCAAGATTTTTCAAGACTGAAAAACTATTTTGTTCTTCATCTATTTTTTTTAAACGTCTTCAAGGTCTGCTATGAGCCCCCGCTTATCGAAGCTAGAACGCTTTTACTTCTTTTTTTTTTTTTTTTTCAATGTTTCAATAACGGAAGTGATAAAATGGCTGGCTAGCACCTGCAAGATTTGAGTAACTTGTCTTTGAACTTACCCACTAATCAGCCTACCTACCGTTTTCCATCCCATCCGTCGTCGAGTTTCATTTCTTCTGTCTCGGGGATTCAATTACTATTTACGGATCAAAGCGGGTAAGAGTTCCGGTCAGTATATGGCAGTACAATTTGTTTACTGAATGCACGCATAACAGATCTACATCGTTCCGCCGAACACTGTGTCATGTAGCACACAGTCTGTGTCATTTGTAAAGGGAAGATGATAATAATAAGATCTAATATGAACCCTTTACGATCTCTAACTTTTAAATGAAGTTCAAGCCACAGAGCCCTGAAGACGACCATTAGTGGTAAGGAGTGTAAGATTTCATAATTATTCGCTTTTCTAACATCTAGACGAATTTTATGCCAAAGAGCCCTAAACACGATCACTAGTGGTAAGAAGTGTATAAAATTTAAAAATGACATAATTATTCGTCTTTCTAACTTTAAGACAAATTTTAAGCCATGAAGCCCTGAAGACAATCATTTGCAGTAAGAAGAGTATCAAATTGAAAGATTACATACAACTATTCCCTATTCTAACATTAAACGAATTTTGGGCCAGGGAGCCCTGAAGACCAGATACATCATTATTAGTAAGACGTGTATAAAATTTAAAGAGTACATAATTCTTCGCTTTTCTAACATTAAGACGAATATTAAGCCACGGGGCCCTGGCGGTCATCACTGGTAAATTAAGATGTGCACAAAACTGGAAGATTATATAATAATATATAATTATTCGCTATTAACCAAGGAGAAGCAAAAGACGCGCTGCAATGTCGTAGCATTCCCTCATCTATTAATACAGATTTTTGATCGAGAGAAATGATTGTGTTGCACAAAATGGGCTATCAGACAGTGTAGAGTGCAGTCAATAGCACAGAGACCAGACATTCTGCCGGTACCGGCAAGTCTGTTAACTCCCGCCCTGGATAATGAAGGTGTCTTGTGGAAGAGTTGGCAGGACGCTGGTGGTAGGAGGGGGCAGCAGCAGCAGCAGCAGCCCTGTGGCGCTCAGGCCGACCTACATTCAGCACTGGCTGATTCTCCTCCATATTGATTAGGGGTGAAAGGATGTTTCAACTTTGTGGGCTAAAAAATGCCATTGATTTGGCTCGGGCTGTGACTAGCCGTGGATCGCGAGTGGTCGGGTGGGAGGAGGAAACTTGTCTCCAGTGAGAACTGAACTCAAGACAGTACTGACAGGGCGAGAGACGATACAATAATTATACACCAATATAAAAAATATATCGCCAACATAATGTACTTTTCCTGTTTATGCATAAATTGTAGAAGGCGGCAAGGAGCGGAGAGAGTGAATGACCGTGCGTTCTGATTAGTTTTTTGTTGTTGTTGTTGTTATATTTTATGTTTCTCAAAGCTTGTTTGCATGATTCTTCTGTATATTTTGAATTGGCCGCTAGTTCTACAAAATACTTGAACTTTATTTTTTAACAAATAAACAGGAAACTCTTCTTTAGTGAGAACTGAACTCAAGACAGTCTTAAAAAGGGGAGAGGCAAGACGATCGATAATTACACACCAATACAAAAATATATCGCCAAATATATACTTTTCTTGTTTACTGAACAGACAGAAGAGCCAGTGGTCGGATGGGAGGACTGAACTTAAGACAGAATTGACAGGGTGAAAGACCATACAATAATTATGCATCAATACAAAAATATATCACCAAATAATAGTGTACTTTTTTCGTTCACTCAACAGTCTTAGAGCCAGTGGCCGGGTGGAAGAGGAAGCTCTTTCTCAGTAAGAATCCAGCTCAAGACAGTACTGAGAAAGTGAGAAATAAGACACTAATAATACACCAATATTATTGTATATTGCATTTTTCTTGGTGGTTATCAATATTGATAACACTGACTTTACAGAGACTGAGTTAGGAGCTGGGTGCGCTAGACGGGGTAACAAAAAAAAAGGGGGGGGGGGGGTAAAAACTTGAAAACTTTTGTTTTGACACTATAAAAATGGCGGCCATGGCATATGCCCCATCTGTCCCACTTAGCTACGCCTCTGTGACCTTAAATCGCATATGTCACATCATTACGTGACCAACTGTCCTTGAGCAACGGCAAGGGCAGGGTTTAATAGTGTAGACATTTGGAAAAGGAATAGTAGAGGGGTTTTAAACTTTTAAAAAATACTGAAAACGCAAAATCGATAAAATTGACCTTATGGTGCCTTTTAACGATTTCCTCGAATCAGGTAATGCCGAAATATAAAATGCCTCATTTTGTCGGGGGGGGGGGGGGGGGGGCTACACATATGTCATGATTACTCCCCTGCACAAGTCACTGTGATATTGCAACCGGCAAAATAAATGTTGCTTTGAAATACGGCCATAAAATATTGCGGTAAGATTACGAAATTCTGAGAAACCCCCAATATCTTTGGCCCTTTTGACAACTGCTCACGTAAGGACAGCTGTTCTCCACCATAAGGCCATTGGATCTAGTAGATTCCACTTAACCCTCCTAGAGCTCAAGTTCCCATGATAAACGAATCAATATCTGGTATTCAGGAAAAATAATATCCAGCCCCCCCCCCGCCCCCCAACACACACACACACACACACACAAATTAGCGCAGAATAATAATTAATATTACATTTCAAGGCCACTCGTTCTACACAGCACCGATGCTGACTAGCAATAAAAAACAGTGATTCATTCATTTGATTTTTTTTACAATAAGATTTACCCCATCACATTATGTACGAATCTTTCTTCTTTTTTTTCTTAAGCCGTTTAGGAGCCAAACGACTTGTTACTGAGCGAACGTGCCGTATTTAAAGGCGAAACTCACGCTTTCTGGGCAAGTGTCAATTTCAGTCAAACTGACGATATTTCCGCATGTATCATTGTAATGATGTAAGGGAACGATACATCGCTGAAACTGCAGTTTAAACGTGATTCAGGCGTATTTTCAAAATTTTGACCTCTGTCCACTTCTAGGGCCTGGAAGATTATAATGGATTCCTTTTCACTCTATCATATTCAAAAGCGTTTAATTACGAGCAAATGAGCACTGCAAGTTGTACATAATTATATTGGGGACAAGACCAAGAGGCAGATCGAAAGGGGAGAAGGTGGGGTGGGGTGGGGGGGGGGGGGGGGTAAAGAGTGGCGTGTGTCGTCAGACTGAAGGAAGTTGACCCGCTGACAGACGAAAAAACCGTTAAAACCTGGAGCGGGGGGGGGGGGGAGAGAGATCAGGGTAGTATGGCTTGTACCAGCACGCGCGAGCCATTATCAATGTGTTGTTGTGTTGCGCATTATTTTGATCTGCCTGCTCACCAGGGCGATGCCATCTCCAGGCTGACACTGAAGGACGAGCACACGACCCATCCTTACCCCACCCCAAGTCAACAATGCAGCTGTAAGAGCGCGGGAAAAAACAAAAACAACATAATAGGAAACTCATTTATTCATGTGTAGGCGGACTTTGCATTCTTTCGTTGTGTTCAATTTCCCCAATCTCCAGTTCGCCATATAATTAAAAAATATATATATATATTCTCCAAAGTCTGAAGTGAATTCTCCCATTCCCTGTTTACCATTCGGGTTTTCCCGAATATATATCGAGCCTTTTGTTCAACTTTTTTTTTTTAATTTTTACAAATTACTTTGGAAATTCTTGCACTGTCCGGAAATTCGTCTTGGAATTAACGGGGGCGAGGGCTGCCAACTTCTAATCTGTTGTGAGTTGGTGTAGTTTTTAAATTCAATTTCGGCGCCACCGAGCGTGGCGACACGGCGACAAAACATAATAACTGTAAGTTCAGTCATTCTAGGAGGCGGGACAGGTGGACGCGGGGAGGGGTTCCCCCACCGGCAGCGGTTCTCATCCCTATGACTGGCAAGTGGCATCCAGGTCCATCCATTTAATAATCATCCATTTTTATACCCACATATTAAAGGAAAAGTTTTGATCATCGACTAATTAGCGTTCATTTACGCCTTTCGTTTCTTTCAATAGGATTTACGCTATCACATTGTGCACGTAACAGTCCAGTCTGTTATGGCCGAATGGGACGCAACAGAGCTGCTATTCAGCTGCATTGACACGCCGTGTTAAGCCAAACTCACTCTTCCTGGAAAAATATCATTTCTTTACGAACTCGAAGCATTTTGGCTGATCCATCAGTGAATTCCTCTCTGCCAACTTTGGGGCCACTCCCTCAGCCCCCCCCCCCCTTCCTCCTGGGTGACCCAGAATTCATGATGCTCCGCAACGTGTGCTATAACTTACAAACACAACCCCAAATCTGAGAGACCTCCACATATTAAAGATAAAACTTTTAAAAATGTAGATTTCAAATAGGTCGTTTCGCATTCATAATATAAACATATTTTCGTCTCCCTCTTTAGCCCACTTTATGGTTGAAACTTTATTCTTAAACGTGTTCCACGTGCTCAGCGCGACCTCATGAGTTATACAGCGACAGATGGACCCGAGAGTTGTCACCTCTTCAACAGTGAGGTTGTGGGAAATGAAATATCTTACATGCTCAACCTCCGAGCACAATCACTGCCGATCACAAACTGGCCAAGCTTTGGGAACAACAACCAGTTTCATGTATTGTTCTTGCACACACAACTAAAATGGTAGCGATGGAGCTTCACAATTGCCATGACAACAAAAGCTCGCGCGCCCATCGGTTCGCGACTTGCTGATTCCCCCACCCCCAAGCTGTGGTGTGAAATTCTGTTTCTGTTTCAATCATTATCACTTGCTACGCAGCCTTGCATTAGAGGCGCCCCTGTTTTGAGTACCGTTTCATCCACCCCACCCCTTCCAATGTCACACGCCAGCACGAGCATGCGTCTCGTCCAAAATTCATATCGATTATTTCCTCCGTGAAGCTCAAGATTCACCTCTCGTGGGTGGTAGAAAGTAGAAATCAAATGTGCCAGATTGTTCTCTGAATCCCTCGCGTTCCAACTGCACCTTCATGGCCATTCCAACTGCAACTTCCCAGCTGATGCTGTCATTACAATGTATTATGCATTCATTTATTAACAATGCCGATATTTTACTTTGCTGCTGTCTCTCGGCTGAGTTATTTTAAGACAGATCAGTTACCTGTTAATTAACCATCTTAACCGTTTGAAATCAATGAAACGGAACATTTTATTTTAACTTCCCTCATTTTGGATTCTCTTGTGACATAATTATTGGTAGATCTAAAAAAAAGGGGGGGGGGGTGTCAGATTATGATAGATAGTTGTGTTGTGGTGAGTGAAAAGCAGATCAGATAACGGGTCTCAAGACTCCGGACACAGTACATGTAGTAACTATGAAGAATCCACTATTTTATTTCACTATTTCCACAATTTCTGGATGAGCAATCGCATCCTCAGCATATTCCTTACACCACCACACAGTTCATTGTTACTGACCCCCCCTAGGTCCCCGGGAGTGTAACTAAATGAAGACGGGTACTGTTAACCCTCTAGGCTCCACCATGTATCACTAGTGATGCAGACATTTAACACTCGGTTGCAGTTCCCACAAAAACTTAGCGTGAGAAAAGTAACTTGTTTTTAGTATTTTCTGCAATATATATACACAATAAATCAACTAAATGATCATGACAAACCCCTTGATTATGTCCCTAAGAACAAATTCTCACGAAATCAAAATTCGCCCACATGCAGAAATGGGGACGGAGCCTTGTGGGTTGAATATCTGAGCGACATTTCAACTGTGCTAACAGTATCATGTCTAGCCTAAACACCATTCATACATAAAAATTTACGCTGTAAAGCGCAAGTAAAGCGCGTCGGCCTACAAAGTAGTGGTCAATTTTTAAAAATTAGACATTTCTTTGCCGGAGTAAAGTTTCGAATATGACACTATGGACACTATAGGGTTACCCTATGAATGCCGACAATGCACACTCGTGGACACAGGCATTTGTAACACAGGCTGCAAGATTGTAGAAAGGTGAAAGTCCTTCTTAGAACAGTAATGTTTCACTGTTTAGAGTCATACCCACAACTTGACAAAAACTACCGTAATCACATCCAAAAGCAACAGGGAACATGAATACAGTAACTTTCTGGTAAGTAAGTAAAAGGTTAAGACAGGACAATAGGATTACTGCCACCTAGTACTGTCAAAGCAAGAGTACTCTACAACACTGACCCTTCAATCACATATCTGTTTAATTCATCTCTTCCTCGGGCGTGCAATACAATAACATATTCTGATTTTAGCGTCGGATCTAGCTCTGAGACTGATAGAACCAGTGGCTAAAACCCAGAGGCCGCGGACTCGCAGAACGCATTAACCTGAAGACAGATCTATGATTTCTGACCTCTTCCCCCATCCCCACCTAGGAACACCTGGTTCACCTCCATCTTTTGATACTGACACCGAATTTAACCCAGATTGTCAAAGTAAGAGTAACTAATCCCTTAGCGTTAGAGTTGGGAAACAATACGGGACGATTGTGTTAGAAAGCACTGACACCTTGGTTTTGGTAAAACATGATAACATGCCTGAATAAACTCAACTTCTGGGTGTCGATTAAAGTGTAGCCAGGTTTGGGATTTTTATTAAATGCCATACATGCGATTTTTTTTCTTGTTCTTGTTGTCGATTAAGGTGGTAATGAAGGTCTTTCATCCTGTTTCTTCCACAAGCACCCCCCTCCCCCCCCCCCCCAAATCACGCATCTTACATCCCCAAATGCCGATCTCAGCTAGTGGGAGTACTTGATATGACGTCTTTGGCTTGCTACTCGACTAGTTCTTACTCTTAGGTATGTTTTACCGATTCACTTTCTCCCACACGAATTAAATACTGTCCTTATCCAATAGACTGCGCTGATCCCACAAATCAAGATATTCCATTATAGACTTCGCCGTGGCCTTTGCTATTCCACAGGAGACGGCGAGTCCTCGGTTCTCGGGGGAACTTTTTGTTTTCTTTCTAATGTAAGGCAAAGATACGTTGTTTTTCTTTTTTCTTTTGTTTTGTAAGTAAAGAGGTGGATGTTGATGGGGAAAACACGATGCTTGCAGAAACTAGGCCTTTCACAATCGTCCTACCAGGCTCCATTTTTGCACCTTGAACTTTCACAGATTTTGAAGACACGCATATTATTGCCGTTTGGTGAAGAAACACCGTAAATGAAAAAAAAAAAAAAGCGAAACTTTTCAGGACAAAGATAAAAAGAAACAGTTCGCTCGAATCTTTGTTCAATTTTCATTTTGTGACATTCAAAAGAAACTAGTAGTGTAACAAAATTGTAACCCAGGCAGAAAGATAAGGCCATTTCATTCTCGAAAATGTTAACAAGTGAATTTGACCTATTTTGACATTACCGTCTTTTTCCGTAACACGGCAGCATGACACACAGTGGGTGTTTTATTCCTAGGAAAGTGTTTAACTAGTGACACGAGAAAACGTTTACAATCCCTGTGGGTGAAACTTCAGTCTCGACACAGTGAGTTTTAGCCCAGAAAACGAAGAGCAAAATTTTTCATTCGTGTTGTGAGCTCAAAGACCTGTGTCGATCTCATCACAGCGAGTTTGCCTTTTGTTGTTGTTTTTTTTTTTCATTTTTCTTTCCATCGTGCCACTGGCACCGACTTGCTCAAGTGTGCAGGTGCTCATGAATCAGCACTCGCCATATTACGAGCATTCGGCGTGCACTCGGCTAGGGCTAGCCAGTGGAGTGAGCTGGCGTCGATGCTCTACATAATGACAAACGTGCGATACTGAACTCTCGCATGCACAAAAACTACCTTTTCAAGGGACCCGCCCGGCTCTGTTGCAAACTGAAGCGGCAAAGGTAAAAATCATAGCAACGGCGTAATCACGATAATGAATGCCAGAACAACTACCTGGTTACTTATATAAGTTGTCGATAAACAGCATCCTCTGTACGGGCTATTCTATAAGGTTATTACCAACACACACACAACTATAGGATGACAGTTATCTCCTACCGAGAAGTCTACGTTTGTTTACATACACGTATAAAGACACTCCAGTATAGAAATATTCTATCTCCCTTGACTCCGCTTTTTAGAAATGTACTTCAAAGTGAGCCCTTCTAACCAAGAAATGTCGGTACAGAGAAGTTTGAGTATTACCACAGACATAGGATACCGAGGTGGATCAATTCGTCATTTTCCATCCGTCGACTTGCGCGCGTATCGTCCATGTCAACAATGCAACAATTCGTACCACACCCCTTCTTAAGTACCATAGAGCCCTGTAAGTAATATTCACCGTGTTTATACGCGCGCGCAAGTTGTGGACATAATTATAATGAAAGAACGAATGGTTCGTCTCGGTATTCTGTGTCTCAGGTATTATCACCCATTTATGGACAACGTATAGAACTATATGTGGACAACACATTGACGGGAAATTAAGAGATGTACCAAATATCAATCAAAGTCCCTTGATGAATGAACTCAACATTTTTGCGAAAAGTGAACACATAACACATGTAAGCCAGTGTCACATGTCACAACACGGCTGAGTACCAAAAAAAAAAAACCTACACTACCAACTGTCTAATCTACTTCTTAATGCATTATTTAATTAAAAACTACATGAAAATGACTTCCTCTCCTCCAATCATAATTATGTATCCACTCTCAAGGAAACGGCACCTGAAAATATCATTGCTCAGACCGTAAAATTTATCGTGTTTACAGTAGGGACGCGTGTTGCAGGATAAAGGTTAAGATTGCCTCTGTGAAGTCTGCTTCCCTAACGCGCACTTGGAACTGAAGGTGTCCCCGATAATCGGTGCAAAGACATAGCACCAGTACTTGAGAGACCGAGAGAAATGGTCAATTTTTGGAAAACCATTCAAAAGTTTCGTGTGGCAAAGAAAAGCCAAACGCAAAACCATGACCTAAAAATCCCAGTTTTGAGTTTTCTACCCCTCCAGAACAGAAAGTGCCCCAGCGCGTCTTTTGCTTGACATTACACAGTAAGATAATGCTACAAACATTCTCAAAATTCGGGGGGGGGGGGGGGTGCTACTGCTACTACTCAGAGGTTGTGACATACGTAAAGGTGTCATGTCCAAAACCTTTCTCCTGAACTTCCTCCCTCCCCCCTTTATCAGAAATTAAGAACATTTCCTTACGGTAAAATATTCAGGTTTACGACATTTCCTGGTTGTACATGGACAAGACGATCACAGGCGCTGTTTTAATTTCTTTCGTTAATGATGTACCAGTAGTAGAAACGATCAGCATGCACAGTTGGTACATGTGGAGACAGCGAGGAGTTTCTAATTATTGTCAAATCTCAGATTATGATCTCTTCAAGCCATCACCAGCCAACACAGTCACAGACAATACCTCGTGCCTGGATACAAACTAATTCTCAGTCCCCACCCCTAAGTACTTTTCCAGTAACGTGTCGATCTTGACACTCGAGTCGTGTGTTCAACTGTAAGACTACAGAATACTGTCTCCGATTTCTACGAATGAGTGTGAGTTGGCCATGCCATGGGTGAGCGAGGCGAACACAGAAATCAATGGTTTGCATTAGGGTCGAACCGATGCATGCATGGAACACATGCCAGCGAAACGGAACCCGATATGGGTAAATTAAAAAACTAGAAGCGTCAAGTCTGTGCCGCGACATCTACAATTCAAATTATTTATAATGAATTATCGACTTTGTCAGCGGCTCGGTTGCGCAAACTCGCGTTATTGGCGCTCTCCCATGCAACATTGCTGGCGCATTTTCGCATTGAGCGATGTTGATGTTGAGCATCACAGCGGTTAAAGAAAACTATTATGGCGCTGCCGGTGTCTTAAGAAGGAGACATGAGGCCAATGTATATCACTGTTTTGCTTGTCAGGACAGAACAACATTTCAACTTTATGTTGAATATTTTCTTTAATAAACAGTGGCGAAAAAGAAAAAAAAACAGTATTCATAATGATTAATTTGTGCAAGTACAATGTTGTTTTTTATGTTGGGGGGGGGGGGGTTAAAATGGCTGCTGTGCAGAGAATTTTTTTGTCGCCGTCAGAACACTAGCAAAGTGTGGGGGGGGGGGGGGCACTAGTCTTTAAGAGACTAGAGTGTATAAATGCTTTGCTTTGTTTCGTTTCCTAATGCTAGAACACCAGCAAAAAAAAAAAAGTATAATTTACGGGCGTCCCAGTCCACAAAACAACGTGTCTTGGGCTAATTTTACACGAACAGACAATGGCAAAGGGCAGAAAGTCCGCGGACACTTAATGTGTTTTGCCTGAACGAGTGTGGCAGGCAGTGCTTTGTTCCAAGTCTATTTCTTGTCATTCATCGATAGAATTGCTGCAGAAAATGCCTCTTCGGGGGTGAACTGCTCAACAGCTCAGCTCGCGCCATGTTAAATTAACAACCAAGTCTGTGTCATTTTGAATGCGATTAGCTTCCCCGAGCTCATTGATTCATACTGGAAAACTGTCCAGATTTTCTTTCTTTTTTTTTTCCTTCCTTTTTTTCCCCCCAAACTGCACATTAACACTGTAACAAAGCCGATAGACGGTAAAGACATCATGCTTGGTAATTTTGAGCAGTGCTGTTACTACTTGAGGGTTGGGACGGACAGGTATAAAAGATGATTACACCATGAGTCTTTATGAATCCTTTATAATTTACCTACCCACATGTTGAAGTAATACACAGACTCTCTCTTCACGTGTAAGATTACTCTGCTCTTAAAGCAAAAACACTCCCACGACATCATGTCATACATTTTCCGACGTGATTCATGCACTTTTTAAATTGCGTGCACACGGAGACTGAAGTGGACACTTATGAAAATTTCCCTGCATTTTGGCAAATGAAGTTTCGCTTGTTAAACCTTCTGTTTGACACAAACCATGATTTTTTTTTAAATCTCCGTCACATTAACGCGGTTATATTTGTTTTTAAAACTACCAACGTTCCTTATTTCGGGCGCCCAGCGAATTACCGAGGTAAAACGTACGTTTCTATGTCCGGTCTTTGTTGGATTTTATTATGCATTCTAGTGTAAGTTCATCATAAACCTACTCTTCTCTATAAACCCCATACATAACACCTGTTTCTTGCTTTGTTCTCTAACATTTGTAACGCTGTGTGCCATGCTACTGCTGTACAAAATGCTGCCAAATGAGACACGGACCACTTTTCCGTAGTTTGCCCGGGGTGCGAGGGGATGATTTCATGAATGGTTTACAGATCAAAATACACAAGGGGGCGTGGACACTAGAAATGCCAACAGTGAAGCTACACCCACTGCGCTAAGTGATTCCCAAAGTAAGACCGATGCTGTCAAACTGACGATAATACAAGCGCGTTTGGTGACCGATGAAACTCGGGCCTTGCATAATTAATACAGAATATTCCATCACAAAAGGTGTGACACTGACACTAGTGACAGTCAATTAATTTTTATTGCCCTTTCTCTCCCCCCCCCCCCCTTCAAATCGTTCCTCCTTACCCACATGTAGTCTCACAAAAAAACAGAAAAAAAGAAAAAGAAGAACAAACAAAAAAAACAGCAGAGGGGGGGGGGGTGGGGGGACAATGACACGATGAAGAAGAAGAAGCTCGTGGATTCTTACTGCTCAGACAAAGTCCAAAGTTAAGCTTGTTACTTTTCCCGACCATAAGCTTGAGCTACTGAACTTCAACTGATATCTCGCATGCACAGCTGCACAAAATTAACTTTTCGTTTAAAACACCTCGTGACTTGACACTTTGAAGAGCAAGGATTGTACATGAAAAGTATGCCTCAAACTAATAGCGTTTTTCTACCAAATGTAATGCAATTGCCGGCTTTAGCACCAATCATCTTGTCACAAAGACAGCCTATAACCTTTCCTTGTGTTTCTGTAAGGGATAAAAATAAAAAACAAAAACTTCCCCAAGCAAATGGAGACATTTCATCATCTTTTGATTTCTTAATGAGGACATGGTCAGATTAGCAAGCACAGATCTCATGCTTCTGATGTCATTGTGTTGTCACACTCATATGACATAATGAAACTTTCGGGATCTACAAGGAAACTTATCAAAACTTGCAGGGGAATTCTGCCCCCTGCACATTCCAACCTTCCTTTTTCAGAAAAGATCTTTTTTCCCGAGAGACCTCAGCTCATCAGATATTTTCCTGCTCTCATTCAATATTGATGAACTATGATATAATTATGATATTACCTATCCAATACCAGATTTTCCAAACAAACCTCTTCAACGATGCCTGATGGAGTAGGTTACATAGATAAAACTTCAACTATTACTAGGTCAAATTCGTAAGAAAAATATTCATACCCTACTTCTATTTAATTTCTTTCACCCACAGTATATCCATATAAATAAACTTTTTTCCAAATAAAGTTTTAAGCAGATGATAATCAGAGTGTACAACTGGTGTAAAGATTATAAGCAAACATTACATAAACCTACAACAAGGACTGTTCTAGATCACTGATGCTGTTTTTATAACCTGCCAACATCAAAGCCAACAATACTCTTTCAAGGTAATTATAAGATGCATGGTTTTAAAAACAATGATCATAAATGTAAAATTTACTGAAAAGTTGACTGTGAGTGAGTGAAATATCAGCTGTTATCACCTTTTTCAATTCAGACAGAGATCACTTTAAATTTCTCACTTTCTGTGATCCAAAGCTCTCATATTTATAAGCCTGATGAAAGGACTAGTTTACATACTGGTGGACAAGGTCAGCCAAACCATAGGGAGATACAGTAAATGAATACTTAACTATGGATAACAAAGGAAATTAAGTATAACTTAGTTCAATCTGTTTTCCTTGCAGATTTGTCTGTTTCCTTTTTGCCAAATTGTTTTGGAAAAACATCAAAAGAAACAGGTTTCATTCCGGGCTGCCAGAGTTCAGTATATTTGTATTGAGTTCACTTCTCAAGTAATAGGATTAGGAAGGAAATGCATGTTAACATGCTGACAAACTGTAAGGATTAAATTATAGGGCCTACTGTCACAGAAGGAACACAGTTTCATTAACTTAACAGAATATGATCTGATTCTTTTTTAACCTATTTAGCACAGCAAGTTGGTTATCTGACTGCAGAGACTTGTCATAATACATGTACGATTATCACCTGTAATCCTGACTTGAATACATATTTCTTGGCTTGTCATTTGTCTTTTTGAAATAACTGTGTTTTTCAACACGTTTCTCATAAGATACATTTCAAAATGTTTAAAATCTAAATTTTCACACATACATTTCTCCACCAGCAAGAACAGTAAGCTACTTCTATTCTGCCTCACTGCTATCATCCCACATTGTTAGACTCCAAATCTTAAACTCTGATTGCATGAGATATCTTATTCTTTTAAAGCGAAAGAAATTAAGAAACGATTGATAAAAGTTAAAACGGCATTATTTATACCAATCAAAATCATGAAAATGGCAAAAACTGAATGCATACTGAGCAGAATTGTGGTTTACAAACTCATAACAGAAATTTAAGGGGTGCCAGAAAAAGTCAAAGTTCTATGATTTCATGTCGTCATCAATAATTATTAATAATGTCAAATTTTAAGTAAAAGCTTTAAACTGCAGATGTGACTGACAGCTGGGAATGGGAATGTCATACAATAGAACTATCCAAAAAAATCTTTTTCCAAATCTACTAGCATCATGTTCAAAAGGGCCCTTGTTTCGCAAGTTTGGGATAAAACTTTGGTTTAAAACCACTGTTATATCTCTTTCTTTTTTTTAAATATATGGTAGTTTTTGTTGTTATTTTTAAAAAAATGAACTATGTACTCACAATCTGTTGTTCCTCTCCAAGGTTCAATGTCTTTGTTGTGAATTGGAAAACCAGAGAAGAAAATCCAAATTTGGAAGACCAGTCACCAAAAATGATCACTGCCACAACACAACACAACATTGAAAAATGCCTAAGTTCTAGCCCTCCATAAAGGTCGTCTTGAATAAAGCCCAGCAAGAAGAACAGGTCGGTTCAATAACCAAACCAACCACCAGTCCCGAGGCTGGCATGGAAGTCAAAGAACTAACACAAAGATGGGCAAAATTAACGTTAAAATTAATGAAAATTACACCTCTGAAATCCTCTTCTCCTTTCTCTACAAAACCACGTTTTCCTAGAAGCAAAATCAAAACAAAACCACGTGACTATCAAGGTTAAAACAAGAGATGAAAACGACGAGGAAGAATGATGAGGAGAGAACGGAGCGATCCTCGGCTGGGCTAGCGAAATAAATATGTCGAGAGATAAAAATGGCTAGGGGAAGAAAATAATGGTCAATACTTTGCCGAGTCGGTGGGAGCAGCGACTTGTCTGTTGTAACACTGCACAACAGAACCTTTACTTTCTTCCGAAATCCACTCGATTCCGGGTCAAATTACGACAAAAGCACCATCAAACGAAAGGTTATTGCCTAAACTATCATAACACACAACTTTCATCGCGAAATATTCCCGAAAAATACGTGAAAAACTGATCCAAACACACCTCGCGAATGTCGAGGGGGGGAAAGCTTCACGAGTAAGCAATGTCAACGCCGAATAGACGCAGTGTTTTATTCGATTGAAAAACGCATGGAAATACCGATATCAGGAGCAGTGTCAATATCCCCACCCCCCGACCCCCACCACACACAAAAAGGTGATACAACTTGTACATTATTAGTGAATAAAAAGTATGACAAACCTGTGAAATACGAATCCTTCTCGGTTTAACGGTTGGGCTAGGTGTGAGAAGAAAGGTTGTAAGGCTGGGAATCAGGCCTTCAGTGTTTAGGGTTGAGCGCATGGAGCACAGTCGTGACGTCACGAAGCATAGCAAACAATGCCGCTAAAGCGTTCGTCTTTTGCTATCAGGACCAGTGGATAGAGATGCACTTCTCTCCTACCCGATCGTTTTTCTTTCTGTTTATTTTCGTTTTTCTTTTCAATATCGAACACAGACAAGGAACTTATTTAGGTGTCTACAGGGACAGGGAAATATTTTTGTATCCAGGACTATGTCTGCGTGAATTTGATGGCACTTGAGATGTTACCAAAGACCGTTTGGCTCCACGGCCTTCAATGCTTTATAGGTGCGATGTCACTTGTTAATTACTTGTTTATACTATTGATATGCGATCTTTTTACGATCAGTTAATCAAGAATAAAGAAGGAGAGCGAAAGAGGGGGAGATTTCTGCTGCATTTCGGTTAGTGTGGGAAGCGAGAAGGACTTCAGGTTGGAGGATTTCGCTTTTTCTGGAGTCGGCGAAGGATCGAGGGGTTTCGGCTATCGAGTCTGCCTCGCTGTATCTGTTCCATTAGTAGGGCGAGCGAGCTGAAGAAAATTAGGGCGGCTGTGTCCAATAGACGGCTTTTCGCTTGGTACGCGTTGTTGGAATGTTCCAACCTCAAATAAGTGGGGGTGTTCGTTTCATCTTTGCAAATTCTTTGTTCCTTGCTGCTAACGCGCCCGTATACCACTGGGTGTTATTTTAGCGCCTACATAATGTTATCTATCATACCGGCTTCTGTAATACAGGTGAATTAAAAGTCGGATTGTTTTATTTCATTGGCCCGTATTCAGTTGTTGTTCGTTTGTTGTTTTTTTTTGGACAAGTGGAAGTTTTAATGCGGTTGACTCTCTTGACATTGACACACGACACGTTGACAATATTATGAAAAGATGAGCAGAATCTCAGAATCTCTCTCTCTCTCTCTCTCTCTCTCTCTCTCTCTCTCTCTCTCTCTCTCTCTCTCTCTCTCTCACGGATGTCTAGCTATACTTGTACGTGTAGAAGATAACGGATTCGAGTGTCTGTGGTATATAAACACTGGGAAAATGTAATGAAATGGCTCTCAAATAAAACGAAATTTTTTAAATATTTTTTTAAAACATGAAAGAGAATACTCGTCCGTTGATGTGCCAGTTGTACTATATTAGTTCAGCCAGTCCCGGGACATAGTCAAATTGAATAACCGTGATTCAAAATAAATGTGAAAGATGGGCCTAATCAATGTGGAAGTTATATATATTATATACCCGTATATATATATAAAGGCCTGTATAAATTATTTTTTTTTTAGGGGGGAGGGAGTCAAAGTTTACTTGATGAGGATGAAGCAACGATGACAGTGGGGGAAGAGGGGTGGGAGTCTGATGGGTGTGGACAGAGCACGTGGATTCTGTGGAATTGTGGAGTAAACTGAAGGAGCTCGGCGTAATTAGCAACAACAACAACAAAAAAAGTCATAGGCCCTCAGTGCAGTAAGGTCGTCAGACCAAGTAATGCCTTACTTACAATACACAGGCCTAACTAATAATATTATTTGACCCGATTAAATTAGGTCACAGATTTTCTATCACATCCACTACTTCACTTTAATTTTTCGCCTGTGCCTGGGCAGAACAACTCATAAAACGCCGATATAACATTTCAGGTCTGCTATTGTTTTATAAGAGTGTTAACCCTTTCAGTGCCAGCAGTGCAAACTGGTGGGTTGAGAGTTGTAGTACAGCTTGTAAATTTATAGAAAAGCGGAAATCTTTTATTGAAAATTGACTTATTTCACTGTGTAGATTCACATTCACGACTTGATGGGACTGCAGTAATCCTATCTGAAAGTAACAAGGAATATGAAAATTGTAACTTTCCGGCATTGGCAAGTAAAGGCTTAAGCTAAATTAAGCATTTTTCTCAACTCCTCCCTTACCTTTGGCCCCTTCGCGCTCTGATTGTTATACGAGCATGTAAGAATAGTTGACCTGGATCTGATATCATTGAATTTGCTGCGTTCGATTGCAATTACTGATTGGATCTCTCTCTCTCTCTCTCTCTCTCTCTCTCTCTCTCTCTCTCTCTCTCTCTCTCTCTCTCTCTCTCTCTCTCTCTCTTATTCTATCTATCTCTCTTCCCTCTTTCTGACTTTCTCCCGCTCTCTCCCTCTCCCCGTCTTTCTCTCCACCCCTTCTCTCTGTCTCTTCCCCACCCCTCTCCCCCCCCTCTTCCTTTTAATTCTCTCCCTATCTCTGTCAGCCTACCTCTTTTTCTCTCCTCGCCGACTTACTGACTCTTCCCCTTCTCTCTGCGCCCCCCCCCCCGCCCCCCACTTATCTTTTTTTTTTTACTCTGTCTCTATCTCTCCTTCCTTCTCTCTACTTTCCGCCTCGTCTTCCGTCTCCATCTTCCTCTCGAGTTCTCGCCACTAATATGGACCTCAAAGGGGGAGAGATTAAAACTCTCTTTTTCACTCCAATATTTCTTCCTCTTTGTTGCTGTTATCATTGTTAATATTGTTGCTCATATTTTATTACCCCCATCTCCACACACACACACGTTACCTGTGATGATCATTCATAAACATGCCTTTCCACACCAGCTCCGCCCATTTCCTAGTTTCTGAATACCAAAAAACAGTTTATTTTATTAAATTAAACTTCAACTCTCAATGAGTCGCCACACCTTGCTTCCATTTGCATGCGTAATTCGCTCCTTCCTGTGAGCCCACAACGCGTTAAATCATTTCTCTCTTCGCACTTTGCCGATGAAAGAACGGCTTTTTGTATTCATGTTTAATGTTTGTTTTTTTTCGAATATATACATTTTAATCAAATATAGAGGAAACTGAAAAACCAAGAATCGTCAACAGATGTTGATGTATCGGTATTTATTTTGTAAACATTCAAAAAATGGCGGGGGGGGGGGGGTGAACACGTAACAAACTGGACAAATTGTGTTGGACGTGTTTCAGTAGGGGCTGTTGTCCTTGTGGGTGAGAGCTGGGTAAGGGGTGGGGTTTGGGTGGTGATTTGAGT
Source organism: Onchidella celtica (assembly GCA_963931925.1). Lineage (NCBI taxonomy): Eukaryota > Metazoa > Mollusca > Gastropoda > Systellommatophora > Onchidiidae > Onchidella > Onchidella celtica. Next base: position 19,157,336 of record OZ007582.1, read on the forward strand.
GGTGTTGTCCACACTTATCCCTGGAAAAGGCCGAAGTGATATGCGGGTGCTTTCACTGAGACATCTGTCAACATCAAAGCACCCCCTCTCCCCGCCTTCCACAACAAAAAGTGGTGTGTTTTTTATAGATTAACCCTGACCCTGGCACTAACCCAGACTCTGGCACTAACCCTGATTCTGGGACTAACCCTGACCCTGGCACTAACCCTGACTCTGGCACTAACCCTGACTCTGGGACTAACCCTGACCCTGGCACTAACCCTGACTCTGGGACTAATCCTGACCCTGGCACTAACCCTGGGACTAACCCTGGCCCTGGCACTAACCCTGACTCTGGCCCTAACCCCAACTCTGGCACTAACCCAACCATGGTATTCCCAACCATGACCCTGGCACTAACCCTGACCCTGGTCCCAACAATGGCCCTGGCACTTACCCTGACCCTGGTTCCAACCTTGACCCTGACAATAACCCTGACCCTGGTCCCAACCATGGCCCTGGCACTAGCCCTGACCCTGCTCCCAAACTTGACCCTGGCACTAACCCTGCCATGACCCTGGCACTAATCCTGACCCTGGTCCCAACCATGACCCTGACACTAACCCTGACCCTGCTCCCAACCTTTACCCTGGCACTAACCCTACCCTGACTCTGGCACTCACCCTGATCCTGGCACTAATCCTACCATGGCCCCGACCATGACCCTGACGTTAACCCCAACCCCGTGGGGCCGGACAACTGTTCTTACCAAAACACTTCCAGTTGTATTTAGGACTTGGCTTGCGGAGGCTGTGAATGATTCTTAGAAAATGAAGACTGATGAGTCTTTGTGGGAGTGTGTGTAGCTTTGTTTTGTTTTGTTGTTTTTTGGGTTGGGGGGGGGGGTCTCCTACATGCTTAATGGACTGTCTTTTGCTGCCACTATGAAAAAAATCTGATATTGATATGTTAGGTAACTCTGGCCTTGGGCTATGTAGAACGAATATTGGCGAAGGGGGGGGGGGGGGGCTCATTTTCTCGCCGCAGGCAAGCAAAAGGAAGGAATGCAAGAAAATTATGCTGTCCGCCGCTGTTTGATTCAATTCTTAAAACACACATTACAAAGTGGTTTACTGATCGGAACAAAATGTGTTACAATGCCATAAAATGGAAATAAAATCATTGAAGTTTCATACCTTTAGCCTATGCTGTCGTTTTACGCAGCAAGAGAAAAGTCTGCACCAAACCTTTGCGGGAAAATCTAAAACAAAAACAACAACAAACTCAAAACAAAATGAACAAAACAAAAAATTCACATTGCACTCTGTTTTATTCTTTGTTCGATTTCCATTTCGTGGTGACCCAAAAAAGGAAAAGAACAGAAAACTACCTGTTATACAAAACTATAACCCAGACTGAAAGAAAGAGAACATTAATTTTATTTCTATAAATGATTATTAACAAGTGAAGTTGACCTAGATCTGGATTGGTGCTTACGGTATTCCTCCCTTACACGGCAATGTAATTCATTAACTAATGAGGTCAAATCATTATTACATGTGTTATCATTATTTCATAACAGCTTCCCAAAGACAGCGAGAAACTACAGTGTACACATGGCGGGTAGTTATTGGCGCGCTTCTGGTGGCGTCCCCTTCTGTCTCTATTCGTTAAATTCTGCCTGTCCATCTCTTGCTTTTGCCCAGCAAGATTTGACCCTCATCGTGTCGATGTACTTTCTGCAAACCGAAACTCAAAACTCAATGTAGGAAGCTGTTGATACTTGCACATACGCACCCCAAGCGTTTTGCGTATATATGTACCCAACCCTGTCCTTATCCTCAACCGTAAATCTTATTGAATCCCTTACCCTGCCACCTACCATTTCAACCAAAATACAGGAGGAAAACAAAAAGAAAATCTGAAAGAATAATTACATGTAATTAAGACTGTTGTTAGGAGTATTTCGGGACGACCTCTCTAAGTGTGGAGTCAGAAAAGGCTTTAGAATATGATTGTATTCCCAGTGAAAAAAAAAAAAAAAGCCTGGGGGGCGTACGTACTTGTAACAACATTTGTGTACGAATGAAAACAGAGAGAGGAAGAAATAAAAACATGTTAATCATTTTGTCTGTGGACAAGCTAGGTATAGTCACGGGAGTATGAGGAAGTGTGGAAGTGGTGTTGTCAGTCGTGGTAGCAATGACATGGCAGTTATTTTATTAATGTGATACCGTTACCAGTTACCACCCAAAGACTGTAGGAGAACGTCCAGATTTATGACCTGGGCCAGCGAATGTCCTCGGGGGCCGAAAGGTTGCGTTTGTCTCCCCTTTCGTTTTTTATTCTTCGGTGATTTATTGAAACCTTTCTTGATTGTCACTTTGCAACGTACAGCTCTCTCTCTCTCTCTCTCTCTCTCTCTCTCTCTCTCTCACACACACACACACACACACACACACACACACACACACATACATTTTGACGTTGCCCCTATAAGGTGCAAGAACATCTGGTAGCGCAACACTTGGGTGCTGGGGATTCTCTTCCACTTCCCCAGAAGATCTCCTGTAGTCTCGCTCTACCAAGGGCTTCAATCCTGGTGGTTAAACTTACGTCTCTGGAATTTGCATGGATGTTTCCCGGTTTACCTTATTACTGTTCGTTGTCCATTGTCCACATCAACGATTCTCGAAGGGGAAACAGGGGAGGAATTTCGAACTGAAGGGAAGGAGGTTACATTTAAGGGGGGGTAAAGGCAAAATAAATACCACCGCTGTAAGGAAGAGCCGTGATCCCCACGGGGAGAAAAGTCAGTTTTCCAGAACTCCATCGCGCATATTTCTGCATGGCTCATTCAATTAATTACAATACAGGAATTCTGAGAACACAAAAGGAAGCTTGAATCCTCTTGGCACAGTTGAGAAGGCCTCTTTAGTACATTTAGCACTGCACTAAATCAATAATTTAGCCTAGTTTTGCACTGAGTCATGCTTGTATTACGCCCGTTTTGACTCAGACGTGATTAACTAGAGAGACAGACAGATTTGTCTGAAGGCTAAGTGCGACTTGCTATCGCATTGCATTTGTGTCTAGTCTGTTGATTCTGCAGCGTGTCCTTGTTACGCATCTAATGTGAGCATCTACATTCATTTGCTTATATCAAAAACTAAAAATGTGACGTGACTGTGAGAAAAGCGCGGGGTTCCGTTCAACTCCACAGTCTAACGGGGCAAAACAGTCTTGAGAGAGCTATGAGCCTCAGACCAGTAACTAGCCCCCGCCCACAGATGTTCTCACTCTCAGGCTATCATCGTGTTCTTGCAAGGATTTTTGTTGTTGTTGTTGTTGTTGTTTTTACCAGTTGCACGGTTCTCTCTGATCAAATTGATTTTGTTTACAGTGTGTAAACCTATTGGCCTCAAGCATTCAGATATATTGCACACGAAGATAGCCATGAGTGTTCCAACATGAATGTGCGGTTGGGATATGATAAGGCCAGTATTTTTGCTGAATTTTTTTTTTCAAGCCTGATCTCTGCGAGGGTCTAGAGAAAATGGGGAGGGACAAAATGAGAAGTATCTGAAGACAGAGGATATAATGTGACACTTTTTCATGCGGCAAATTAATGTAATCATATTATATCATAATTATCTCACCCTAGCAGTTGTTTTTACTCCGTGCAAAGGGAAACAACTGGATTTATTAACAGAAACGTTCAGTCATTAACAGTGAAGGGAATTTTTCAAAGGGGAAGTAACTGGAGTTATTTTGCACAGCAGAAGATCCGTCAGTGTGTTTGACTCCTTCACATCATCTCGCACCTGTCTGGTGCGGGCTATGTTGCAACCCTTCAATACACTGGTCGCCCGTGAGATGCGGCCAGTCGCACACCCATTCTCGGCACGCGGCACCCCCTACGATAACACGCGGTTTCATAGCAGGTACTGTTGTCATTTTTTTAAAATGTTTATAAACATACGATTGCTATTATTCTTCTCTGAAGAAGCTTTCTAATGATACCAAATATAAATCTAGCTTTATCAGAAGATTAAAATTTTGCAAATGAACGAATTTTCCAAAACAACCCCCAAAATAGTGCGTGCACGGGTAACCACCTCTGTAAGGAAGAGCCGTGATCCCCACGAGGAGAAAAGGTTAAGTTTTCCAGAACTCCATCGCGCAAATTTCTGCATGGCCAATTCAATTAATTACATTACAGGAATTCTGAGAACACAAAAGGAAGCTTGAATCCTCTTGGCACTAGGCATTGGAGTTCCGCCTGTCTCTTGTCTACGGTTGGTCTTTATTGTATACGTGCAGCATAAGGCGAATTCTAGTTTTGACTAGTTTACCTGATGTTTCAATGATTATAGATTCCATTTTGACGACATGTCTGGCCTCGAAAAGAGAAGTAGGATAGGTAGATAGTCAATTTGTGTATCTATGCGTGAGTGTGTGTACACGAGAGATCGAGGGGCGAGCGAGAGAGAGAGAGAAGGAGGGGGGGGGGAAGATGTTGTTGTTACTGTCGTCGCTGTTGCTGTCTCAACGTATTGTTATAATTCTAACGACGATTAATACAGAAGAAAATTAAGCCCTGGGAGAGAGAGAGAGAGAGAGAGAGAGAGAGTGAGAGAGAGAGAGAGAAGGGTGGAGAGAGGGTGGACCTTTTAATACTCTTCCTTAGTTTCCGAATGTTCTAGAATCCCATATTTAATGTACCTGCAATAAAACAATAATCACTCCGTACATACTTCACATTATTAAGTGTAATGGTGCGCCACCAGAGCCGTTGGTCAGCTGAGTCGAAAATCGATAAAGGCGAGCCTTTAAATATAAAAACAACAACAACAACAACCAAACAGTTTTCGCGGCACCACAACGTAATAAAGAACGTTTTATAATCTGATATTTTAAGGACGTTGAAAGGACTTTTTGGGCAATGTGAAAAAAGAAAAAACAGTTTTCGTGGCACCGCAAATAATAAAGAACGCTTTATAATCTGATATTACTTTTGGGCAATGTGAAAAAAGAAAAAACAGTTTTCGTGGCACCACAAATAACAAAGAACGTTTTATAATCTGATATTTTGAGAACTCTGAAAGGACTTTTGGACAATGTTTAAAAAAAAAAAAGATTTCGTGGCACCACAACAACAAAGAACGTTCTATAATCTGATATTTTCTGACTTTTCAAGGCCTTAAAATTTTTGTTGTTTAATAAAATTTTAAAACTTAGAGGACTTTAAGGACCTGTTTCAAAGTCACATAACAAAGCATCGACTGGTCTTTGACAACACTACGCGAGTGCCATTCAGTTTCATGTCCACTATTTCTTTGTTCACCCCGCCTTCTCATCTGAGTTCGTAGTTTGTCAACAACTGTGCAAAAAGTTGTGATACAGAATTTACCTCCGGCACTGGAAAAAAAGTTTATGGTACATGTACTTCCTTTTCCCCATTCTGTGGTGCTCCCCCTTTTCTTCTCGATGCTTAAGCATGTGCTTATTTTGTTTAATGGTTAATCCAGGCCTGATTGTAGCATTTACTAACTGACTAATAGCTACTATCTGCTCTGTTGTTGTTGTTGTTTTGTTTGCGGGGGGTGGGGAGGGGGTGGTAGAATGTCGAAACTGTAGCTGTAGAAAAGATTTTTAAAAGAAGAAGAAGAAAATATGAATATTACTATTTCTGCCACCATTACGACAGCTTCTAATATTACCACACACACTTTTTTTAATTATTATTATTATTAATTAGGTCTCTGTCCTTAACAGCTCTAAACAAATTGACTGAAAGATCACCCTGCCCTCGTCCCAAGAGAGAAACGTGAAGGTCCGACGAGAAACGACTCTGCTATTGCAAGGTACATGTAAATCAGCCATATAAATCTATACTCTCTGGCAATACCTGCCTTGCCCTGAGTGTTACCGAGGCGACGTACGCCACTGTACACCACTTCACTACAGAAATTTATGACAAAACCCGTGAACAGCTGTCAATCTTTTATCTTGGTCCCACTTTCGGGTGGAGGGGGTAAACTGCGAAACCAACTCTCCTCGCCCCCCCCCCCTCCTTTTTTTTTCCTTCAAATTTTGGTATTGAAAGCCTTCTTTTCTAGCCTTTCTTTGGATTTGGTTTTCGCTTCAATAAACATGAGTTACGCATGACCTGGGTGCATAATGTCAGTATGAGCTAAAGGGAAAAAAATAAAACGTATGCTACGTCTAGTCCACGTCATCTTAGATTTGATTGACTGCTGAACGATAAAAACCGAATCTACAGGTCACCGCACCCATTGTATTGCTCGTAACCAAGGAGCACGTAATTCACACACACACGTAAAGGAAGAGGATGGAAAACAGAAAGTATAACTTGACCCGGAAACGAAACACCTGAACGTGGCACCAAAATGGCGGCGCCTTTGGTTCGATCGACAGTGCTTCTGCTCTGTGTTGTAACTGTGCTTGTAAGTATATTTTGTATTAGATCTCTAAACGTTAACAAGCACGTTATACACTAGCCCGAAACGTATTTCCATGATGGCAATATAGTCAGCTGATCACAAGTCTTTTTCTGCAGTTTCGGCTTTGCAAACACTGTGATCAATCAAGATCCGCCTTCCATTGATGATTGACTGATTGAATAGAAGGGAAACCAGGCAAACCCGGTGCAGTGATTTCCCCAAGCGGAGACCCCATTTTGATGTTTAATAATAATATAATATGCCTTTGCACTGTCTAGAGAAAAACTAAGAATCAAAGAAAAAAACTGTAGTAGGCCTACTAGAGTCTAGTAGTCTGTTACTCTGGTGGAACTCAGAATGCATCAGACAGATCTAGACTCTAGACGATCTAAATTTATTGAATTCACCAGCCTTGAAATTGAATGGGAAGCAAAGGGAAAGAGCTCCAACCACCCAGTTAAAATGTACCTAAAACGTATTCTTAACCCTAAACACTTTGTGGATCCAAACCCTGCTAACTACCCTTTGAACAGAAAACAAATGGCACTACTTTAAGCGTTTGGTGGTCCTGCCGCTTTAGTCCGGCATCTTGATGCTTTAGCTGATTTGATACCTACTATGTAACTGTGATTGGCTGATTTGATACCAGTGAAAGTCATGTTTCCCTAATCAGAATTCTTAGCAGGGAATTACCGAGCCATGCGTAAAAACTTTCCCTACAGAGGACAAACTCGCTCCTGAAGTTGCATCCTTGAGGGGACCCGTAGACCCCCACCAATGTGACATCGACCAGTAACAAATCAGCAGAGTAAAGCAGGGGGTCCACCAAACTCTACTAGTGCCAAACAAAGGTTTAGGGTTAGAGGGTAGGGGGATGGTTGGAGATAGGTTTAGGGTATGACAGAGTGATCAGGATTATAATGGAATTTTTTCCGAAGCAAAAACTAGATCTAGATCTAAATATTGAAGGAGATCAGTTTATAAAAGTAAAACCAACATGAATGGCACTTGCTCTGACTCTGAGAAGTATTTTTTTCCAAAGGGAAAACTAAACTTTGAACAATAATCGATTGCAACCACCATAAATGACATTCTAAAGGAAAGACTTCCAAATTCATCTCATGCCAGTATTTCCAGATTGCACCTTTTATTTTTAATGCACTCAACATTTAATCACTGAATGGCATAATAGCTATGAAACAATTCCTATAATTTATGGATGCTCATAAGTTGCGGGGTTGTCAGCATCCATAATTATAATATGCCCCCCGCAGTTGGAATATTTCATTACAGTGATATGATTACAGTAAGAAAATCTGGCCCTGATATATATATGCATGTGGAAGTCGTCGCAAATTAACATCTAAATCATATTTAGGGTGACAGTGAATAGATTTAGTTCATGTGCTTATTTTTTTTCCTTACAGCTGTTGGTCCCATACCACTCCCATGCCCAGGCCAAAAACCGCAAATCCCTCATCATCCGAGTGGATGATTTCAAGGACTTCAAGAAATTGTTGCGAACCAAAACCAACTTGTTGGTCATATGTGCTCAATCAGGTGAGGCTTGCCGTAGATGGGTTAAAAATCTCACCACATGTTATTTCATCTGCACTCATTCTCTTCAATAGGCTATCAATTTAAATCTAAACAGCCATAACTAGCAGCCTATTGGAGATTTGCCCAGTTGGCTGAGTGCCCATTCAAATTTATCTTCACATTATTGTGGTCATGCATATTTCAAATGCTTACTTCTATTTCAATGTTTATTTCCATAGTTCATGTACAGACAGTTAGTTTTTGTTCTCCATCTGAATGCTGCTTCATGGGAGTAATTTCCCTTGAAAAAATTTCTTTAATAATTTCATGAAAATCTTCAAATGCAAGAAAAGAATTATTGTAAAATACTGATTCATAGAAGCAATTTTTTTTCTTTTGTTATTTCGCAAATGATACATCAAATCAGGTGGTAAAACAATTACTGGAGTTGGAAAGCAAACAGCATTTCAGCTAAAAAAAAGTGAATGGTTAATGCAGTAGGGTGATCTTTAATACATTTCTGTTGAATATCTTAGTTGTCTAGCTTAAATGTTTTAACCCGTAAAACTGCCAGTTTTTGTTTGTGCAGGTTTTCCCCTTGCTGCCAAGTTCACAAAACGGTAATTCACAAAAGCAATCATATAAATTGTATTTGAAGAGATAGGAGACAGTAGTAGTACTTCCTGTTTATGTCAAACATGTCTCACTGTGTCTAGAGGCACGACCTGTGGTTCATTCATAGGCGAGAATCATCGTGATGAGAGCCATGGCAGACAGTTTAAGGGTTAAATGATGATCTCTTGGCAATTGCTTTAGTATTACTCAGGGCAGCTTAAATCGTCCAATCTCAATCCTCAGAAAAAGCCACGGCCAAAGTAATGAAACTGTTTGAGGAAGTAGCAGAAGAAATGAAAGGAAAATCCACCTTAGCTTACATAAACTGTGGGTAAGTCAAACAGTGTTACTAGTGGCTAGATGTCATTGCTTAGTCTATTCATTTTGTTTACATGTTGAAGAATGTTTTATGCTACTAACATATGCTGACCCTGGGAATCATGTTGGCTGGTGTGACTCTGAAAACCCAGCTGATAGTTTTTGTTATTGTTGTTTTAAAATGTCTGCTTTTTTAATTTATAGCCATAATTTTATAAAGCATTGTGGTATTTAGAAAAAAGAACGTTTCATAAATGGGTGAAATTTGGTTAGAAAAATCCACTAGGAACATAATTTTAACTGCAATGCTCATGCCCCACTGGTAATTTGTTTCATCTGCTGGTTGCTGGCAGTATTGAAATACAGCAATTAAAATACAGATTGGAAATCTCCTTTACAGCATTCCACAGTAATTAAAGCCAGAGAGAGCTTCACATCTTACCGATTGGCAGGAGGTGTTTTTTTAAAATCAGATTTCACATTATGTGCATTTTTGTGTGTTGTGTTTAGGTATAGTTAACAAAATATACTGGCACATGTTTTTGTTGGGTATAGTGTTGGCAAGATTTTTTGCTTCTATGGGCAGCTGTTTTGGATAATTTGATTTAACTTTCACCTATGGTTTCAAAGGGGGCTGTTGTTACCCAGTATTGAAATGATAGAGATGGCTCTAGTTTTATTGAAAATCCATCTTTTGGTATTTTGTTTTCAGAGAGGACAAAAAATTATGTAAGAAACTGAAATATTCCCCAACTGAATTTGATCTGAAACATTACAAGTAAGTATCTGTTGTTTATTTATTTATTTATTTACTTGTTGGAAAAAGGTATTATTCATTGGAATATGTGGAAGAAAGTTGAAACAAAGTTTGGATGTGATTACCTTTCATTTTGGATGTGATAATATTTCATCTTATATTTGTCGGAAGCAAAGTAGAAGTTCTCTGCATGAGCAAATTTTATTTAAAAAATGGATAGAGCACTTTTTCCTTCCTCCTTCTTCCATCCCACCCTGTCATCATCCAGCATTTTTCTTGTTTATCCACTAAATGATGCAAGGCAGAAAGTCCGGTGACAAATGTAATTTTTTATTTTTTCGCTTTGTCTTCTGCAGAGATGGAGAATTCAATAAGGATTATGACAGAAAGATAGCAGTAAAGGTGAGACTGCAGTATTTATTGATTGTAACTTTGCTTTCTTGTCTTGTTGTTGGATGAGTAATGATTTCTTTTGAAACTTTTTCTCCCTAGATGAAAATGTCTGGGCCTATATATGATAAAATGTGTGTTGCGATTTGCAGTGATGCATTTTGTGAAAAGTTTGGGAAATTTTTCTGTCAGTGGTTCACCCGTCCCTGTTGTATGATGAACATCTCAGATTGAGCTTATGGTTAAATGGTAGGGATGGTCTTCTCTCAGTTAGACTTATATGTATGAAAAAGTTGATATTGAATGGAAGTGGAATTTAAAATACAATTATCCTACTTACTCATATTTTATGAGTACCCTTTATGCCATGCTCCTTGAGGCAGGAAATGTCATTTAAAATATTTGTTTTACCCATGTTTGCATTGAAAATGCACACATCCATGTTGCGGGAAAAAAACAAACTTACATGCCATTTGAGGTCAAATTTTCTTTTAACATCATTTTACTCTATGAAATATGCTCGTCTTTCTAACTGGGTGCTAATGTTGTGGAGTCTCTTTTGGTCTTCATAACATGGGAATTGAACAGTGAATAAAGCAGGGGGCGAGGTGAAATAAATTTTATCTCCTGTAAGGATTTTGTTTTTGATATCTACATTTTTTTTCTTTATCATGGTAGACTAGAGCAGTGTTCTGTTTGCATTGGGGTTTATGCCAAATCAGCTTGACAGTGGTGATAGTACTTCACCTATTTTTCACTGAGAAAGTGCAGTTGCCAAAATGTGAATGCTTATTGTTGGTTATCAGGGAAATTCCAACCATTAACATGACAGCTGCATGCATGGCCACACATCAAAGTACAGTGCAATCCAAATATCTCGACATCAGTGGGACCGTCAGACTTGTGTCCAGTAAAGAGAAAGTCGAAATAGCAGATTAGTGGTGGAAGAGAAAAAAAGGGGGTGGGGGAGGGTTCAAACATCACCATAATGGGAAGTATCCAATAAATAACACAATTATGTCCCTTTTTCTTTTACATTTTATGTAATTATCGGCATATTGTCACCGGTTCTTCCAATATCACTGTTGTGGGGAGCAGTTGCGTGGCAAAGATTTGCTGATATCGGAGAAATGCTGTAGCTATCAAATGCGTAGTGCTTTACTTTTTTTTTAACCTCAACCTGACTGTTTCTTCAGAAGACGTGATGATACCGATACACATACAGCATGGCAGTTAACCGAGAGATCTAGGTCAAGGCCTAATATCAATGGTGCACGAATGTTTTGTGGGGGGGAAAAAAATTACTTAATCTGTAGTACTCCGTACTTTTACTGCCGTATTCTTATGCAAGGCACTCCACACTCGCGCTACTGAAGCCAAGGGTCATCCTCTGTGTCCACACACCCCCTCTCCTACCCCTCCCCGCCAGCACCGTAACAAGAAATGAAGAGGTCTAATTTGCGGGGAGTTGCGTGGGCATTTTTGGTAGCACAGTAGTAGGGCTAGTAGTGCACTTGTTTTGCGGCGGTCGGGGAGAAATGTGTCGATATAAGAGGAAAGAATGGAATAACATGTCGAGTTATGGGGAAATATTTAGTAGCATTAAAGAAGGAACAGGCTGGGACTTAAAAATTGTGTCGGGTTACCCAGAATGTCGAGATAAAGTGGATTGGACTGTATGTCTATCAGCGGACTTTTTAATGTAGATTTTATCTGTGCCCTAAATGATATTCATGCTTATATTGCTCGTTTTATTTGTTTTCTTTTCTCTTGCAGTCCATGGTTAACTTTTTAATGGACCCCACCGGAGATATTCCATGGGAGGAAGATCCAACAGCTGGTGATGTTGTGCACATAAATTCTGAAGAAGTTAGTGATAATTTCTTCATATAATTTTTCATAGTTATTATTCAGAAGTATCTTCCAAGCATCCATGCTTCCATCCATCCATCTATCCATTCATCCAGACATCCATCCCCATTCACCCATCTATCCATCCTTACATCCATCCATCATTCCATCCATGCACTCATCACTCCATCCGTCCATGCACCCATCACTCCATCCATTCATATACTGAACCATTCATCCATCCATCTATCCACTCATCTATCCATCCATCCATCCATTCACCCATTACCAATTCATTAAATGTGTCTCTTTAGCATACCCTTTCATCCATTCATTATTTATCCACCCATCTAATTTACACACACACACACAACCGCCAGCTTCATTTTATGATGATCCAGTCCTGACATGATCCTACTCAAAAACACAGATACTGATAATTTCACTTTTCCCCCTCTCAATTTCAGAGTTTCAACAAGTTATTAAAGAAAGACAAACATCCATTGTTAGTTATGTTTTATGCACCTTGTGAGTATCAGTTTTGTCATACAGTTTCTTGCCTCCATTTCTCATTGGCTGTATTGGGGGAGAGTTCCTCTACACTCAAACCCACCCTCTCACCTCCTAGTAAAAGAAAGGCTCTGATGATCAGTAAAAAATTTCTTTGAAAAAGAAAAATTGATGGCCATGTAACAACAGTATGGAATTGCAAATTTTCAATAAATTGCTCCTGAGAGTGGCAAGGAATATCTCCCACACCATCTCTTTAAGATTTTTTTCATCCCATGTCTTCGAGGCTTATGATAAGATTTGGTGCTGGTAATTCTGCAGTCTTTGCCATTTCAAATTTATTTGCCATGTGTCCAACAATTGATGTTGATCATTTAAAGAAATTTTTTTTTAATATCATAATTTATGCTTACGTGTAATATTGTGGTTATATCCAAGATATGAATTTGGTTCACACGATACTAAATATTGTGTTTATTTTCTCAGGGTGTGGGTACTGTAAAAGATTAAAACCAGATTTTGCAGAGGCAGCTTCAGAAATGAAGAATAAAGTGGTAAGTGCTGACATTTTTTCTGTTATCTTCCTCCTCAATATTTGTGTTCAGCAGCTTTGAAATCTACAGTCCTAACAGATATAATTTGTTCAGTAATTAAGTTTTTTTTAAAAAATAAATGGCAGATTTTCATAAATGTTTATCTAGTCTTCATTTGTTTAAAAATCTCAGTTTTAGAATTGAAGTGTGTTCCCCACAGCACAGGTTTCCATGTTTATTATGTCCATACATAATTTGTTAAAACTATGTTTTTTTTCACTACTAGTAACCATCCAGTTCAATGAACAAGAGTAAGTAAAGAAAGCAATCTGCAGCCGATTAATAATGATCAGTTTTCCACCTTGACATTGGTTTTGCAAAATTGTAATGGTTACACAGATTGATTCTTAATTGAGCGCAGCTCAGGAAAAAGACTTTATGTATCAGAAGAAAAAAAAAAGGAGACGTGCATTATTTGAGGATTGGATAAAATTTTGAATATTACGAATACCTTGCATGTAAATTATTATGGGGTGTTTCAGTTGCTGTAAATATCACAATTATCACCAAATTCTACAGTGAATTGTAAAGACAGATTGCGGACAGAAGGGCCTAATTATTGAGCTAGCAATTTGTCCTGCACACTTGACAGAAAAAGATAAGGCTTATTGTTTTTTATTTTTTTATTTCAACAGCATCAGTCATTTTATAGGTTGTTGGTGGGAGACTGGTCCTTGGCCAGTGAAACATTTAATTTTGCAGTTTACGTTGATCATAAAACAAAATACTGCATCGATCTTTGTTTTTCCTTAGACACTGGTTGGTGTTGATGTGGACAAACCACCCATGATGGCCCTTAGAATGCAGTACAATATCACAGGCTTCCCAACAATTTACTATTTTGAGTAAGTAAAACATATCTTCATCAGTCAGCTCTCAGTTTTATTGTTTGACAGGAAAACACAACACCACCAATTTTCAAATTACTATCACAGGGGACTGGTGTATCTCTCTTGCTTATACTTGGAAAAATATGGTGTCAAGTCAAAAGTGTCAGTATTGCATGTTAGATCAACATTAACAGATTTCTGTTTCTCTATACCAGACATGGACAATCTAGAGCCTGCCAAGCAGTTAGGGCTGGCCTGTGACATTGATTGAAAATTACTGTACACATCGGTCACTGAGCTATAACTCACCCCACCCGCCACAACAAGCCAAACACAGAAACAAACAAACACACACACACACATACGAACATAAAATACACTTAGTCCATCAATCATAGAAGAAATTTTTCTTTAAAAATCAACATCCAAGTCAATAGTGTCATTATTTATATGAGGTGAAAGATCCAGCCCTCTGCAATCTCACAATGTTCAGGTCTGGCCCTTACTAATTGAAAGGTTGCCCATGCCTGATGTACACTTTTATCTTACTATATTTTATACGGTACTGTTGGAGAAAGGAATGGGGAGTACTGCCATTGACTTTCGCTAGATGGCATGGCCAACTAGAGACAGTTGCCAGAGCTAGATATGAGATATGTCCTGATAAAGAAATCAAAAAATGTCCTACACTGGCAGGCCCGAGCCTTGCAGTGAAGATTAAACATTCCTTTTGGATAACATGAAGGCGATTCTTGGAGATGAAATGTATAACTGGAACAGTGAACATCAGCTTGCCCTTAGAAAGAAAATCAGCAAATACAATAAAAAGAGGTGAGTGGCAAATGTTTGTATCATATATCTGGAACGGTAGAAGCAGTTGAGAAATAAATTATTGTACTTGAGAGACTTTGTCTGTTGTCACAATTTCTTACACTAATTTTTTTGTTTATTCTGCAGAAAAGGTAAAGTGAAATTCCCTTTTGGAGGAGAAAATAACAAGGCTGGCATTGTTTCCTGGCTGGAGAAGTAAGTCTTCTACTTTCATCTGGTCCACACACAAAATGGTAGATAATTTCAAGAGTAGCATATTGCGGGCAGTTTTTCCAAGCTTTGTCAACAATTCTGATGGAGATCATGAATGCTATGGTATTTAATCAAAATCCAACCATGGTCAGCTGTCCACAGAGGGACCAGATTTTGATGCTAAAGAATAAGTGAGGTTATAAAACTGTTTTCATTTTTGTTAGTTGTCTGACCTGCATTTGAATAGGTATGACACAGGTGACTCATGAAACATCACAAGTGTGAAGGATCTGAGTTGACAGGAGAGAATTTTACTTGAATTGTATTCCTTATCTTAAATACATTTTTAGTTATACAAATAAACATTTGAAATATTGTTCTCCCCCATAATCAGTATGAAAAATGAAATTCCTTCAAGGTGGTCATAGAATATTTGGGGGAAAGAGACGGTTATTAGTAATGATGTGAATACACTTGTGCGGTTTCATGATAGGGCCAGCGTTATCTTATCTGTCTTGATTTAGTGGGTGTACATGAATCTCATTTCTTAATAAGTTTTGAAGATTGGGGAACTTCTTTTACAGCACAGGATTGACCATATTTATGTGTATGATAAGGTTATCTGGTCTGAAATGGCAAAACAATGTAAAATGCTGAACTCCTGTGTGTTTTGTCATAGCAAGACAGTTGTACAGTCCCCAGCAATGTTTGACATTATCTGTCCTTTCATTGCAGCCCACAGCCTCCAAAAGAACAGGAGAAGGAAGCAGAGTGGGCCGATGAAGAATCAGAAGTCGTTCATCTGACTGATGATTCATTTGAAGAATTTGTGAAAACGAATCCATCAGTGCTGGTTATGTTCTATGCTCCATGTAAGATTTATTGGGTGCAGGCATTTTGGGGTTTGGCACAAGTGCTTTCTGTTTACAAGAGCAACTGCAAGATTTACCATAAATTTCTAATGCCAGTAGAAATAAGACAGATTCTTTAATTGTTAAAAATGATGCAGCGATTTGGCTTTAGCAAGTTTCCTTCTTGATTGCAAGACAGAGGAAGTTTGTTATGATTTTCTAATGTCATTAAAAATTGAACAAATCTTCCCTGGTTAAAAATGAGTCATGTATTTGGTTTTACCTTTAGCAAGGTTCCCTCTTGATTACGAGAGAAATTGCAGGTTCATTATGATTTTCTGCCAGTAGAAATGGAATGAAGTTTTTTAAAAGTTTAAAAAAATAACTTTTCAGGAAAATATAAAACAATTGAAATCAAAAGGATAGTTGAGTATAAGAAAGAGAGTTCATTTGTCACATATTGTAAAGTACTTCTATAATTATAAATTTGAGCTTCAAAGGAATGTATAGGAAATGATGAAGTCCAGTTTCACTGAATACATTTTAGAGCATGTGATTTCAGTTTCTGAAGGAGTGCATTTGTTACCCTGTCTGATATTTTCTCAGGGTGTGGACACTGTAAGAAAATGAAACCAGGATATACCGAGGCAGCTCAAACCCTGAAGGATGAAGGGGTAAGTTTATTACAGCGTTTTTAATCCTCTGCCTACTATTTATTCCCCCTGTATGTCGGGAAGACCTAGGGTATTTTGAACATTGCATAACTTTTTTTCTATTTATGTACAAAATTATTTCGTCTTTGGAGTGGATGATCAGAATATAATGTAAATTACTTTTTTTTTTCTTCGTCATAAAAAATTGTATCCCCCTCACAAATTTGTTCAGAATGTCAGCATTATATTTGTGAAGATTTGCACTTTCTGTTGACCAGCATGATTTAGCTGCAGATCATTTTTTTAATGTGAATATTGATTTAGTCACCTCATTTTGAGTGCATCATTTCTAGCCATCATTTTTAGATGGATTTGACTCTTTAAATGAAGATCTCCTTTGATGTGGAAATCACTTCTTCAAGTGATGGAAAAGCTTCAGGGACCACAGTTATGGTGAAGGACACTTTTTAGGTCAAGATGATTAGATCATTGTCCAGATGAAAATGATATTTGGGGAATAACGCTTGGTCTGAATTACCGCAATTCAGTTGTTTTAATTGATGTTGCTCCCTTTACTATCAGATCACTGGTGTATTGGCAGCCGTTGATGCAACCAAAGAGAGAAAATTGGCACAGGAGAACAACTTGAAAGGGTTCCCCACTGGTGAGTTGTCTTTCGAGATTTATCACTGGGTAATGGCACTTTGTATTATTTTTTTTCTTTGGCATTTGGCAGTTAAAGATTTCATATTTCTGCTGCAATTTTTCATCATCGTCGGTGCTGATTATTAGATATTGTCGAGACAAGTCCATTGGAGCAGCTGTTGAAATCTGCATATTAACATATCAATGTTAAATGGTGCAGATCTGGATTTGCACATATATGTCATGTGTTTCTGTCCAAACATATTGCAAAATGTGAAAATATAATGACAACTTCCCCACCTATCAAAAACAAAGAATGTAACATTGTTAATTTACAGATAAAGTAGAAGCTTTGGTTTAAATTTTCAAGTTTGACATGTAGCAGTGATTTGTTGCCCTGGCCCCCTGGATCGGAATCCACGGGTCAAGATGTGTACCTAATGCACTCAGAATCGATGGACTATGACTTGCTGTCGTTCATGACTGATAGCAGATCTTAATTGATAATGTGACTAAGTCTGCTTTTTTGTAAGGATATACAAATGTTACCATAGACTTTATGAATTTTGATTCCTTTGATACAACACCTCATGTTCTCTTTGCATCAGTGTTTCTCCACAAATATCAAAGTCGATGGTAGAAATGTCAGGTTTAAAGTTGAGAACTGCAACTGTGAAGAGAAATATTAAATTCTGATTGAAATTTTGATTTTCCTGTCAAGAAAAAGAGTTGTACCCTGTGGCAGAATTTTGTTGTTCATGATTGTCAAAGTTGTTTATTTATTTATCTATTAGTTTTTTAATGCAGCTTCATTCATTGGTCTGGAAATTGATTTTTCCCTTTTTTGACTTCTCTTTTTTGCTTCCTCGCTTCCCCCACTTCTTGCTGACTGACAGTGCGATATTACAAGTAAGTACTTTTTTCTTTGCTTCTCAGTGCATTTTTTTAATCATATCTGGGATTTCCCCCTCGTGGTTGACTGAGACTAGCACCGTCATGACATGTGCGTAATTTACATAACTACTTACATTTCCCTTGAAATTTGTGTAGACCTGATATATTAGGGAAAATGAAGGGATTACTACAACCAGGCTGAGAAACTGAGAAACAATCAGATTTCTTGCATCTATGATTATTTTTCTGTCAAAATATCAACAGATGGAAGGCATGTCAGCATTAAATATTTTTCAAGTATTTTTCATATGTAGTACCCAAACTACCAGCTGGTAGTTGTGAATAATTTAATGAAAAAGTGTATTTGGAATTAGATCAGCCAGCCAGCTAGATTTAGGTAAGATAAGAAGGTAAGAAATAAGTGTAATATTTGAACCTGTTGATTCAGTAAATTTTAAAAAGAAATGTCTGGAGAAGTGACTCCCAGTTCTAACCTCTTGTTTAATGTTCACAGAGACGGAGAGTTTGCATTTGAAGTGAATGAACGTGAGAAGGACAAAATTATAGAGTTCATGAAAGAGTAAGTACAGCACATGTGTGATATGATTTCAATTTCTGCATACTGAGGTCTGTCTGTTTGCCTGTCTGTCCATCTCAGATATTGCTTTGCGTGATTTCTTGCCGTCCTGAATGTTTATGTTCTGTGTCCTATTCAAATCCAATGTCCAATTTCCTGCAAGACCCAGGGAGATTTTATTTCCAGGGAATATCAAAGAAAAGATGTAAGATGTCTACCTTTCAGCTTAAAGGACAATTTATGGGATGCATTATTAGTTATTAGTGCATGCACAAGCCAGTTTCACGATTTTTGTATAACTTGTTCCCTTGTATCAATCTTAATGTGTACATATCACATCTTTGATTTTTCTTTCACTTGTTTGCACTTTCTTGTTAGACGTCTTGCATTGTCAACCACATTAGTTCTCTGTTGGCACAATGGTGTAATTTTGTTTCTTACATCTTGTAATTTTGCATGTGTATTTTGCAGTCCCAAGGAGCCCCCACCTCCACCAGCCCCTGAACCCAAGTGGGAAGAGGTCGAGAGTGAAGTTGTCCACCTTACAGATGACACCTTTAAACTTTTCCTGAAGAAAAAGAAGCATTGCCTTATTATGTTCTATGCTCCTTGTAAGTCGTTTCACGTTAGGCTTCTTATGGGGATTACAGGCTGCTAGCCACACAATGTTATACTGAATGTAACGGAAGTGTCCTGACAGTGGGTAGGGTAGAGCTAAGGGGTATGAAATTAGCCAGACTTTATTTCTGCTTGATCTGCACGACCTCGTATGTGAATTGGTGTAGGCCCACTTGAGTACTCTGCTCTGCTTGCAGTCTGTACACCCAAACTTTCCACTCTGCTATGTTCTGCTGGTGGTCAGTGAATTGTTATGGAAGCTCAAATAGAGGCTGAATTAGATTAAGTTCTTAATCTGAATGAAATTCTGAAAATCTTATTAGAGATAATTGGATAAAAACTTACGAAGAAGCAACATTTTGCTTTCATGTCTTGAAACTATGGAGTAGTTGAATTTATCATGTTTTGTACTTTGTGTAGAAAATTTCTTATTTAGACTCTAATGAACATATATTTGACTTGAAAATATTCATTCTCTTTTAATTTTTATGAATTTTGAACTTTATTTTTTCGTAGGTTATGAAATCTCAATAATTTGCAATGGGGCATCCAATTCAGTGAGAACCATAACATTTTAATCTGTGAAATCGAAACTGACCCAAAAGTATTTTACATTGTGTTTGCTTCTGTCTCTTCCAGGGTGTGGTCATTGTAAGAAGGCCAAGCCAGAGTTTATGGCAGCAGCTGAGAAGTTTAAAGATGATCCAAAGGTAATGTGACCTTTTGCCCCACACCCCAATTGTCATTACTCCAACCTGTATGTGTGTGGTTGGCAGGGTGCTGCCAGTTGGATCACCTATTTTTACCATCCTAGTTGAAGGATTGTCATTACGCATCTACATGCCAGATTGCATAAGCTGGGACCAGATGTCAACATAACTTGTTACCAGTTATATAATGGCAATAACTTCCAAGTTGGCTAATGTAAAATTACAAAAAAATTCCCTAGAGAGTACTATATATGTAGATTTGTCCTTTTCTTGCAAAAATAAATGTCTTGGATTCCATTTCTTTTATCACTGAAGTGATACAAATTTCATTTCTTTTCCGAGGTGGCTTTTCCTTTGCTGCAATACACTGTACTGTTTATAGGAACTAGCAGGGTTTGTCTCTTTTATTTGATTTCTTTAAGTGGTGAGACAATACAAATTTCATAAAATGTGTTCTATTCACGGGTGGCCTTTGCTGCAGTAGACTGTTCTGTTCATTCCGGATCATGCAACATTTGTTTTTTTTATTTTATTTCTTCTTCTGGTGAGACAAAATAAATTTTATGATACCTGTTCTATTCACAGGTGGCCTTTGCTGCAGTAGACTGTACAGTTCATACAGGAACTTGCAATGCCCATGATGTGTCAGGCTACCCTACATTCAAATACTTCAACTATGGCAAAAATTCCCAGAAATACATGGGAGGGAGAGAAGTAAGATGCTCTGTTAATCATGCGGATATGAGGGACTGAGATTAACATTTTTAACATGTTGGTTTGATGTTTGGGAAGGGTAAATATTGCTTATTTTGACCATTTCAAGTTATACATCACTCATCAGTGTGTTGAATTGTGTGAATGTTTCAGTCTACCCGCTGTAAATTTGAAGTGCGTCGTGGGAAATCCTCATGCTGTATTTAAAATGCAAAGAGCAGTCACAAACAGTTAATTCTAATGAAAATGTAAATTACATGAAGCTTCCAGAAAATGTGATATCTTTCCGTCTCTCTCTCTGTATCTGTCTCTGTGTGTGTCCCTCCTCCCCTCCCCCCTCGCTCCCTCACTCTCTCTCTTTCTTTCTCTCTCTCTCTCTTTCTCTCTCTTTCTTTCTCTCTCTTTTTTTCTCTTTTTCCCTCAAAAAATTTACAGTGGAAATTTTAAAGTCTCTACATGTATTTTTTTTTGTTTGTCCTGTCAGCAACACTAGCATGGCAGCATTAACTTAAAGACAGTTTAGAAACTGCATTGCAGTAATAAAAAGATCGTAATAATTCCATGAAAACTTCATTCTGAACAAATGTGATGCGAGAAAGATCGATTAATAGTCTCGTACACAGTAATGTGTAAAACAGCCATTTTTAAGGTGATGAATTTTAGAACCGAATTCAAAAATATATCAGGACCTTAACCCATACCCCGCGCGCTACCCGTAAAGCCCGCTGCCCCGTCAGTGACCTTACTCACAGAGAATCTTATCTGGGGTCACTGACCCGTGCCGCTAGACGATGACCACATACGCTGTCCACGTGGTTCGGTTTTTATTGATCGGTATGAAAACATTCGCTGCTATGCCTTATCACACTTGATAATGAATTAGCCAGCAAAACCTTAGTCTGTCAGTCTCTAACCAATGATCTGACTTATGATTCCAAACTGACAGCTGTAGTTTTCGTGAGAACGAAGCATGATAACTAGCCACGCCCTCCCAAGCCCTACACAAATGGTTTCATCCTGATTGACACATACTAATAAACCAATGTGGGCATTTGGGGCAAAGATTATTTCAGAGCTTGTTTCTGATTGGTTCTTAGATACAGACAACTCCAGATGGTGGTCAGCTTGTGAGAAAATGAGATAATATTGCAAATTTGTTGAGCAACAGTTCGCATGTCGATGTTACATCTTTTGAAAGTGTGGGGAGAGCCTTTGAAAGCTTAGTCTTTGTAATTCCGGCCAGTGGTTCACTGGTTAACATGTCCATGTCACAATGCGTTTGATTTAGAAGAGATACAGTGAACAATAACACGGTGGTTACTTCTCAAAAAGGTCAGTGACCCGACGCCTGAAAATAGGGCTTGCGCGTGGCGCGGTCAGCTTGACCTGGGCGACTTTTGCCGCCCGTGCGGCGTGAGCGCTTGCAAGTCAATACCGACTATTGCCGCCCCGTGCAGGGTGAGGGTTAATTCTTGTTTGTTCTATCTCCATTTTCTGAAAAACTGAAGTCCTTATGGTATGGAGAAGAGGTATAATAAATGCACTCTTTGACACTTGTTTATTATGCGTTGTGGCACTTACCAAACTGTTTCACTGTTCCGATATATTCTAACTCCTTATCATATTGGTTGTTGTTAGGGGGAACTGTAGCCAATTGCAAAGTGGAATAGAGAAAATATTGAATTGTGTTCATTGCTCATTTATAGCTTACTGTATGAAATACTATGGATCGCTACCAACAGCCACCATACTATAGCCATAAATGTTTAATCCTTTCAATACTGAAACAGCATTTGCTGTTAACCCTCTTCTGCTCCACCAGTAACAAGTTTTGGTTTTCTGTTACTGGCTTTTGAATACAGTTCAATAGCCTGATGTAGATTCATATTAACCATTAAAAATATCTGAAATACGAGTATCTCAACATAAACTGGGTTTGAGAAAATCTAGCTTTCACCGCGTCAGTAGTCAAAGGGTTAACATCAAATTTCTCAGTTGCGCCAAAAGTAGAGTTGTCTCGTGATATGTTAGTGTTCAAGTGAAATGATACTGAAAGACAGGACCGAAGATTTCAGTTTTCTTCCTTTCTGGAATGATCATGGAAATGTTCTCTGAATCCTTAAACTTAAACTAGCACTGATTATACACAGGTTCACAATGCCAACAGTGTTGCTCGGCATCTTTGTATCACTTTCATTTCTTTCTTTCTCTGTCTGCAGGAAAGTGACTTTGTGGCATTCATGAATGACCCCCTGAACCCTACCCCTACCCCTACACCAGCCCAGCCCCCAGTGGAGTCCATGGAAGAACAATGGAAATCATTTGATGGCCACGAAAACCTGGTCTTTTTAGACAGCAGTAACTTTGATACTGTCATAGCTGACAACATTCAGACATTAGTCATGTTTTATGCTCCATGTAAGTAAGCACAGGGAAGGTTAATGGGAATAAATCCACCTCTATACTTTGATATAAACAAAGTTAGTCATTTTACAGTACAGCTGTTCATCAGGTCAATTCATGGCTTTTTTTTTTTAAGAGCGAGTCTTTGCTTTATGTAATGTCTCTTTCTGTCCTTCATCTGAAGTTAAAAAGTAATGTTTGACACTTCTGTGGGGTCAAAATATTGTTATTTAGCATATTTAATATCCTGTCATAGTTTATTATATTGTTGCACTTCTTTACTGATAGAAAATCCACCGGCCTGTATGGAAAGTTACTGTAAAGCATATCAGTAAATGGCAGTTTTGTGAATGTGACAATTGACATGTTTGAAATTGGAATTTATCTTGTGAAAACCTGCATAATTATCAGAGTGATCTTGATATTTCAGTCTGGTAGAAAAAAATCAGGTTTTGAAATTGTCCCAATGCTGATATTCACAATGAAAATCTTGTGAAATATCAACCTCCTGGCTGAATTGCAAGAGTTTATTGAGCTATGAGCCAGTAGACAGAGATGTAACCTAAACTTTGAGATGGCAGTTAAAAAATAAATAACACTCCATCCCGATCCATAGCCAGGACAAAGAAATCAAGAAGGGCTAATTGCAACCAGGGTGGTGGCCAAAAAAACAAAAAAAATGAAAAAAAAAAACAAAGAAAGGAGAAAATAAATCCCTATCTCATCTCTTTAGGCCATCAAAAAATGCAATACAAAGAATGGATGTTGGCACATATGAAATTCTATACACAATGTAACTGATAGGTGCTGCTACATAAATAATGCATTTTGTATACTTTCTTTAATCCCATTTGGGAAATTTGCCTTTGTGCCATTACAACTGGAGCAGGCACATCGTCGCATCAGATGTCTTTTGTAAAAAGTTCATGTATTTGTATTTCCTGCTGTTTTTTTTGTTTCAGGGTGTGGACATTGCAAGCACATGAAACCAGATTTTGCCCTGGCAGCAGATTTAGTAAAGAAGGAAGGGGTGAGTTTCCAGTTAGTAATATTCATGTTTACAGACTAGAAGAGGATCATTTGATTCAGTTTTCATTCACTGATTTGTTCGAAACACATTTGTTTATCATTTTATTGCACATTAACAGCATTCACATTTGTAGTAAATATTGATGGATGGAGATTCCTGTGAGCTCGATGGTCTTATTATTAGTTAATTTCATCTGTGCAGTAATGGGTTGTTTGTCATTATCAGAATCATTTGTCAGATCTTTGCATCTACGCATGTCTTTCCTGTTTTGTCTAACAAAACACATCATGACCACTCATGCCTTTGGTTCGATATCATGAATAAAATTTTCTTGTCAGCTCTGAAAAGAAGCAATATGCTTGTTTTATAGTAATTTAATTATCACACACAACAATATTGTGAACTGGATCATGGACTTTTCTATCAGCTCTGAAAGGGAAAACTGTAATTCCTCGTCCGTCTCGTGTACTGGCATATCAGCAGTCTTCTTTTTTTAAAGAAGATAATTTCTAAGTTTTGATTAGTTTTGTTAATTTTGGATGTGACAAAATTTTTTCTATTTATAACTTCAAAGCTTTTAAAGATATTGATATGTCACTTCATGAGAATGTAGATCTCTCCACAAGCAGTGGATGTGACAAAAACATTTCTGTTTATAACTTCAAAGCTGTTAAAAATATTCATATGTCATTTTGTGAGAATATAGATCTCACCACAGGCAATGGATGTGACAAAAATATTTCTGTTTATAACTTCAAAACTATTAAAGATATTGATATGTCACATCATGAGAATGTAGATCTGACCACAAACAATGATAGAGTGATGATCACAGAACCACCGAAGTCATGGATGCATCAGTGCGTGACATGGACAACGAGTTTTTATTTTTTCTGTACCACAGACATCAGCATTTGTTGTAATTTTTTTGTCGTAATTCCTTACATTGTTTTGTGTTTCTTCTCGTTTCTCACCAGCTTGGAGTGTTAGGAGCAGTTGATGCAACAGTAGAAAGTGCATTGGCTGACAAGTATCAAATTCAAGGATATCCTACATGTAAGTATTTGGGCATGGAAAATGTTGTCGCAGTAATATGTTTGCTCTGTATGCTCAAAGTAATTGAAAAGGGGGAGGGGGGGGGGGGTCATTTTATAAGGTGTCTAAGTGTAAGTCACAAAAAAACTAAAATGACATATATTGAGCAAGAAATGTTTTAACATCATTTTTGAGGAATAACGTATTTGCCAATGTCCTGAATATCTCAATACGTTACATGTGGCCTTGAAACAATTTGCCTTAATTATGCAATTTTTCCAGTAGCATTCACTGATTTTGGCACATTTTTGTTTTCTCCTTGTCTCAGTAAGGCACATTAAACTTTCTATATATGAAAGTTTTACAGAAATATGGTGTCATGAAATCACTTTCTCAAAACAAAATAGTAGGCTATGTGTTTAAGGTTCAGTCCTTGTGAAAATTTGCCCAGTTGAAAAAATGAATAAATAAGCTCCCAAACTGCACAGCTGTTTAAAACGGAGAGTCATCTCAATCCAAACACAGTGAGCACTGCTGTGAACTCAAAATAAACATATGTATCGACAATGTTTACTGTAGGTCCCCTAACTTTGGTAAAGAGAGATTAAATACATCTCATAACTCACTCATTTTTTCGAGTTGTTGTCTTTGAGATATGAGGGAGGTTGTGACAAAAAGTCGCCCCACCCCACAGCATTTTGCCGTCTTCACCATGATTTTTGTTCAAAGTTTTCACAGAATGTTGATACATCTATTTTGTCAGAGGAACCTTGTATGCATAGATGCATGTATTCTGTCACTGGGAGGATAGGAGAATGAGTGGGGGGATATTTTCGTAGAAAAGTTTCATTTTTGAATCATATCCTTTTAATGTGGCGAATGTGTTGGAAAAAATTTGACCTGCTGAAGTGAAAGGAAAATGATAACCCATTCCTGAAACACATCCATCAAGCCCACATGAAGCTGCTTGACTTGTCTCTTCTAAACATACTTGGTTGCACTGCTTTCTTGTATTATTTCACAAGTTAGGGTGACAGTAGGTACAATTTGTCCAAAATCACGTTTGTGATCTATTTTTTCTGCGCTAAAAGATAAACCTTTCATCACAGTTTTCATGTGTATACATGTATATGTATAAATATTCATCACAGCACATGGGATTTATGTAGTGCAAGTTTTGAATTCAGGTTATACTGTTTTATCATACTGTGTTGAATTTAATGATATTTATT
Organism: Onchidella celtica; assembly: GCA_963931925.1. Classification (NCBI taxonomy): domain Eukaryota; kingdom Metazoa; phylum Mollusca; class Gastropoda; order Systellommatophora; family Onchidiidae; genus Onchidella; species Onchidella celtica. The sequence goes on from OZ007582.1 coordinate 19,183,570, forward strand.
TGTTTCTCCTCCCCCTGCCCCCTTTTCTTTCATCCACAGTGAAATTCTTTTCGTGAGTATGATAAACAGTTTATACATTAGACATATATTCATCTTTCTCTTTTCATTTTTCTTTCTGTCCTTCATCTTTCCTGTCCCATTTTCCCTTTCTCCCATTCTTCAACTTATTATGCCCTCAACCGCTTGTCTGTGTCTTGTTTTTCTCTGTCTTCAGTCAACACCATTTGTGCTGATCTAAGTCCATCTTGTTCAGTACAATTAGTGCTGCTGCATCTATTTGCTGAGCATCCGGTTTTGTTTCGTGTTTTTATTTTTTCTTTCTTTCTTTCTCTCTGTTTCTCTCTGTCTGTCTTTCTTTGACTTCCCTTGTCTCTTGTACTCTTCCTCCCCTCTTCTTGCACTCTCCACCTACCCCCCCCCCCTCCTTTCTTTCAGCCTCCCCCCTTCTCAATGTCTCCCCTTTCATTTGGGTTAAAATGGAGGAGTGTATTACGCAAAGCCTTGAATTAGACACAAACAACAACAAACATACAGAAACAAAGAATTTCAACAGAATTAAAATGAACGAAATTGAACAAGCTTTGAAATGTTAAAGTCTTCGTCGGGTTAAGAAAGAAATAACTATATGAATTTATAAACGAATGTGAGAACAGGGAATGGCTGCCCAACTTGTTGCTTGCCGGTTCCAGGTTCCTGCAAAGATTATTTTTTTAGAACACCGGAGGCACGGCCAAAGTCAGGCACCCAAAAACATACAAGAATGTTGTTACAAGCACGTACGTCCCCCAAGTTTGTTGTGGGGGCAAGGGATGCGTATATAAAGCCTTTAGAGCCTTTTGTGACTCCAGAGCTAGAGAGCTCCTCCAGTAACAGCAGCCTTAATTAATTGTTCTTTCAGATTTTCTTTTTGTTTTCCTCCTGTTTTTTGGTTGAAAGGGTAAGGGGCGGGGTTAAGGATTCGATAAGATTTAGGGTTGAGGATAAGAGAGAGTCCGCGCCGGGGCATCACGTTGGCCTAAAGTTACTTATCAAAAGCCACCCGAAGCGCATCGTAATGCACACCTTATCGTAGCGAAGGACACTCCGCGCACCTACGTGCTGTTCGGTATTCATTGTGGTGCAGTTTTGCCCCATTTTTTGCTCGACTTTACAACCTAAATGACAGTTTCAAAAGTTATAAAATTAATTTTCTTATGTGTCAGTAAATCCAGTTCAATCGCTTTTCTATCGACTGATTGTGTTAATTCAAGTTTCAGGTATTTTTAAATTAAAAGTCGTAAAAAAGTAAAATACAATGATCTTTGTTTTGGCTCCCTGTAGTAAGCTCACCGCACCGGAAAGGATGTATTAATATGCGTTCAATTCAGTGCGCGCCATTTCCCTACCAGAAATGAGTGCATAGTGCTCTGGTGCGCATGAAATCTGCAGTACGACTGTAAAATATGGGAAGCTTTCTAGACCAAAAAGAGAGAGAGAGATGGAAGGGTGGGTTCACAGTTTTATCCCGGATAATGCCGGGAAATTCATATATATTTGTAAAAGAAAAAAGATAAATGTTCATAGGTTGTCAGAATAAAGTCTTGTTCACAATAGTGTTGTACCAACAGGGTTACGGAACGAAGATTAATCTGAATTTAAAGTTCTGAATCGGGAAGGCAGCCCCACTTCGATAAAGGCCATGCGAACATGAAAAAGTAGGGCGCTACACTACCACAAGGATGCCACGCTACCACAGCGAAATCGGGTTTTACCACATGTTGAAAAATGAAGATTAGTGAACACAACAGTCATGGGCAGAAAAAAATGGCCATCAAATTCGCACGAAAAAAGGTTAATATGTCATAAGGTCCATACATACCGTGAAAAAAAGCTTGCGGATGAGTTCTTTTGTTTCTCGGGGGCCTCAGCATAGTACTGTTGGCCCCCTAAAAAAAGCTTGCTTCTGGATGAAAAGTTCAAAAATTTTGGCTCCGTAATGACAGCAGTTCCAACGTCACTTTCGTATCTGACATAGCCGAATCGCCACAAAGCGCGACCCAAAATAGTGCGATAACGGACAAATTCCTCCGCGTTGCGTAACTTCCGCCGACGGTGCGTATATGCGCGGACTGTCTATAAACCACCCGAAGTGCATCGTGAAACACTCATTATCGTAGGGAGGCGCATCGACGTGCTGTTTGGTGCTAAGGGGAGAGACAGGAGCTTATTCGCGTGGAACAGCAGACCAGAAAGGACGCTAGGCTAGCCTTGCATGCATCACTCCTTCCGGCGTCTTCCCTACTAATTCAGTGATTGTCAAAATTGGGCAAAAAGAAAAAGTTGTATGTAGCGAAGCCCTGCGTGAGAAATAAAACTCAAACGATACAAAGCAAACTAAAGAGAAGACAGGAAAATACACAAATTTTCGGCTTTCACCTTTTTCAAGTGTAAAAAAAAAATAGAACTATAGTGCACTAAAGATTATGTGCACTGCAGCGGCTGTTCAACGAAGGTGGCTTAACTAAGCTACATGTAGTCGTCCGCATAAGAAAACCTCACAAAGCTGGTTTGGGAAATTTTACAGGAGAAGGAAAAAAAAAAAAAACTGATTTATTCCAAACCACAGGTCGCAGATTCTTGAAATTTTCTCACAAGGTGGTCTAGAGGCAAGGTGCTCGCCTCTCATGCCAAGGGTCCCGGGTTCTAAACCCGGGCAGTGCAGGCATGTTGGAAATTGGATTTTTCTCATATTTTCAAGTCCCTGGTCCTTTTGGGGGGTAGGATCGAGTACCTAGTCTTCTCGGATAAGGACGAAAAAATTCGGAGGGCCCGTGTGCACGTTGCGCACGTTAAAGATACCTTGGCAGTTGGAAATCGTAAAGAGCAGGCCGAAAGGCCGCTGCCCGGGCAAAATTGAAAATTGAAATTAATAGATTAAAATTTATCCATATCACCCCCCCCCCCCCCCCCGTCAGAATTTATTATTCATTATTAAATATATTTGTTATTAATAAATATTCAAATATTATTTGAGTTGTGTGTTGTGTGAAGTGATGTGAGTTGTGTGTTGTGTGAACTGATGTGAGTTGTGAACTGCTGTGAGTTGTGAACTGTTGTGAGTTGTGAACTGCGCCTAACAGACTGCGTTACAATTTGCTCTGAGATAGAGAGAGAGAGTGAGCGAGACAGGGAGAGAGAAAGAAGCAGTGCAGTATGTTGAGCGCTTCACAGGCAGCTCCATTCTGCTCTGTGGTTGACATGTTGTTTCTGTAAAGCGCATAGAGCATTTTAAATGGATATGCGCTATATAAATGCTATACATTATTATTATTATTAGTATACATTTGCTTTTACAACTTAATACACTGCCTGATGTCTCATCCTGATGATTATGATTACAATTATGTTTTAGGTATTTAGCAGGTTTGCTGACCCGAAATCCGCACGATAAAACCTCCTTATCCTTAAGGCGGTTTTATTGTGCGCATTTCCCTTCTCTCACTGGCCAGCAAACCTCTTTATCCAGGCATGTTTTCGTTTTGCCTTTGTTAAGGCTAGTTTTCGAGGGCAAATCAGGTGTGTACCAGACATGGATGAAGTTGTATAGCGACAGGAGGGATATAAAGTGAATTTAGTAAAAGTGGAAAAATATTTGGAGAAAATGGAAGACGGGTAACCGCAATGAAGTAAACTAGAAGACGTTAAAGACGTTCCATATAGACACATAAAAACATTAAAAAACATACAATGCATGGGCAATCTATTATATATTTCAGTAATTTGCAACCTTTGGCATGACTAACTGACCAAATCATACATTCTTCAGGCCTTAAATTTGGCAGGAAGGTGGCAATTGGGATAAGGAAGATGATGGTTATAATTAAAAGTTGTTTACTTCAAGCATGTATTTTTAAAAAATAACAATGTTTATTGCTATGTAACATTTGTATTTTTGCATGTTTGTTTCGTAATATTATATAGTACCGTGCATGTCATAAAAAGTAACCGTACTAAGCGTTCAGTTTGGTGCGCATGAGTTCTGAAGCAAGACTGTAGTTTATTACTTTTATTATATGAGAGAGAGAGATGGGGGGGGGGGGGAGCACATGATTGTTTAACTTGCAACCTTTGCAATGAGTCACTGACCAAACTATACACTCTTCAGGCCTTAAATTTGGCAGGAAGGTGGCAATTGAGATAAGGAAGATGATGGCTATAATTAAAAGTTGTTTACTTCAAGCATATATTTTTTAAAAAAATAACAATGTTTATTGTTATGTAACATCTGTATTTTTGCATGTTTGTTTCGTAATATATAGTACCGTGCATGTCATAAAAAGAAACCGTATCAAGCGTTCAGTTTGGTGCGTAGTGTTCTGGTGCGCATGAGTTCTGAAGCAAGACTAGTTTATTACTATTATTATATGAGAGAGAGAGAGAGAGATGGGGGGGGGGGAGGGGGGGGGGAGCACATGATTGTTTATTCCGGGCAATGCCCGGTAGGTTATCTAGTTCTTTATATTGTGGGAATTAAAAAAGACGGTTTATCAATTAAAAATAAACTTTAAAAAAGAAAAACAAAAATGTGCAGACTTTCTCTTTCCGCCTTTTCATTCATCCATTCCTTCCATGCTTTCCCCCTTTTTCCTCCTTCCTTCTATATAATTCCTCTTACCAGGTCTCATCTCTCGGCCCTCCCTCTCTTCACCCATCTCCCCCTCCCCCTCTCTCTTTCTCACCCGTCCGCCCTCCTCTCCACTTTTCTTTATTTCTTTCTCTTTCGTTTTTTCGCTCTCACGTTTTATCTCTTTCCTCGTTCACCCAGCCCCCTCTCTTTGTTCTCCCTGACTTCCTACTTCTCTCTCTCTTTTCGTGCGGTGGAACAATACTGCTGAATGCACGCAGTCACATCCCGCTATAGTGTGACCCTTCTTTAAATACTTCTGCTCCATGTTAGTAGCTCTTAGTCTTGAAAAGCGGAGAAGAGCCTTGGCCAGAATAAGGTTGCTCTTTTCGTAGGTACAGCCCTCGATGTACTGGATGCACCTTTTGTAGCTCCCAAGTTGTAAGACACACAAGATGCGAATTCATTGAGCATTAGCTTTCCTTCCACCTCATGCCACAAGAAGCATTCCACGTCATCTTTAATGGCCAGGTTGTGGATTGAAAAGTTATGGACATACACGTTTCTTTTTGTAACATGACGCCAGTGCATTTAGACATGGAGCGATGACCTTTGCCTGCAAACCCATCGTTGTCACTACAACATCCCCATGCTCAGCAAGTAGTTTTTATTTGGCATTAGAAGTCTGTGCATCATTTGCTTTTATGAGCCTTCCATGTTACCTCGTCGTACGACACACACGTGTCGCACTGACTTAGCGGTGTTTGAATATGGCCAAATTCTGGGACTTGAAAGTATGTTTTCAAAAAGTCTTTGGCTCACAGCCTGTTGGTCCATCTCTCTGCGGCTACATTTTTTTGTACATCTTTTTGCATTAGACCTATGTAATCACGAGGTGTACCATTTCCACCCCCCCCCCTTCCCTCTCTCTTTCAGAAAGTTGAATGAACAACGAAATCAGTGTGACCTAAATCTACGTTCGCAGTCACACACATTTTTTTCAAGCTTGCCCGTGATTGCGCCCTCCTATTGTAAAAAAAAAGGATAAATGTTAGTAAGTTGTCAGAATAAAGTCGTGTCCACAATACTGTGGTACCAACAGGATTACGGAACGAAGATTAATCTGATTTTAAAGTTCTGAATCGGGAAGGCAGCCCCACTTCGATAAAGGCCATGCGAACATGAAAAAGTAGGGCGCTACACTACCACAAGGATGCTACGCTACCACAGCGAAATCGGGTTTTACCACATGTTGAAAAATGAAGATTAGTGAACACAACAGTCATGGGCAGAAAAAAATGGCCATCAAATTCGCACGAAAAAAGGTTAATATGTCATAAAAATCCATTCATATCGTGAAAAAAAGCTTGTTTCCAGGTGAAAAGTTCACAAACAGAAGCTCCGTATCGACAAAGTTGCAAAGTTACTTTCGTAACTCTCACAGCCGAATCGCAACTAAGCGCGACCCAAGATAGTGCGAAAATGGACAAATTCCTCCGCGTTGGGTAACTTTCGCCGACGTCACGTCTATGCTCGGACTCTCTAAGGACAGAGTTAGGGATAGGTACGTGTGCGTACACGTCCCTAGAGCAAAACGCTTGGGGGCGTACGCACAGGTAACGACAGCATACAATGACTCTCACCCCTCCCCGACCGTGGGAACCCTCATAATGCCTTTGCAACAAACGGGACACCCATACCCATACCACATACACACAGCTCCAACCAGCGGCGTGCTGTAATCACCATCCCTTCGAGAATCACGCCAAGAGAGTTAATATTATATGCGAGCTCCCCGTGCTGGGGCCATACAGCACAGGGGCGCGTCCCCTGGGTGGCGGATAGAGGAGCCCCGAAAAAAAAGGGGTTGCACCTAGAAGGTGCCGTGGACCAACATGGCCCGGGCAGATGGGGCTCGTGAGCAATGTCAAGCAACCTATCTAAGAGAAGGAAAACTCTGACTCCAAACCCGGCTAGATAGAGACCGTAAGCACCGAAAGGCAGTCTAAATAGGAGATGGAAAACTCCGAACTTAAACCTCTGCTGCCTTGCAGAAGATCCTGACAGATCAAAGGCTAAGGAAGCACATCCTGACAGAAAAGCAGGCCAAAGCCGGAGTCACTGGACCGAAAGGTGCAGATAGACCAGACTGGTGTAACAACCTTGCCTGAAAACTGCAGTGACACGCACCAACCCCCTTGGGGAACGCAGAAGAATATGCGAGCTGTTCTTGTAATCGATTAGTTGATGGTAGGCTAAAGCATGCATCGATTGGGTTATACATTTGCAATATATTTATTGAAATTAATTTAAATCGAAGCTAATAATGGGGTGATTTTGTGTAGCTACATAGCCTATTATACATCTCTTTGCATCGCTGCCAACATCCACGGAATGTGAGATGTTAGAAACAACCAACACGCAATTTATTTGCAGAAAACAAACTACTGGCACTACAACTCTACACTTTCTTTTCACTTTTTCCATTATGCGGAATATTGTGGCGGGTTTAGTTTGTAAATCTAATTTAGCTTTGACTGCAAAACAACAATTTATGGATCTGTACCATAATTAAGGAACCGATTTCGAATTTGGACAATACTAATCGAAGCAACAAGACCGCATTTGGCAGAGGTTCGATGTGGTAAAACTAAAATACATTAGGCCTATTATGTATCTCGAGACTTTCAGTTGTGCTTCTGTACTGAGACAGGGGTGCGTACCGTGGTGCACTGATGCGCATGGGATTTGCCGTTTTTACATGTATGTACTTAAAGTTGGAAATCCGAAAGTAATGACATCATCAAAAAGTGCATATAGATCTATTATATCAAATAGTCTTAGCCACCAATCAGCGGCTTTCATAGGTCTCTGTGATTCAAATAGCCAGAATCTTGTGACGCAATGCACAATTCAGGCGCGTCATTAAAATTTGCGTTCACTATACCCAAGTGTCTGATTAGGCTAACATCTTACTGAAGAATTATCCAGAAAGGTGAGTAGAGCACTGAGGGAAATTCTGAGACTATAACTTAAACGGCTATGTCATAGACTTTTATAGGTTGGTTTGTATGCAGAGTGCAGCCGAATACTAACAGTGGTCCCAATAGAAGATTTAGACAACACGAAGCTAGATCCAGATCTAGAATCTAGGTCCATTTTGAAGTCTGTGCCCATCACAGAAAAGAGACTAGATCTAGATCTACCAGAAGCGACAAAGGGCAGGAATACGTCATCAGTTTTGACCAGCCAGCGCCATTTTGGATGAGACCGACTCTTAGTAGCTAGGCACGCGAGCATCGATGTTTAATGTTACATCAGAGAGTATGTATAGAAAGATCTCACCTCCGCCAAATCTCGAAACTAGATCTAGAGTCTAGATAGGTCACGGCGGTAACAAGAGTTGAAAGAGACCGTTTTCACCAAAGACAGTGTGTGTCTGTTTATTGTGGTTTACAAGGTCAGGTCAGAAAAATCTGCTACTGGTAACATGTAATCCAGTACAACCTGTTTCATGAACTGGTACGCTAGCATGGTATCAGTGGGCGTGCACCTGTCGGTGCAAACGGCCAGGGCGGAGGAGGTTTCATCTAACCCAACGGCCACATGTTAGGGCACAATGTGACCCTCAGTACTTGAGTCCTTCATATTGGCCCCCGGTAGCGGTGTGGTCATAGGCTTGTTTGCCTAAATCACAGACGAAGAATTGAGCAAACTTCCCGGACGCAGCTTCGAAGCTGGCGGCAGCAGGCCAGTGGTTGATTGATAGGGCAGATGGCAATATACCGTCACTCTGGCCTGGATATCGTGACACAGAGCATCCACCAGTATTGGTGTTCTTTGGTTTGGGTCTTTCACCCTAGTCAGTTGGGACTGCGAGGCTGTGGAGTAGCCTACAGGCAGCCGGTCAGGCAATATGACTGTCCCTCTGGCATCCTCCTGCACCTGGATACATTTCCAGTCGTCTTGACCCTGTCTTGCCACTTGGATAAGTTGTGTCCAGGCGAGAGAGTGAGTCTGATGTTTGCGCAGCTCTTTCTCACTAAAAACAAATTCTTTGCGCCAGTCTTAACACTCACCTCGTCTTCTTTCATCTTTGTCTCGTCTTCTTTCCTCTCAAAATTCCAACGGCGATGGGCGAGTGCGGTGGCAGCAGGTTTGGATAGACTGGAAGCTGTTAGCACAGACCTACACGTTGGTGGCTGTGGGCTATGGTCGCTTCATCGTCGATTGAAGTGGAGGCGTGGGGAGGCAGCACCCACAGTAGCTGAGCAGCCTTATTTAAGGATAGCACTGCTCACCTCAACTGAGGAAGGGGCTAGAAAAGGTGCCCTAAAGAAAGCCCACTTCACATCACCCTGACTGGTATACCGCGACCAGTGGGGATCCCTTTTTGCGGTCGAAACAAAAAGAAATTCAGCTTACTCAGGCTAGGAGCCTGGAATATACGCACACTACAGGACAACTCAAACAACCCGGAAAGACGCACTGCACTTATTGCCATTGAGCTCAGCAGGTACAACCTGGACATAGTGGCACTCAGTGAGACCAGACTCCCTGATAGTGGCCAACTCAAAGAGCTCAGTGGTGGATACACCTTCTTCTGGAAAGGCAAGGGTGCAGCCGAACCGAGACAGCATGGTGTTGGGTTTGCAATTAAAAATGACCTTGTCAGAAACTTGCAGTCCATGCCAATTGAAATAAATGACAGGCTAATGACACTCAGGATCCCAGTTGGGAAAAGCCAGTCAGCCACCCTCATTAGCGCATATGCGCCCACCATGACAAACCCAGATGAAGCCAAAGACAAGTTCTATTCTGATCTAGAATCTGTCATATGCTCTGTCCCGGCAGCTGATAAGCTTATTCTCTTGTGGGGACTTCAATGCTAGGGTTGGCTCCATATTCTCCGTGTGGCCAAATGTTTTGGGCCCTCATGGAGTTGGTTCATGCAATAACAATGGGTTGCGCTTACTTACTTTGTGCGCTGAATTTGGCCTGTTCATTACCAACACAAATTTTAGTCTCCCCGTGAGAAACAGAACGTCATGGATGCATCCCCGCTCAAAGCATTGGCATCTCATAGACTATGTCATTGTGAGGAAGACTGACAGAAAGGATGTCCTTGTAACAAAGGCGATGTGTGGTGCCGAGTGTGGAACTGACCACAGACTCATTGTTTGCAAGCTCAGACTAACATTGAGGCGCAATAGACGCCCTCAAGGGAAAGCGCCACCTAAACGCCTAAATGTTTCAAAACTCTGCTCAGCTGAGAAACAGAGCGAGCTCTCATCAGAACTCTCCTCAAAATTGGATTGCGTGACTTTTGACCCTGAGAACATTGAACAGAGCTGGACTGACCTAAATACGACTGTACACTCTTGCGCCAGCAGCACAGTTGGTTTTCCTGTCCGCAAGCACCAGTGCAGGACTGGTTCAATGATAATGATAATGAAATCAAAGTGCTCATCAAAGAAAAAAATAGTCTCATCCAAGCTCACTGCAGTGACCCCTCTTCCACAGCAAAAGCTGATGCACTGCGTGCATGTAAGGGTGTACTCCAGAAGAAGCTGAGGAAAATGAAAAATGACTGGCTTGAAGAGCGAGTAAGAGAAACTCAGAAATATGCCGACACAAACAACACTAGAAAGTTCTTTGAGAGCCTCCGAGCTGTGTTTGGACCATCCCGCTCTGGCACTACGCCACTTCTTGCCTCAGATGGTTCAACACGCATTGTTGAATTGAATGCCATAATTCAGCGTTGGGCAGAACATTTCGGAGGTGTGCTAAATCGGCCATCAAATATAAATACTGAGTCCATTGACCGCCTCCCTCAGACTCCTATTAATGCAGCTCTTGCCAAGCCATTCACAGCAAATGAGACCCGAACTGCCACAAATCAGATGTCCTTTAACAAATCACCAGGCGTGGATTCAATTCCTACTGAGGTGTATGCCTTCGGTGGAGAAAAGCTTATTAAAAGGTTGACCGAGTTGTTCAATCATATGTTGAAAGCAGGGAAGCTGCCACAGGACTTCAAAGATGCTTCAATCATCCATCTGTACAAAAACAAAGGGGACAGCCAAGTCTGTGACAACCATCGGGGAATCTCTCTACTTTCAATTGCTGGCAAAATATTGGCAAGAATGCTTCTGAATCGCCTTCTTGATCACCTCTCGTCAAATGACTTGCTTCCCGAGAGCCAATGTGGCTTTCGTAAAGAGAGGGGAACGGCGGATATGATTTTTGCTGCCAGACAGATTCAGGAAAAATGCATGGAACAAAATAAAGCGCTGTATATCACATTTGTTGACCTCACAAAAGCATTTGACACAGTGTGTCGTGAAGGCCTCTGGAAAATCTTGGCGAAGTTTGGGTGTCCACCCGAATTCATCACAATAGTGCGCCAGTTTCATGATGGCATGCAAGCTGCAGTCAAAAGCAATGGCAGTGTTTCAGAGCCCTTTGCTGTCACAAATGGGGTAAAACAGGGTTGTGTCTTAGCCCCAACTCTGTTCAGCATCATGTTCTCTGCAATGCTACAAGAAGCCTTTAGCTCTCCTCCTCAAGGGGTAAGCATCAAGTACCGAACTGATGGCAGTCTATTCAACCTCAGGAGACTTCAGGCAAAAACCAAAACCAAAAGTACTCAAGTCTGTGACCTACTATTTGCTGATGATTGTGCACTTCTGGCACACGATGAGGATAGCATGCAAAACTGTGTTGATAAGTTCTCTAGTGCCTGTGACAACTTTGGCCTCACAATAAGCACAAAGAAGACGGAAGTGCTCCATCAGCCTACTCCAGACGACAAGTATCCTGTGACCCCAAATATCAAAGTCCATGACAGTCTTCTGAAGGTGTCGGAGAACTTCACCTATCTTGGCAGTACACTGTCTTCCGCGGCTCGTGTTGATACTGAAATTCTCTCAAGAATCAGCAAAGCCAGCTCTGCATTTGGCAGGCTTCGAAAGAGAGTATGGGATGTTGCCGGCATTCGCACAGACACTAAGCTGAAAGTGTACAATGCTGTGGTCCGTCCCACCCTACTCTATGGGGCTGAAACCTGGACAGTGTACCAATCGCATGCCAGAAAGCTAAATCACTTTCATCTGGCCTGCCTTAGAAAGATCCTAAGGATCAAATGGCAGGATAAAATTCCAGACACTGAGGTCCTCAATCGTGCCAAGGAATTGAGCATCTTCTGCCACCTGAAAAAAATTCAGCTACGTTGGGCAGGACATGTTGTCAGAATGCCCGACTCCAGACTCCCTAAGCAAATCTTCTTCTCTGAGCTCTCCAATGGAACGAGGAATGTTGGGGCCCCAAAGAGACGTTACAAAGACACTCTCAAGCAATCACTGAAGGCCTTTGCCATTGATGTGAGTGAGTGGGAAAAGCTCTCGCTTGATCGTGCAAATTGGAGGGCGGCCCTTACCAGAGGCAGCAAAGCATGGGAAGCTGACAGAGTCCAGCAGGCTATCAAAAAAAGAGAACGGCGCAAGAAAAGGCCCAGTGGTACTGAACCAACGGAGCACTCTTGTCATTTATGCGGAAGGGTCTGTAGGGCAAAAATAGGACTTATCAGTCACATGAGAAGCCATAAGTCATGAAAGAACAGTCTTTCCATTCTGTCCTCTGTGTCCTTTAGTTCTCTTTATTGTCCATGTGTTGAAATTCTCAACAATTTCTGTTCTTTATTCCTCTGGTGTTGTTAAGGTCATCATCATACCTGATGGACGAACTATTATTATTTATATTTTCCTAGTGGCTATTCTTACGGCAGTTTGTTATTCAACTTAATGCTGGGCCTACTTGGGGCGCTTTTTCGGTTGTTCCCACCCCAGTTAATTACTTACGTAGGCTATATTAGTCGATTGTCAGATTGATATGTAACGACGTGAGGGTCTAGTCAGTTTGTATCATCGAGGCCGTAGGCCGATGTTCGTCTGAGCAGTAGTCAGATTGATATATCAGGGAAAGCCGCCGGGGTAGCTATGTATTGTTTTCACTCGGACTGGAACGCATTCGGAAGTCCTTCCGTTAACTAAGGAGGATCAGTTGGGAAACTGATGCTGTAAGGTTGGCCTTTTCTGGCACACGATGTTCAAAATGTTACAGAGCCAATGTCTTTATGCCCTAGATCTACGTCATCATTTTGCGACTGCCGTAAGAATAGCCACAGCCTTATATTTTTGGGTTGATTGAAACTAATTAGAGCCGTTTGTAAGCTCTTACTCCCCGTGGAAAAGAACAAAGGGGTATTGTTTACCGTCGATCAAGTCAATAAATTGAAGAACTTTGCATTTCATCCAAAATGGCGGTGCGCATACTTCCTGTAGACACAAAAAATGGGCTTCTGTCTTCTGGCAGTTCCATATTCTGTGTTGCCCATAGAAATTGAATGTTTACAAGGCAGCGATTTTCCCACGCCTACAAACGTGCGTGGGGATGGGGCAGACAGATTAAGGGCCATCCCTAAAGCAAGTATTCAAGTGGAGGGGATCAGCTTGAGTAGCCAAAGGTAGGTAATGGATGGGGTCCTGGGGAATGTGCGATGGGGTCCGGGGGAATGTACTATCCTACACTTTTCAATTATGGTAACGAAGTGTTTATCCGTCGATATCGACGGATAAAATTTTCCCTAGGATTTTTTTTCCGTCAACATAATTTCTGTATTTGCGAGTTATCTCCCCTGATTTGAACCCTTTCTCCGTCTTCCTCCCTTGTTCCCTACGAGCGTACATCCCGACGCGATCAACGTTCATATTGGGCGAGTGTTGAAAACTATATTGAAATTGGAGAGACTTGGAATTTTATTGATTTAATGGATGACACGATGGTTCAAGTCTAATCCGTTGATATGGGTTTCTTGGTTTGGTCATACTTATTTAGTAAGACTTTTCTCACAAATAGTCAGGGTTCTCAATAGCGTAGTTAGCATCTCTGCCCGTCAATCAAATGGCAGTGGTTCAATTCTCAGCACGGCAGGTTTTTTTTTTTTTTATTAGGCATCAATTTTTATTATTTTTTTTAATCCAAGAACAATGACGGAAGAAATAGTATTCAGTTTTTTTTTTTTGTATCTACCTGCCAATCGGGGGTACAGTGGTTCGATTCTCAGCGGGGTAGGGTGTTTTTTTTTTCTTTTCTTATAGAAGTCTTTTTATCAGTAATCAATGTATTTGGTAATTTTTTTTAATCCAATAACATTAGGAATAAATCCAGTTTGCTTGTTTGTTTGTTGTTGTTTGTCATTCGTCAATAGTGTCGATAATGTTGACGGATAAACCTGGGCAGTATCCGTCGATAATGTTGGCGGATAAGGGCGGCCTTATGGTAATGGATTTTTTTTTAAAAAGGTGGTACAAAAAATTCAGTTTTTTATAGATGAGTCTAGATTAGATCTGTATAAAAATTAATAGGTCTCATTCTCTAGATCTACATTTCTGTTGCAAAATGCGGCTTCTTTTTAAACTGTTGATTTTAACATATATGGGCAAATTTTAATATGTAAATGCAAGATGTGTCACTGTGAATACTGTGATTAATGTATCTTCAGGGGGGAAAAAATGTTAAAAGAATTAAAAGTTTGGATCTGGAACAGGGTTTTCAGTCCCCTTTGTATCTCAACTTTTTTCAAAGTTCTGCTTATCACCACCCCCCCACCCCCACTCCCCACACACACACACACACACATACATACACAGAGCTTGATCTAGATCTAGCTGAGATCTGTCACACACACAGGCATATTAAACAAGACACAGGAATATCAACTGATCATTTGTCAATATTTACTTAAAACCCAACCAACCTACATGATTTTCTTTTTTTTTTTTGGACTCTCAGTCCACTGGTTCAAAACCCTGATCTAAAATATCGAGGCCCAGGGTCTCCTTTGTAATCTAGTTCTGACAGTCATATTAGGTGTGGAAGTTCCAAGTGAAAGGAGGAGAAAACTGAGGTTTAAAGAATCAATACCACCAGGCTGATGAAGTAACCAGTTGAGTGATGTTTCAATCCACAGGGATGGCGAAGTGAAGGATTATATCGGAGGAAGAAGCAAAGAAGACCTTGTTTTGCACATGCACAAGTAAGTTACATAGACTTAAATTATTACTTCTTTTTTTCTTTTCAATTTTCAGGATCGAAAGATTTTTAACGAAAAAGAAATTCTGGGATAATCCTAATTTAGCACTGAAAACAACTCATGCCTTTCTTAATAGTAATCGATACTGGCAATGCATTATAAAGACGGGTTAATTGCGGAGTCATGCGTTACTATATAAAGCATCCCTATTGAAGACCAACTCACCAGGGGGGGCTCGGCCCAACTACGACCTCTTGCTCACGGCCTCTCCTAAAGTCGCGTCCCTGTAGGATTCGTAATCTTCCTTGTGTGAGTAGGCATTACGATTCAAAGGTATCGATATCACAGGTTGAGTAAGTATTCGATACTGTCAGTGCCAGAGTAGGATTGTGCCAAAATTCCTACCAGGCTTGAGGATAATGGCCAGAGTGCAAGACAGGGCAGTAGTGATGGCAGTGGATGTATTGTGCTGAGAGTACATCATGATCTATGAAGTGTTTTGTGTTTGTGTTCTGCTTTCTATGGACAGGTGGTCTTGAGGCAAGGTGCTCGCCTTTCATGCCAAAGATACCGGGTTCGAATCCTGGTCGGTGCAGGCATGTTAAGATTTTTCTCTTATTTTCCTGTCCTTCTTGATCCTATGGTAGGTAGGATCAAGCACCTAGTCTTCTTGGATAAGGATGAAAAACTTAGGCCTGTGTGCACATTGCGCATGTTAAAAATACATTGGCAGTTTGGAAATGGAGAACAGCAAGCCGAATAGGCTGCTGCCCAGGCAAAATTAAATAAAAACTTATTCCCTGTCTGTTCGTCCTTCCAGAGCTTTATTAGGAGACGAAGCAGAAGAAATGGCACCACCCAACTGGATCCAAAAGAAAGAAGAAAAAGGCCCCCCACCTTTCTTGTACTCCCGGTCCATCAGACAGCTGGGCAAGAACAACTTTCACTTAGTGACCAGCAATAAAGAAACAGCAGCCCTGGTCATGTTCTTCAACCCGGAATGTTTATACTGCCAGTCAGCCAAACCACATTTCCTCAAGGCTGCTAAAACAACCCATAACAAAAACCGTATTTATGCAGCAGTGGATTGTACGCGGGAGGAAGGTTAGTAGCAGGCTGTTTGTTTTTTTTTCATGTCTCAACACAAGCAAGACCAGTTTTCATCTTGAGTGAAACAAACACTGAAGCTGTGAGCTGCAGCAGTGGGGCCAGGTACAAAGTTATAATGTGGCCAAAGCAAAAAAAAGTATGTCTTTAATATTACTTAGATGATCACAAGCAAGTCAATTGAACATCAGCTTTTAGCTTTTTGTCATCGCAAAGATCAGGCTCAGTTTTTTTTTTTTTAAAGTACAGATGTGTATGATATTTATGATATTTATATTCGTTGTCCTAGATGTTCGTATTGTCCAATGGCAGGCGGGTGAAACAGAGAGAACGGGGAGGGGAGGGGTGACGCAAATGGGTTGGGTCCCAGCGAACGAATACTCAAGTCAGCAAGAGACACCGTGAAACAGTTCGGCCACGATCGTCTCTTTTTTTGAGAGACGGAGTGGCGGAACGGTTAAGCGATCTGTTTTCTTCTTGGCAAGGCGACGGGTGCCGTAGCAGAGGTCGCGTGTTCTAGTCCCATCTTGATCATTTTTCTTTCTTCCTTCTTTCACTCCCGCTTTGCTTTCCTGAGCACTAACTGGGCACTACAACCTTGGTTCGCCTAATACTTATTTTCTCTTAAACTGTTATCTTAGTGCTCTGCCTCCCCCCGAGCTTCTGCTCGCCTATATTGACTTCTATATGATATTTATGAGCATATCTATTCAGTCATCAAACTTCATCCAAAGTGAATTTTATGTGAATCTTTACAAGGGAGACAAACATAATGCTTTTATTGCAAATTGAAAAGGTGTCAACTTCATGTTCCCCCATTGACTTAGCATTGATAGTCGGGGAAAAGGTGGCAAAATCAAGCATAATGTGGGTCTATAAAAACAGTTGGTCCTTTGTACTGAAACATGCCCTATGTGTGATTTGGCATACCTTTATAGTACTGAGGTTTAGCTGTGTATAATTTTAATGCGGGTCTGTTAATGTATCCGCCAGTTTGTGGGTCAACAAACTTTTCAACTGATTATTTTCAAAAGAATTTCAACTCAAAACATGGTGAAAAATACATTGGATTAAAGCGCATTTATTTGGTTTCCTCTGTGTGTTATTTAGTTGTTTCAAATGTGCACTAAATCTGCATGGCGCTCTGCGATCCTTTGTTATGTCGGGCTGAAAATTGGTAAGGACAGCTGCGAGGGAAAACAGTTCAATCTATAAAAACACACAGCTACATACATTAAAACAAATCAAAAGATAGTACATTTCGACAGAGGTAGGATGGAACTTTATTTTGATGCAGGATATATGCCATTTTACATGAACACACAGTCATTGTAGCTTTATTATAATAATGTTGATAAGTTTGTATGTGAATTTTCAGTCCGCCCTTTCATCCATCCTCTCAAGTGATCTATGTTTTACAATAAATTCAGACACGCGTCTCTCTAATCCCAAAATAACATGAAGTATTTCTGTATTTGCTTTCAGCACTGTGTGACATGGAGAACATTCGGAACTTTCCCACCTTCAAATTGTATGTCGGAGGCAAATTCTTGACTAAGTATAGCCAGTCACCCAACTTTGTCAACTTCCGTAACTTTCTGGAGAATGCCCCACTGGATCCAAAATATGATGACACCCCAGATATAAGGTTGATGTCCAACAAAGGCGAAGCCAGGCCAGAAGTGAAGCAAATGGCCAACAATAAGAAGTCCAAAGAAGAATTGTAACATCAGAGAACTAGGAATAGTCTGTGTAATAAGATATGACAAAACAGTTTGATTAGAGAAATTTATTTTTCCAGCTGATATACCATGTATTTATACAATAGTAACATATCTAGATTCCTCGGCAGTGCTGTATAGTGCCAAACCATGTTATTTATTATTTGGTTAAGTTTTCAGCTCAGGAAAATGAAGAAAATGGCTTGCTCAGAGTTTGACTTGGATATAATTAATCTGAAAATGCTTCATAAGCAGAAATTCTGGAATTCTGGAGACGTTATCATTTTTTCAAGTCTCTAATAACTGAGGAAATTGATTGTTAATTAAAAAGCAGTTCATTTTGCCTTTAGTTTGATTTATTTATTTGGAAATACCTGAAAGAAAATTGATTAGCATGTGACCATTAGTTATTTGGGCAAAGTCTCACTTTAAAACTTCAGATTTTGTATTGTAAACTGCATCGTTTCATCAATAGATTGAGCTGACAAGTTTCGTTAGTGATGAAAATAGATTTAACTTTTCAAGCATCTATAATGATTTAGTCAAATCTGTGTGTGTCACAGAAGTACCTTTTCAACATGTCTGCAGCCTGACGAAAGAAAGAGCAGTGCTTATAGATACGATATCCAAGTTTCTCACGTTGTCTCAGTGAGCCATGGCTGCCCGGTTCTAATTTTCCCCTGCATTATATGAGCTCCTGGACTTCAAGCATTTAAACACATGTACACTCAAAATGCTCACATAGAGAACAAACCGGTGCACCAATTCATATAAAATCTGAATTAAATATGAAAGTATGTGCATTCACACATACACTGCCTACAACAAATAGGACTCATTGGGTCATGTCCATGTTACAGGCTCAAAGGGCTAACACTTGTCTATCATTACAGTGCCATTTTCGTTTAGATCATATCCGCAGATAAGGCTGTAGTGGAGAGGGAAAAAAAAAAACTTGAAAAATCCTGGAACATACCAAAAGGAAATTACCAAGAGTACAACAACTCTATAACTTCATTTCTTATATATTCAGGAATTTGCACTGCATAGATTCATTTTAAAACTTTCTTAGGCCTTTCTTATAATTTTTTTTTTCTCTAAAGTTTATGTGCCTTTGTAATTCATGTTTAAATGACTAGCACATATATTTTGCTCAATTTATGACAGAAAGGAGGGGGGAAAAAAACACACCAAAGAAACAATATCGTATTCATGGAACGAGATAAGTGTTAAATCTGATCACATTTTTGTACTGAATATAATTTAAATTTTCACCAGAAATATGGAGCTATTACACTAGGGCTGAGAAAGGCTGGTTATTTGGTGAATGTTGTTACAATCATTTGCTTCCCTACAGTTTTAGCAAAGCTTGGAACACTGTAAATCAACCCCTTTGCTTGTTGTTAAATCATGCATGTTGATTCTTTTGACAATGGCAGAAAATAAACTTCACTTCTAAATTATACTGTGTCGGCTGGATTGAAAAAGAAAAACATAAAAGAATTTATTCATTCTTTGTTAATGTTTGCAAGTCATTTCCATTGTTTGGAATATTGCTTTAAGTTTGATGTCAGTGTAGAATACATTGTTGAATTATTATATAAAATATACATGTGATGCCATTTACTTACAATTTCTGCTGTTCATTGGACCATTTAGTTGTGATCTGATAGTTCCCTACTGTTTGGTTCATTTTGATTGCTTTAACCCACCCCAGAGATCACAAGATTTACGAAGATTTGAGGATGTTTTAAATTTTAAGGACGAATCTTATGCAAGTTGCGTGTAGTTGAGTTCTGAAAGAACACCTGTATGAAGTTTTCTAACCATTGTCATGCATTTAGAGGACTGGAGATATAGGAGTTTCATTACAGCTTTTCAGATTTGTGGACAGCTTGGCTGCTTACAACCTGTTCATGTTAGAACATCCCACCTCTAATTTTAGATTGGCAGGTCCTACCAGTTTTTGAATAAGACATTGTAAGCCACATTGTTACACTATTTGTTATGCATCACTTGTATTTTCAGCAGGCATTCTGAAAAAAGGTGGGCGTTATCGTGCCAACGCACCATAAAACCCAAAATCAAAGTGAAAAATGAATCAAGTTAACTAGGCAGTCAGATAGTTTTATTTTCATTATTAAGTGCATAATAATACAAGCAGCTTGTTCCTATTATTTTGTTTAGAATCTTTGATTTTTTGGGCTTATTTAAGGAATGTATACCCTTTTTTCCTCAGTGTGTTTTGAACAATCAGCATTTTGTTTGAAATTAGGAAGATTTAATTTCCCAGCCATTAAAAGTTTAGCTAGTGAATTTTAACTGCCTAAACTCTGCAAATGTAGACCTACGTTACGTCTCGGCTTACTTTGTCATCTGGAAATACTTGTATTCAGTTTTATTTATTACATTTTATTTTATTTTATTTATAAAATTTAGACATTGCAGGTCCCAAGTTCCAAGTTCTATATTGGGATCCTTTTTGCTTTTTTGTTTATTGACCTTTACATTTTTTTGAGCCAAATTTCTTTGCTTGTTGCTTTTTGGTTGATGGGATGTTTTGTTTTTTTGTTTTAATTATTTGTTCCCTTATTGAAGATAAGACATTACAGTTATACGCTATTGCTTCAAATACCCTATTACTTTCATTACAGTTCTTCAACTTAACACTTATCATAAATTTACAGCTGTTTTTGCAAAGTAAAACATCTTTACAAAGCTTTGCCGCATTCTTTAAAAGGTTGGGTTTTTTTTGTTGTTGTTATTTCAAAAAGGTAGATTTTTCATTGCTGACCAGAAAAACTGTCGTAATGTCAAAATTGCCAGCAAACTTTTCAAGGAAGAAAAAGCTTGACATACGACTGTGTTCATGGACGGAGATGATGTTACATGTTCCACTAGAAGTTACTGTCATCTGTCCCTGAATCTTGAAATATCAGTACAAAATGTTAGAGAGCCATAAGGAACATCCTGATATATTTAGCAATAGATTTCAATGGGTTACGTTAGACAAGAGGAACCTGGGCATTTTCGTTTTTAGTTTTAAACTGCTGAGCTTGGCTAACATTTTTGGCACAAGTCTAAAGGAAAGGGGTTAGAAATCTTTTGTCCTGATCTAAATACAAAATAGTTTGATCTAGACTCAGAAAGAGGCCACCACTCTCTTTACTTTCTTCAACTTCAAACTCCAACATAAATTAAGGAAGTGATGATGTCAGGTCAACTTTAGTTTTGTTGATAACTTTGTTCCATTGTTATTGTTGAACAGGAAAGATAATTTGATAAATGACCATTGGGTTTCACGGGGATTGGTCAGAAGAAAAGATAAAAACATTATAATGTTATCCTTGAAGAGTAATTAAAATGTGTTTGAGTACTCTGAGTATTTAATGAGTTCTTACTCTCTGTTTATGAAATTCCTTTCTGCATCTCTGTCAGTCTCTGTCTCTCTGTCTTGCTCTACATTCATTCTCATCTATAAAACTTTTAAAGAATTTTATCTGAATGTATTTAATTCTGTGTTAAGCTCTGAATACGAAACGTAAATCAAGTGTACCCAAAAAGACCATAAAGGGCGCAAAGTGGCTGTTATCGTGCCGACGCGCCATAAAACCCAAATTCAAACTCAAATCTTGCATGAGGTTTTCATTACGTGTATTTGTTTGTTTTTCTCTTCTGTTGGCTTTTCTTTTCCCTCTCTCTTTTTTAAAATTTGCTACTAAACAATGATAATGGTGCTCATTAGCATAAGACTGGAACCATGTCTAGAGCTGCTACTTAAGACTCTTGAACTGAAGGTTGAGATGCATGAATTGTGTGGAATAGAAGATGAGTATGTGTTTCAAACTATGTCAGTATTTCAGGTAAAAGGTCACAATCCTAACCAGGAAATGTATTAAGAATAAGAGTTGTCCATGACAGTGCCCAACGATTTTGACAGTTACATGTATTTTGTTCAGTAGATCTATTCAGTGTTTTCTTTACCTTAATATACAATTACGGTACAGCTCTTGTTTCTTTCAGGTAGAGAATGACAATATAAGGTCTATACCTTTGCAGTTTCACATTATATCAGAATCTTCTTAGAGTTTGAAAATTTGCATAGAATTATGAAAGATAATTTTGAAAGATTACAAAGTAAAACATAAGATGTATTACTTTCATACAGTATCAGTATATTTCCATATTTTTTTAGCTCTTTAGTTATGCTTTGGTTTGGTGTATATGAAGCTGGAACTCTTTGGGTTAGTGAAGCTATTTTTTTTTTCATTTTAATCCATTTCCTAACTAGCTTGTAGCCTTCCTAGTCAACAGGCGAAAGTGTGTTCCTAACCCCGCCACAGCTTCATGTTTTTCGCCACTGTATACTGAGCTGTGCACTCTCACAACAGATTGCTGGATGTATGGTGTATGTCCACAGCGTACAAGCACTTTGGATTTTTAGCACATATAGTGTACTTCCTCAGCACAGTAAAGGGTTAATATCCTTCTTCAGTCTTACTTCAGTATGATGAAGGATCTTAAGAGTTAAGAGTAATATTCCTGAAGTTCAGAGATTGCCTCTAGGCAAATAAATGTGCACAATTTTGGAAGTTGTGTTTCGAGAACCAGAAATTTTTCATTGCAATTTGCAGATCTACACAACAATGCAAGCTCGAGCTCTATAAAATTTAGGAATTGTCACTAGCAACTTTAAAGACTTTTGGCAGGGCAGAGTAAAAAAACACACACACACACACACACACACACACACATACACCCCCCCCCCCCCTTTCCTTGGAATAAGTGAAAGGGTTAAAACTTTCTAATAAAAGTGTCAATTGTGATAGCCATACACATACAGTTTGATAATACAGTGCACTCTCCCGATAACGACATGGCTCGGGACCAGAGGTGCATGTCGTTATCGGGAACATGTCGTTATTCGGAGATTTTCAAGATGGCGGAAAAAGGGGTGTGGTTAGACCCTTAGAATGTAACGTACCAACCATAGTGGGTGATCAGTGATCGGACTTTCCAAACATGTAAAATACACGAAGTGTGTTGTGTGTGTTGTTTTGTTTTTTTTGTTTGTTTGTTTTTTTTGTTGTTGTTGTTTTTTGTGTGTCATTTTCCCTCTGTTGTTTATCCGGGCTTGGGACCGGCATGAGTGCAGCTGTATTTAATAATACAACTGAACACATGGGTGAATACAATCGATTCAGCGGTCAGCGATGTGATGACTGACTCATTTAATGCGCGTCACCCTTTTTGTTCCGACGACAATAGACACAGGTGTGTTTTCATTGGCCGATAACAAAGCGATCTCATTGGCCGATAACAAAGCGATCTCATTGGCTATGAGGTGCCTCTGGTAGGACATTTCATTGGTCGGAAAAGAAGTGTTTTTATTGGCTCAGAGAATGAAATGAAACTGACCGGAAACAATATTTTAGCTATTTTTATTTTTGTATCTAGCAAAGTCACAGCCGATTATTGCTAACTCAATGTCGTTATCCGGAGAGTGGTCTAAAAAGCATGTCGCTATTTAGAGTTTTATTACTAATAACATATAGTAAAAAAATCGGGACCGGGGGTCAATGTCGTTATCGGGAGAATGTAGTTATTCGGAGATGTCGTAATCGGGAGAGTGCACTGTACTGTGCAGGGAAACTCTAATCACCACAGAACTCTGATGCTCAATAACTTATTATAAGACTTTATTTCACCATATATTTATATATGAATTTTTTCGTATTTAGA
This sequence comes from Onchidella celtica, assembly GCA_963931925.1. NCBI lineage: Eukaryota > Metazoa > Mollusca > Gastropoda > Systellommatophora > Onchidiidae > Onchidella > Onchidella celtica. The sequence continues at coordinate 19,206,836 of OZ007582.1, forward strand.
TGTTACAGATCTGCCAACTGTCCCTTATTTTACAGGATTGTTCTGTATGAAGGGTTCCAGAGAGACATTAGAAATGGGTTTTTTTATACAAAAAAGAAATTCTCACCAGGTTTGAGGATGGAGGCGATTCCAGACAAATGCAAGAAAGAATGCACACAGTCATTTTATTTTGGAAGTAAGGCCTGCAATGTAATCATGAAAGGCTTTTTAACCGCTGAGCCTTAAATTCTACAAAATATCAGATTAGGTATAGAAAAATGTAAAGGTGTACGTGGGCACATTTAGAAGGTCTTGAAGTTTGCTATATTTTTAATACTTTCATAGGTTTTGAGCCACAATTGGGTTAAACAGAAGAGAGCATTCCAACATTTTGAGCCAAGAAAAGAATGACACATTTCCCTCTGGTAGAAATGAAAAGTATAACAGGACATTTCGTTCTGTGCTTCTGTACACAGTGGTGATGGAAACTCAACTTCAAAAATCACATGTATATTCCCTGAGTCAGTGGGGCAACTAGTCCTTGTAACTACACAGATTATGTGATTGCCTTTATTGGGTATGGGTTTATTTGCCTCATGAATTGTCCCTTATTGAAGAGGTAATTTAGTTAACAGGTCTGATGTTAAGTTAGGATAATGATGATGATGAGTAGGAGGACAATTTTTTTAATGTAGAGACTGGAAATTTGGCAGAATTGTCAGTATACTACTTAAATACTGGTGGTAGATGGAACTCATTTATGCTATAACCAGATCTATTATGCTATAATAACCTACTGGCTTTTCATCAGTAAGAATTCTTTAAAAATTAATCATATATATTCTGACCTTCACAAAATATCATAAAAACCACAGAAAAACTGGGGTCGCAGCAGGGCTATAAGCAAAGTCAAAATTGGACAAAAAGAAAAGGTTGTATGTTGCGAAACCCTGTATGAGAAATAAAACCCAAACAATACAAAGTAAACTAAAGAGAAGAATTTTGTGTATTTTCTGTCTTCTCTTTAGTTTACTTTGTATTGTTTGGGTTTTATTTCTCACGCAGGGTTTCGCAACATACAACCTTTTCTTTTTGACATATTCTGACCTTGTCATTTTATTTATTATATGTTTCAGTACCTGTTTCAGATTGTTGTTTTTACACTAGAGCTACCAGAATATCTTTTCAAACCAATTTGGTGATATCTTTTGAATGTTCATCATCAAATGTCAGCTGAAACAAAAAATCTATAGTTTAAAACTTGTTGCATTGTACTTGATTTTTATTAAATTTAGTGTAATACATGTCCTATGTAACTCGTGTCACTGTATTGTTATACTTAAGTAGTCTCCTGTTCTGCGTGCCAACGACAGTTCTTTTTTTATTAGTATTCTACATGGGAGATGGTTGAATTTATTCATCAAGTGCATGTATTGATTCATTGATTGATTTTTCTTCTACACCCCTCACCCCCTTTGCCACATACTATGTTCTCCAGTAGCTTATGCCGGGTGCTAGCTCTAACTTTGCCTACATCTTATGAATTTATCAATACAGTGAAAATTATTTTACATCTTTGGTGTTGTGTGGAGCATTTGGTAGTGATGTTCTGGGAGAATTTTTATGAGTGATCGCACTAAAGCATCATTAAGGCAGGGATGGGCAACCTACAACCTGTACGCTGCATGCGGCTCACCTGAGGAATTTGTGCAGCCTGCGAGGGCTTGACGAATAACACATATGCAAAAAAAGATATATATATGTGCACTGTATATCATGAAGCAAAGAAATATTTAATAAATATATGCAGATGGTCATCGTTGATAGCAATTCTAAATTTTAATGATTATAGCATGAGTAACCATATTCTTAACAGTGTTCTTGTGCTCTTCTTTCATTGAAAAAATGTTGAGCTCTGAGAATTAGTTTTAAATGCAGCCTGCTTTACTTTACACAGTGCTGATTCTAGTGTGACCCTCCATGGAAAAAGTTTGCCCATCCTTGTCTTAAGGGAATTTTTACACGTTTTTTTTTTTTAGCGTGTGTGTTTCTCTCGCTGTCTCTGTATATAGAGAGATCGTATTATGTCTGTGGAGGGGAGGAATTTTGTGACTCACTGCATTTTGACATCTGTCAGGGGATATTGCACTCAATGATGAAGAGGTCTGCATTTTTTTAAAAAGTGTAAGTGTATTCTAATTGTTCTTTTCTTGTGGGGCACAGAACACACTTCTCGGATAGTTTTTAACACGCACTTGCCCATTTTTGTGTTTTTCAAAGTGTTTCATATCACCTGTGCAGAGGCAAGATGGATACATTAATTTTATTCAAAACGGAAATGAAAATTGATTGAATATGACATTTATTCAAAACGGGAAATGAAAATTGATTGAGTATGACATATCTAAGTGAAAGCAATATTTCATCAGAACTCATGGGCATTGAAAAGTGTGTATGTCTGGGGGGATATGAAACAAAGTGCAAAGAAAAGCTTCCGGAATCTGCATACCAAACTAGGTCAAAATCTATTACGCCTTCAGTCAATCGACAAGGCTGGACAAACCCTACAAATATGGAATCGGCTGGCCACTAGGACCGTAAGTAGGAAAACCCTCAAATGGGTCTTGGAGTGGGGAGAGGTGCACTTATTAGGATGTCTGGTGTGCTAGGATCCTGGTTCCTGTCATTAAATCAAATCATCAAAGTCAATCAACATGTGAACAATGTGTTGAAACATTATAGAAACCTGACTATTGATTGGTATAGTCTCTGGTCAAATCCTTGTCCGGTGAGAAAATTTCTTTAAAAAGCCAACATTCCATTATTTACAAGTGGCAGACCAAAAGTTTTCCACCTGATGAATGAATAGAGATTGAGGGTTGAAATTTTGCACTCTCCTTAGCTTTTCTGTATATAGCCTTCCTGCACAGCTACACAATTCTGCCACCAATGGATGACCTTGAAAAGACCTTGAGAATAGAAGATCCTCTCTTTGTCAGAAAACCAGTCTTGTACAGCTACTTTCAGTGCATCATCATTTTCAAAATATCTTCCTTTCAGGTGCTTTTTCAGTGTTTGGAACAACTAAAAGCCTGATGAAGCTAGCTCTGGCGAATAAGGTGGATGTGGTAAAATTTCAAAGCCACAATCTCATACTGTTTCTGCTGCTTTCCTTGAAGTGTGAGCAGATGCATTATCGTGAAGCAATAACATGCCATTTCCTAGCTTTCCTGTACGTGTGTGTGCGTTTTTCTTTAACTGCTTGCCTTAAGTTTTTCAATTGATTGGAATAATGGTCTCCAATGATCTTAATTCTTATGCCCATTTTCGAGATAGTCTGTCATTACTATCTCTTCATGGTCCCAAAAAACGGATAACATCACTTTTCCACTTGAGGGCTGCACCTATTGCTTTCTTTGGTGTTACTGTTAGTGATGAAGGTGATTTCCACGGCATTGAAGCGGGCGGGGACCCTAGGTCATGGTGATGAACCCAAGTTTCATCCATTGTTATAAGTCTTTCCGAAAACTCAGTTTGCTTTTGCTCACACAGATGAAGGAGCTCTTGACAGCATTCCACTCTTTCCACTTTCTGGAGAGGAGTCAGAAGACGAGGAACCTATCTCTCTGTTGTCATATTCAAGTGGTTATTCAGGATTCTTTCAGTTGACCCATAACCATGGGTGCCAGACCTCCGGTATATACCGAATTTCCGGTTTCACTATGTCTCCAAAAAAAAATTTCCGGTTTCGCGATGTGAAGAATTAAAAAAAAAAAAAAAACTTGGTTATTCAAAACACAAAAGAGCAAGTGTGCGTTCGAGATATCGGCCTACTTTGCGCCTATTTTTAGCATTCACCGTGTCCGAAGGCGTATCGTCAACATAGGGCTGCCGTCGTGTTTTGGCTGATTCGCAGTTTTAGATCAAACGCTTCACATGCATCAACAGCTCTTCATCGCGCTGACAATAACGCGAACTTAAAAATGACCGAAGGGTCAAAGGGTCACGTAATGTGTCCGGTCAAGACCCGCTTGTTCGCGTATCGTTTGAGTGGACGTGTATTATAGATGATGCGCTGACTTCATCTCGTGTGTCAGGCCTGCGCCAGAATTAATGCTCTAGACGCCTGCAGTGGTAGATCTAGGAACTTCTGTTATCGATTGACGATGGATGCTTTCGTTTAGAATACCCGGTTACTTGGTTCCGTCCGTACTCTGCGGACTGATTTGACATGTTACTACTGTTACGCAAAAACCTAGAATCTAGGTCAAGGTCGAGCATGCCCCCTAGATCTGTACTGATACACGTTGTACGGCTACTAATCATTGTATTAGATCAACCCGAGCTGCGTTCAGTTCGAGTAGAAATCTAGGTCACCCTAGGGTTAGGAAAGAAGGGAAGAGTAGCGGCCAACTGAACGAGCTAGCAGTTTCAAGATGGCGGCAAGGATGAACAAAAGAAGCGTGAAAGCACTTCTCTTGCAAGAACTGTGTGATGATACGGTCGAACAGACGATTGCAAATAATAAAGCAACTTTGGACAATCTTGCCTGTGTGTTTGGTGAATGGCGCACGTGGAAAATTTTGTTGAGGTCACTGTGCTGTAGAAATCGTACAGTTGAAAAAAGAATGGTCAACAAAGAAACGCGACTCTCATCGACGCCATCTTGATTTCGGAAGATAGCACCGCTGCGGGGTCCTCAATTTCCTACCCTAGGGGCTACCTACCCCTACGCGGTACTGGACGGTTTCGCTACCTTTTCTACGTAGGAGCTAACTTTCCTAGCGTAGCTGAACGCGCCTCCGATGACAGATGCTTTAGTTTATAACTGCCTGAAGGGGCCCGCCTCAGATCGTTCTACTTTTTTTAGTTTTGCGGCATCTATATCATCGGCATAGCCGGATTTCACTTCATTCAGTCCAATAAACGGCACTTATACATCAATCGTGAATGAGGCTGGCCTATAGCAGTGTAGGATTAGGTCTGACGCTTCTATTAGTATTATAACCACGAGTCAAGCAAACGGCATATTGCTTAAGCCTTGTTTTCATGTGTACCGAAACGAAAACGTCAAACCTCCACCATGTACGTGTACACGTAGTTCTGTTTCACTACTTGATGGGTTTTTGACATTTCTGTTGCCACTTCTATTTCCGTGCAAAAGAAAACCCAGCTTAGCGGTGTTGAATTGAAAGGGGGACAACAGCATGGATATACATGTCTATTTTAATGAACATACACAGAAGCCATGGTTACATGTATTGTCCATTGAGTGTTTGTGATATGGTTTACAAACTTTTTGGAGAATTTTTCCCACATTCAGATATAGGCCTAACTAGGAAACAATCTTCATCTTATAGAACAAAAAAACTGCTGTAGTCACACATTTTAAAAGACCAGGGAAAGTTATAAATTATAGGTGTGCACCAATACTTAGTAACTGTGGTACGTTATTGTGACATGTAAAGTGTTTTGTTCTCTGATACATGTATTTTTGAAAATTGTCTTTATAGTACGGCATTGATGTACGCGATTTAGGTGTCATTTAGTTGGTAGGTCTGTTATCTTATCACTACGTTGCTAAGTGCCTGCGACTTCAGGTTTGGCTGATTTGGTCAAAGTGATTTTCAGGTTTTAGATGGCTCCGTTGCTGGCACCCATGACTGAGCCCAGCTTCCTACTCAGCTGCTAAAGTCACAAGTCTGTCAGAAACAACAAGCTTTTTAATTTACAGAGCATTCTCCTCTGTGACTGGCCCTTCATTACGGTGGTCATCTTCAATAGACATTACTCCACATTTCAATTTCTTACACCAGCATCTCATCATATCATATGAAGGAGTCATTGCCATAAACTGATTGCATCTCCAAGTCCAAGAGAATGCCCTGTGGCTGCTTTACCTTGTAAAATTAAAAACTTACAACTGCCCTGAGCTCAATTTTCTCCATTTTGATGCTTAATTAGCAGAAGATCAGCACCTCCTTTCACTTGGAGTGTTCCATGGGTGAAAGCTGTCCGGATTTCCGGTTTTCATTCCTGAAAAAAATTACTTCTCCATATATGGACAAAATGGTTGATTGCTGGCTCAAGTACAGATATAGACAGACAGAACAACCCCACTGACCTGAGCTCAATCACTAGTCTAAATTTGATTGACAATTTCAGTTTCAGGAATGGGCTCTGGAAATTTTGGTTTTCAGTTTTCTGAACCTTCATTTTTCCTTCACCCATGGAGTGTTCTATCCCCCAAGACTTCCTCTTCCTCTTCGAGTGCCGGATCTGGAACAGATATCGACAATCATGGTTCACCACTCATTCCTCCGCTTGGATGGTCTCAAAAAGCCCATATTGTCCTGGCTTTTCCCTGTCGCCCATCTCTTCAAACTCTAGATATGTTATTCTTTGTCTACCTCTGCTTTTTTTGGTCCTCTTATGAAATTTTCCAAAAATGTCATGCACTCTAGTAAGAAGTTGGTGTGCATCCACAGTAATTTTCAAGACTTTAGCTCTAGTCATTCATATTCAGGTGGAAAACTTTTTATTTGCCCTGTGTACATGTATATTATATGTGGGATGACAAAATTATGGGAACATAAATGCAGCTATTTTTTTTAAACAATATGAATTTGAAGACAGCACGTCAGTATGACCATATTGTTCTAGGAAGAAGTAAGAAGATAGACAGAACGAGCCCCTACCAGAAGCGCCCACCAACTACCTGCTCATGCTCACAAAACTGCACACAAAAGGAGCTGTGTTGGTTTTAACAAGAAGCTTTTAATGATACAACAAAATTACATGACAAAACGAAGAAATTAAATCTGAGGGTTAAAATGTCATCACAGTCATTCCACAACTGCTTAAGACATTTTTTTTTGTGTGTTTTGAGATGAAATGCTCATCTTAATCAGACAAACATGTTGCACTCTTCAACAGTTACATCATTATATTTCGTTGACTTATGAGTTTTTAAATGAAAATCCACATCAACTTAAATCACCATTTTAGACTGTTGTCAGGGGAGCATAACCTAATTACAAAGCCAAACAGAGAAAATACTGCACTGAGTTATGTTCACTGGTCAGCTATAGCTTCCTATGCAACAGCTACCACTATATTTGAGGTACACAAACAAACAAAAAAACACTAAAACATGACTTAGGCAATTGTGGAATGACTGTGACGATGTTACATATACAAAACTAAAGAAAGACAATGAATGAAAAGTTTTGTTTCTATTTACACGTAATGCATGTTTCAATGTCCATCAGCAAGCTGCGGATATATATCCATCTCTAAAACAGGCTGAGCCACAGAAAGAAAAATATCCACACATTCATAAACAGACAGGTACACTTACAGTAATAGATAATGCTAAGTTTTGCAATGCTTTCAAGATCTTCATTTATGGTGGGGCCATCCATAAACTATATAGACTAGGGGAGGGGGTTGCCCCCGGCGTAGGGAAAGCATTCATGGGGAAGGGCGATTTTTCGGAAGCGTGCATATGTATTCGGGTATGATAATGTATTTTAAAAAAATAATAAAAATAACCATAGAGCAAAGAAAGTTACTGTGTTACAATATCGAATATTGTTGGATGGCTGTTGGAGCCTCATTAAAACTAGCCTCAAAGTTCAGTTAGTTAGTAAGTTCAGTTAGTTTAGTTTAGTAAGGTTCCAACAGCCAACTGACAAAATGTCTCTAATGAAACCGACAGAAAAGTCCATGCAAAATGACACTTTAGGTTTCGGAACCTCAAGGCCTTACAAGAAAATGCACCATTCTAATGGCCATGTACTGGTAGTAAAGCAGAGGTAGGCGACCCTTCAGAGAAGAAGTGCCATGTACGAGCTTTTTTTTTTATAGAATTCAACTTAAAAGTGAGCCATAACATTCATAAAAGTCTAGAAACCAGTATTTTTTTTCTCATTTCAAGATATTTTTGTCTACAGGAAAGAGCAAAAGATAAAGCTAAAAAAGAACAGGCTATTACCAAAGGCTGAGGCCAAAAGTATAAAAGATTACATAGGGAAGGGAGGTCAAATGTTACCAAACTTGAGCAAACATACTTTATGGATGGCCCTAAACACAATTAACAACACAGAAATCTTTTAGTGTTTGGCTGAAACGTACATGGAATTAAACATGTACCATACACATATCTCTGAAAAAATGCACTTGCTACTCAATGTAGAAAACTGCTCAGTCAAGTGTTGACTGAAACATTATAAATGAACAAACAAGGGCAATAACACAAGCCAGAATTTTAATTTTTGCAACTCACAGAAAATGGCAGCCTCCAGTAATGTTATTTTACACTGAACCAGAAAATGAGACCATCATCTCTCAAAAACAAATATATAAGATGCCATGAAATCAAAGAACAACTGCTGATGAAAGACAGCAGGAATTGCAAGTAAATCCTTGGACAACTCATTCAATATTTCATCAGTAAATACTCTGTATCATCATATGACTTCCAAATCCTAAGTGGACTTTAAAAAAAAATTTATTAAAGATATCCTCCTACTACACGTTGTGATTCAGATGTCAAAAATCTCCCACCCTGCTGTGCAAAATTATCACACTTTTTTTTTTTTTTTTGTATTTTGTATACTTCTTTATTCCCACCTGGGAAATTTGCTTTGGTGTCATTGCAGCCTGGTTACAACTGGAGCAGACACACCGTTGCTACAGTGCAGCGCCAGTCAGCATTTTTCTTGTGTGTGTGTATTTAATTTGGCACAACAACATGCACAAGGGCCCTCCAAATTTTTCATCCTTATCTGAGAAGACTAGGTGCTCGATCCTACCTACCATAGCATCAGGGACAGGAAAATATAGAAAAATCCTAAAATTCCAACATGCCTGCACCAACCGGGGTTCCACCCCGTTACCTTCAGCCTGAGAGGCAAGCACCTTGCCTCTAGACCACCATGTCCCCTGATATGACAACTGTCTGAACAAAATGTATGTTTGTTGTTTGAAGAACTCAAAATTGTAAGAGCCAACACTATGCCTTACACAATGTTTACCTTAAACGATGATTTATTGTCATCCCATGTTGAGTTCTGCACAGTTTTAAATTTCAAGCTGACCTTTTCACATTGTACAGTTCACATGGTTCATCTTCCCTCTTATTCTTATTTCATAGTACTTATTTCCTGCGGACTCATGGTTTTGAGGCAAGTTTCAATATCCACAAAAAAATGTAATAAATCTACAGGATGGCAGTAGCATCAATGTATAATAAGTTATTAGGAGAAGAAGACAGAAAGGTAAGATGAGCCCCTAAATGCCCTCCTCGGAGAGGATAGCCAAGCCCCAAGTCTTTATTTGCCTGGGTAACTCAGTGTTCATCTCAATTGTACCACACTGAAACTTCAGGTTGAATCACTAAGTCTACTTCTCATCCTGAAACATGTTGTATGTAACACTTCCAACATTGTGGCGAGCAAAGATATAGATCAGATGGGACCAAATATTTACAGCCAACAAGTTGTATAATGCATATATACAATCTTCTGGCTGCTTGTGGTGGGACATGGTGGTGATACATGTACATACGGGACATGGTGGTGATACATGTACATACAACCTTGTGTAATTGTAAAATTGGTCATTAATTAGTTAATTACAGGGTTCGAGCGGCATGGTGTGAAAGTTTGAGTGAAGAGTCACTCAACTCTGGTGTGCAGCATATCAGTCAATTGTAAAATGCATTACTCAGGTGTCCCACAAGTAATGAGAAAAGGTTTACAAGGATTTTTCTTTTACCAATACTGGCAGATAAATGCGTTCATTTGCCTTGTGCCAGAAACCACGAGTTGCAAAACTTAAACTAGGAACAATCCAAAGCTGAACTTACAGCCTTTGTTCACTCCAATGACTTGTATTATGATGATTTAGCTGCCCTTTGTACAACACAGACAAATCACATGACACAGACATCTGAACATGTCAACTTTGCAATGAAGTGAAAGACAAGAATCGTCAAGATAGATACAAGAACGGTTTTCGCCATATGGGAACGCAAAAATAAAAAAATTAACTTCCTGCTTGATGTCGGGAGAAAAGCCCAGTTATAAACAGGGATTTTGTGACCTTTCAGTAAAAACTGAATGGAAACCACCTGTGCATGTAATTGTTGTGATATGGCTGCAGTGAACAAGATCAACATAAATTGGAAGTAGGTAAAAAAGCCAAAGAATTGGAACAATCTGAGGAAAATTAGTTAACTTTTTACACACCTGTATAATTATTGTTTTCCAGGATCTCTTCACCACACCCTTTGTCTATAAACTGACATTACAAAAAAGATCACTGTTACTTAACTGATTCACTCCTACAAATCGCTCTCAGCGGCTTATACAAAAAAGCACTCATTTCAAATGGTGCACGAAAATTACACACATGTATACAAAATGTTTGTTTCTAAATTTCCAATAATGTGGCATTTTTCTACATCTCACAATGATTTCTCAAAGCCCTAGTGCTGATCCTTGACTCTCACTCTCAGAATGGGTATTATGAGAGTTGTGGTCATCTTAAGAAAACACTGGGAGTGAGTCAGTTAAATTTCACAAACAAGATCTGTGCTGAACCAAAAGATTACAATACATATCTGACACTTATTGTAGCTTCACTTCTTAAATTCATGGCAAGGAAATCTATTTGAAATATTTACAGCTTACCAAGGAATATAAAAACAAATTACAGAGCAAAATTTACTTACTTCCTGGGCAAGAAAACAAAGCTAATGTTATTGCAATTAACAACTCTCCATCACAAATATTGAGCGTTTGTAATTCCTTCCTATTTGTGAAGGAGAACCTCCTACATGTATCATGTAATTAAAGAATGCACAATGGGTCACAAGACAAAACACACAATAGATCTAGGTCTATATTCTCTCTATTACTTTTAACGACATGCTGAAATAGTGCAGTCCACAAAACTGATTGGTTACCATCTCGACGCTAGTTCATCGTCAAAAGGGTTACCATTTTGAGTTAGTTCGTCGTCAAAAGGGTTACCATTTTGAGTTAGTTCATCGTCAAAAGGGTTACCATTTTGAGTAAGTTCATCATCAAAAGACCTATAACTTCAATGAAAATTTTCTCCCCCACACTGAAACTAAAAACAAAAATATGTCGAGCAACCACTCCCCCTTTTACTAATTCTCTGATGACTAAAGGTGCCAACATACAAAATAATTAATGAAACTTTCACTCTCCAGTTGTATACTAAGCTATGCTTAGGGAGTATCATTTCTTTCTCACCAATGCACATTATTTATTCAATAAAACATACATCAAAGTAGTATGTTTATGTCATGAAAAGACACTTCAAGAATGGAAATGTAGTACAGATTCATACCTCTGATTTGCAAAATGCAAGTTATAAATCTAAAAAGAACTGCAGGATTATAATCTATCTATTTTTACTAATTAGCATTAGCGGAAACCCTTGGCATCCCAGGCAGAAGAATGCTTAGTCCTAGCTACAAATGAAAAACCTACAGTAACATTACTAACAAGAACTAAACAACCATATTTCAGGATGGAACACAGGGGGTCCCTAAAAGCACACTATGTTATTATGCCAGACATAGTTACAGGACCAGCGATGATGATGTTTGTTCCACGGTACATTTCGGACATTTATGATGACAAATGTAATAGTAGGAAGGCAGACAAATCTGCCCAATAATTATTGGTACTCTATCATCAAAGCTTGTACAGTACAATCTTCACTTACAAATTAGAAATGCCATTCATATCCAATTATTTGTGCTTCAGTGCAGGACTGCGTCATTGCAACTACAAATACTATTCATCCTCCACCTCACATACTGCGTAAACAATCATTTCGATGGTTTTGAATTATGATTACCTTATTTTTGCTTAAGATGAGATCTATATTCTCATGAAGTGAAGTATCGGTACGGTACATAATTTAATAATTATGAAGTTTATTTTTGCCACATCCAAAAATGACGAAGTGACTAAAGTTTCTGAAATGAGACAATTGCCAGTGCGTGGGATGGACGACGAATTACTCCAACTCAATTCTTTCAGCTCTATTGAGGTGTCATGTTGCTAGTAACTAACTCCTAACTGGAACTGGGGTTAATTTTGCTAATGCAGACAAAGTTATTGTATTGTAACTGCAGCAGAATCCTTCTTTTCATTTCTCTCTCTAATGAATATAGGTATGTCTTCATTTCTGGTCACTGTTCAATTCCCGCTGTGATGAAAATTAAATACACTAACTTTCTAAAACACAGCCTAAGGTAGCCCTATTTCATTGGTCTTCGTTTGTGACAAGTGAAAGTGGGTGCAGAGTGTCCTCTCCATCTGAACAACAAAAGAAATATTCCACCCAGCTGAGTATATAGTCATGTCTAGTTATTAAAATATGAAAACACAGAACTTTATGAACAGGTGAAATTTTTCCCTTTGATTTTCCTTTCCAATATACAACTACCAGATAATCTTCATTATTTAAAACTTAACTTTTTCCACAGTGTTCAACTTATCAAACTATTCCCTTTTTAAAGAGTTCTTTTTTCCATATAATCTTGAAGCATTTCTTCGGTGAGAGAGAGAAATGTGAAGAGGCAGAATAATATTAATATATTGAATCATAGTGAAATGATGATGTTCTTAATTGTAAATGGATATGAAACACTGTATTTAAGCAGTTTCTCCCTTCCATTCCTCCACATTTCTCAATTTTTCCACGCTCACCGGTCAGTTCCTATCACAAGATCACACATCCACATTTACACACACTACAGACAGCCGAGCTGTGTTCCCCCGTAGTGCCACCTGGCACACTCCTGTACTCCTGGCGTCAACTGTCATCCCGGTCTTCTTTCCCTCTGTCGCTCACTTTATCCTCCTCGTCCTCTCCATCCTCATCACTGTCACTGCCCATTACATTGTTGTCCAGCCTGGAACGAATGGTCTTCAGTCGCTTCAACAGGTGGGTGAAGTCAAATTTGGGTCTGGTGTCTCCAAATGGATCCTGAACGGACAAAAGCAATACATTTTACAGGTAACCCATAGTTACATTGTGATATGAACAAAAAGTACACATTAAATTGCCTGCAGTAGAATTAACTCCTTGCATGCTGACAAAGTGTTGTTACTATCATGAACGATCTATTGTATATCTCCTGTGAATTTGCCAATATCTAATATGATCACAAATTTTGAGACATTTGATAAATCTTCCTTTAAACATTCCCATTCACCATTTGGAATAAACAAAATCATCAATTTCAAAAGTAACTAGGGCTATGAAAGTCATATCAGTACTGTTTCAGCATTCAAATTCTGCCAACTACACTCCAATGTGCCCTTAAAAATGCTGGTGGGGTCCTGCTAAGTGTGACTCAAAATGCCGCATGATGACGTATCATTTTTAGGTAATACCAGCAAGTAGTTTCTCAATGCGGAAAACATCACTTTAGACAAGTTTTTGATCTTCAAACGTGAACGTGGAAGAAATCTTATCTACTTCCCTCTTCCTGTAACAATCTTAAAGGATGAAACTAGGACTTTAAATGACACAGATTTACATGAAAATAGTGACAGTGAAACATAAAGCACAACCCATGCCATTTAATTTTTTTTTCACAAAATAAATGATTAAATATTTATATATTATATGTTCAAAATTAGAGTTGTGTTCTTCCGCTTAGGCAGGAGGGGAGGAAACTGACTTCTGAAAATACATGAGACACTATTGGTAGGTACCGCAAACGCAAGGCCGATCGCAGTAGGAAATTTTGTACAGCGAGAAAAAAAAACTTGACAATTCGCCAAGTTTACAAGTGCATAACTCCGCTTCTATTCATTCAATTTGAATGAAATAAAAACATTATAAAAGAGCTTGATTAGTTTTATCTTGTGTGTAATTTTAGTTTTAGAATCTTTTGTAGAAGTATTTTTTTGCTTTTGTTTAAAAATGCATGTATAAGGCCTTTTACGCCAGCCGAGGCAGTGAAAACTCAACCACGCATTCTTTGATCGCGGACTGCTCGGTGGCGAAATCTCGTATAAAAATAGAATTGACACCACAAGAAAGGGCGAAAATTGACCTTTATTTGCATACTAGGCACCCCACAATTCCTCAAATATGGCGGGTTGGTTTGATCGAAAGAATGTAAATTCTGAGGAATTTCGCTAGAAAAATGGGCGATTTTGAACTTTTTTCACCGCATGCCATACTTTGAATGAAAGCTTTAGAAACCCAATATTTGATCACATATGTAAAATCAATATGTAATATATCGCCACTAAGCAATTAGACCCAGAAGTCAGTGACTGTGTATGGCACGGTCTATGGTTTTTTACAATGGCGGAAGAGAGACCCGTCCAAGCATTGAACACACAGGTCAATGGTGGTGGCGATGCAGATCGGATTTCAAATGAGTTTCACTCTGCTCTTCAGATTTAGTAAACCTAATAGGTTAGTTTATATAAATTTTGACTGTTTATGATGATTATTCCCATTTGTTTCGTTGAAAAAAAAAATCATTCATCATCAATAATTCTCTTTAATCGGGGGGAGTAATGCATTGTCACGGAACAGCCAAAGATCTATGCCAAACGCGAGGTGAAAGTGATTGTGAAAATAATATTAATAACAACGTGTTGTTAAATAATAATAATGACAGTGTGTGATAAAAATAATGAGTGGGGCCGGGAGTGTGAGGGAGAGAGAGTAAGTGTCAATTAGTATTATGTTATAAAAAAAATATATATCCTGTTTTTTTGTTTCTCGTTTGGTTGCGTTTTTTGTTTTTTTTTTTGCTTTCTTGTATCTACTCTATTGAATCGCATGGTTGTATTTATTGACTTGTTTCTAATAAAACTGGGGTATAAATAAAACTGAACTAAAAAGCATAATACTAGATCTAGATCTAGGATCTTTTTCTTGTTGTTGTTTTATCTGTAGGCCTATAGGTGTTTCAATTTTTGGTAACTTCATTTTCATGTCAATCAATTTATTTCTTAGATGGGTATTTCGATTATAAAACAATTTCGTTTATGGCGTGGTGTCAAACTATAACATGTCAAATAGCCTACGGTCCGTATGGCTGATCTCTCGAATGATGCGCATACCCTAAACTATATTTTATTATTATTAAAAATTGTCACATTCCTTTAGTCAATTTATTGGTTATATGTTGCACAATTATTGGGATTTAAAGTTTAATGGTAGATCTAGGTTAAATCATCAAATTTCTATCCCCAAGATTCTTATATAATTTCTATCAGTACACCTCTTAGAAAAGGAGTATGATTTTCATGCCCTGGCGAAGCCACTCAGAGCACTTGGATTAACACGACTACACCTGACTGGAGCTTGTGAATTTAAGGGTTCACCTTTAATAAACATTTCAAAACATATGTTGTTATTGCTTATTTCAAATTGTATAATAAATCATCATAGCTGCTCCGTCAGACATCTATTAATGTCTTCATTATTTTAGCTTTTCAATTTTCAGTAACTGAGCTTGTTTGTTTTCAGAAAAATATAATTCTTGTTTCAAGCATAAAATTTTTTAATTGTAATTTCTTTAATGGAGGTCCTAGTTTTAAAATGGACTTAACGATGCTGTACATTTCTGTATTATTTAAACATGTAGAACTTTAAAATAGCTTTCCAATGATATATACATCTTCCTTCTGCTTAATCATTTCATTTTTTGTGAATTTTCTAAAAAGTTTAAATTTTCCTTGAAAATTTACAATTTTTAAACCACACCTTCTTTCATGTAATTTTAAAAATGTTCTTGATATGCTTGACATTACTTGTTTGTTTAAACATAAAGAGCTGGAAAAGACCTTTCCAATGATGTATTAATCACTCATCTAGCTCTAACGGTTGATTTTCTATGTATTTTAAAAATTTTGTTATAAAAGGGGTTTTTCGACTTTTTTTCTACCAAAGTGTCAAAATGTGTCCCGAGCCGATTTTGTCGTTTAGAAAAAATTAACACAGTAGTGCAAGTAGTATGGCACAATCAATAGCAGTTTGAAGAACTTCTGTGCAAAAATTTAAAGAATACTTTGTGCCAAAAATGGCCGAGCCCCATTTTTTCCTAAAAAACTTGCATTTTGTTCGCAATTTATTTAGAGTTTGAAAGCCTATTGTGAAATTGTCTTTTTCTTTATGACCTTGGTTTTTTTTTTCCTTAAAGAAAATGGGGCTCTGTTTTGTATGGTGGAAATGATTCTTGATTTATGTAATATCTGTTCAGGATATTGTGGTCGGAAAGTCGCTTGTTTTGACTCTGAAAATGGCAGAGAAATTTTCTAAGTCCAAAAAAATTGTAAAAAATTTATTTATTGATGGATTTTCAAAATTTTTTTTTTGTTTTTCTTGTTGCAGTATTGTCTTTCTTAATATTGAAATTGATTTGTAAAAAAAACAAATTGAAAAATCACTTTGTGGTACCTACTATTGGGTTAACTGAGGTGCAGCTCCTGGTAAGGTTTGGCAATTTGGTGTATATTACTAAAATTGCCAATTTGGTGCATATTGTGAGAATGTAGTGATTTCTACGAAAGACGGTAGACACAGACAGAGCAGTTGAAAAGACTTACATTCATGTCCATTCCATCCAGCTGTACGTGGCTCTCACACACCTGGACGTAATATTTGTAATAGTCGGGAAATGAACTTTCCATCACAGCCCTGACCATGGAAAACATGAAATGACTTAAAATTTGAAACAGCTGACATAAGATTAGCACAGGTGTGTAATAACTGATGACTAGAGTTGCCAGTCAACCAAATCTTTACAATTGTTGGTCCTTAATATTTACAACATGCAGACATAATAGCACAACTTCCAGCTTGCTGCACCTTTTGGAACAATAAAAATACTGTGACATTTTACATTAAAAATTCCATCTGAACATATATAATGAATCATTAACCGTACGGAAAAAAAGAAAAAAAAAATTACACACAGGATCTAAGTTTGTTTGGATGTTGTATTCTCTGACCATTTCACCAAAGCATATTAAAAAACAATTTTGCAAGGGGAAAGAAAAAGGTCAAAAGTAGGTGGTTCCTTTAAACAATATTCTTTCACTTTTTACAAAGTAACTTCCACTGTGCATTGTTAAGACATCTTTCGCTCTAAAGATTTAAAATAGAGAACAGGTGCAAATTTACCTTAAGGTGTCGGGAATTCTGATGTTTCCCTCAATCATGTCACACACAGCCACGCGGATTGTTTCATGCTGAATAATATCATTGTACTGTTTGGAGTCACCCGATGTGCGCTCCTGGGGAAGGTTTAAAATACAATGAAATAAGCTACTTCATTTTCAAGAACAACCACAAAAATTCTGATCCAGGATTTCCTTTAATTTATAAAATATTTGCTTGTGTGAATGGTTTTTTCATAATGTTAATGTTCCCTAAGCCAAATCTTGTATTATGACAGTGACAGCATAGAATATGGACATAATTTGTATATTGCACTGAAGACATAACACACATTACAGGATGTCTTATAAAAATGTATACACAATTTGAATATTTATTGAGACAATTTCTGTAACATATGACTGAGGACAGATGTGTGATTATTTGAGTCATGGCATGTGTTCAAACTGATGGCCGTTCTGGACCAGACACTGATGACAAGATATTTTCTCTAGAGATGCAAAAAACATCAAGCAGTTCTTTTGTGTGTATACATTTTTTTGGGAACACCCCAAGTATACTGTGCATCTTGAAAGAGAAAACTGCTGAAATTTCTCCATCCACTCTTTCTCCTGCCACCTTCAGCAAATTCCTGTCACCTCTCTTACCATCCTTACTCACATGTTTGAAGCCTGGTTCATTGTGATAAGGTTTCTCATTCATCAGAGACTGAATAGAGATGAGAACAGTTGACAAAGTCTGTGCAGGGCTCCATGATGGACCAGCCCATGTCCTGCAGAAGAGACAAACATACATCCATTTACACAAATAAACAGCTCATGCAGGATCTTATACAACTTCTTCTGAAGCTAAAGGCGTGATTAGCACAGCAATGTGAATTTTTCATAGATGTTATGTCAAAAGGTGTGGATGTGCTTTTGCATAACTAAAGAAACAAATTTTATTACACAACGTCTCAACTTAACTATTTAAAAATCTGAACAGCTGATTAAATGGGCAACTTTGGGATGTCAGAAACATGAGCAGAAAGTACAATTATGTATCAAATATTCATCAGCCTATCATTAAAAAATCAAACCAGGTCCAGAAACTCAAAACAAATCTGATAATGATATGTCAATGGCTGATATAATAAAATAAGTACCTCCAAAACTATTATTTGTATAATTCATGAGAATAAAATAAAAATCCAGGATGATGACGACAAAATAATATAAGAAATAATGTACAGTGTCCATGTTAGGTTACACCCAAGACACAGGATACAGACACGAATCAATTTGTCATATTCCATCTGTCGTCTTGCGTGGGTATCATCGATGTTAACAATGCAACAGTTCGCACTACACCCCTTCATAACTGAACGAAAAAGAGTAGTGCTCACTAGATTACATTTATAGGTGTGCAATTTATGGACATAATTATGGTGGGAGAAGGAATGCTTTGTCTCGGTATTCTGTGTCTCGGGTTACACTGAGAACATAGCTTGAGTTTGAGTTTTACAGCATATGGGCACACTTTGCGCCTTCCACGGTCTATTTGGGTGAGAAGATAGCAATTTTAATTCTTACCCAAGAATGCTAAGGCAGACTTTGCCATTTTTATACAAGTTAGGATTGAATCTAACAGTGCCATTTCCAGTTGTCATCAGCCGAACCCGAGGAGGGCTGATGGGGTAGTCTGAGGGAAAGCGAATGAGAAAGTAGAAGAAGCCGCCCTCATATGGTGTATCAAATGGTCCAGTGAGCAGGGCATGGATCTGTAAAACACATCAGACTTGTGAATCTCATGAAGTGACAATTTATAGAATGTTCTGCTAGACATACACAAGAGTGAGCAAATACAGTAGAGCCCAAATAAAGCAAACTTTGGTAATTCGAGTTTCTGCTAAATAGAGGTGATTTTGAAATGAGGTTTTCTTTCCTTCTTTAGCTCTAATAAACATTTACTGCTAATTCGAGTTCCAACCGCACCAATTCTGATAAACAGAGCTGATCGAGGGCTCTCATCCTCAACCAACTCAATGTAAATTCTGATTTCCAGCCCCTAGCCGTGAAAACCAGTTTCCCCAAACCCCTGACACAGGCCTGTTCAACTTTACTCTTCCCAGCGATCGAGGGGGAGGGTCGAGGTGCCAAAAATGATGCAATGGGTAGGCCGGTGAGATCTTTTTGTTTCTCGGGGGCCTCAGCACAGTGCTGTTGGCCCCGAACTGGGTAGGCTGCACAGCCTTCCTCTTAAGTGTCTCTCCCGACCAAGCGAGAAACATGCCGCCAAGTATGTGTGAGAGGATGAACGACTTTCTATTTTTAATGTGCTTTCATGGTAACTCTGGTGCGTGAGTAAGGGACGGCCACTCATAGTAGTTTATGGACACTTGGCAGAGTACCATTAATTGGATTATTCCCCTTGTGATACTAGCGCGGGACCCGTTATTCACATCACGGTGAAAAGCGCGCATTTTGATTGGTCAGTTGGAAATGTTGACCACCGGGCTTCCAACTCTTATATCATGGCTTTAAGTTTCTTACAACTCGCTCCTTCGTTGTTATCCACCGACAGAAAGACGGGAACCCGGACTCATTGTTGAGAGTAGGCAATACCCTATCGGTACAATATAGGTACTCATGATAACGTTTGTTATCAATGGAGATACGTCGTATTAATGGACGAAAGTATCCCGCACAAATTTGTCCAATGTTGTTAGTCCTGACACTTTGAAAATTTATATTAAAACTATTACCGGGTTTCTGGTATAAGTAGTCAGTTAGAATTGTAGCAGCAAGTTTCTACTTTATAATGGTACCAATTTTGTTGTACTTTGATGCACATATCCTATTGAAATAATTAATAAGAGGGTCTCGGATTTAAAGTAAACCACGAGTTAGACGCATGTTATCCCCGATAAATCCAACCTGGGTCAAATTTATTCAATTATTGCTGGAGGGGACGTTAGAGTAATTTCTGCAGTTTACTGGGATACCTAATTGACTTTTGTGTGCACCCTTTTAACCGTACTGTAAATTCGATTGTGTTAGGACCCTAACCGGTTATGTTGTTCGGCTGGACTCAATGTCCGAGCCTTTCACTTGTCCAACACTGGACTACGTAATAGCCCTCTCGGACGTCCGCGCTGGCTCATAAAGATGATGCCAGTTCGAGTGGTCAGTAGACTCCATCAAAGACGCCGCAACGATAGGAAGCACAAGTGGACCTTGCAGTACAATAGATCGGCGGCGGCCTGCCGTGGCGCGCCTCGCCCAAAACATGGCCTAGTCCAGTTGCGCCAGTAGCAGGGAGACTTTGGCTTATGGCTGGTTGGGCTTCTTTTTCTTGGTAGGGTTTTTCCTATGCCTTTTTGGTAGTGATACCTTTGTTAGGCTTTTTGAATAAATAAGATTGCCAGCAGAACCCTGTGTTTGTTAATCCTGTGTATCCTTAAGGGAGTTACTATTGAACCCACGCAGTAACCACATTAGCCACTCGTAGTTCATACAACATATGGTAGTGGTATGGGTGGGGGTACATTGTGGTAACGCCTCGGTATCAGCCAACAATGCGGTATGCGAGACGGTACTCGCATTATGGTGAATTTATCAATTGCTGACGTAACCACGACAGGTACAGCCAAGATACGGTAAACCGTAGCACATAAATTACACACAGTTGAATCACCAGCCGTAGTGTGCCCACCATGCTCACATAGAGCCACTTGTGTAATGCTCGATAAGCACCACATGACTGTATTCAAAAGTAAAAAGTTATGGTAAGGCCCTGGAGGAACAAAGACCTTACTTCACGAGGTTCTTATCACTTCAGTAAGCAAATAACCCCCCCCCCCCACATACACACACAATGTACGTCGCTGCAGTGTTTACAAATTCACCACAATACACTCGATGGGGAGGGGGGGGGGACGACTACGGCATTGTTACACAATACTGCGTAATAGTAATTCCACGCCACTGATAGCAAGGTAGAATAGCGCAGTAGGCCTACGGTCTTGCATTTGAACATCGTACAAGGGGGGAGTGTCTTTATCGATTGATGACGTCACACACAATACATGCGGCCGAGATAAAGACAGTTTGCTGACCAGAGCTACTAAGTCTAAGCCATTCAATTTTGCTCTTTTGTTTTACCACTACGGTAGGGTCACTTCTAAAGAAAAAAATAATCGTAAGATCTCATGACTCATACACTGGTTCCTTTGCGTTCTTTTGTGTGTTTATATGTGGGGAGGGGGTCTGCAAGGGGATGTAATTACACGTATGGTATGGGGCAGACTGCAAAAGACAGTGCAATCCTAATATCTCGACATCAGTGGGATGGTCTGACTTGCGTCGAGTAAAGAAAAAGTCCAAATAGCAGATTAGTGGTGGAAGAGAGACAAAAAAAAAAGGGAAGGGGGTGGGGGGGGGGGGGTAGATTAAACACCACCGTTATGGAAAATGTCCAATAAATTACGCAATTATGTCCCTTTTTCTTTTAATTATCGGCATCCTGTCACCCGTTTCTCCAACATCATTGTTGGATGGAGCAGTTGCATGGCAAAGATTTGCCGATATCTGTGAAATGCTATAGCTATACATAAATGCCCAGTGTTTTACTATTTCTTTTTAACCTCGACCTGTTTCTTCAGAAGAAATGATAATACCGATACACACACAGTACGGCAGTTAACCAAGAGATCTAGGTCAAGGACTAGTATCAACGGGGCACGAATGTTTTGTGAAAAAACAAAAAAAAACACAGTCTGTAGTACTTTATACTTTTCTTTTTTACTGCCCTGAGCTTATGCATGGCACACCACACTCGCGTTACTGAAGCCAAGGGTCATCCTCTGTATCCACACACCCCGCAAAAATAAATAGAGATCTGATTATATGCGGGGAGCTGCGTGGGCATTTTCGGTAGCACAGTTGTAGATCTAATGCACTTGTGCTCTGGTCGAGGAGAAATGTGTCGATACAAGAGGAAAGAATAGAACGAGACGTCGAGTTACGGGGAAATATTTAGTTTAAAGAAGGAACAGGTTGGGACTTTAAAATTGTGTCGAGTTACCCAGAATGTCGAGATAAGTGGATTGGACTGTAATGGTTATTTCTCTGCTCAGAGGTAAACCGAACTTTGGTAAATCGAAGTAGAATCCATTTCCCGGCGACTTCAAATTATACAGACTCCACTGTACTTTTTCATGTACAAAACACCAAACATTATTGTCGTGTTTTTTCTCTGTGCCTATAAAAGACTTAGGTTTTCATTGTTATTGCTGTTTTTTTTTGCAAAGAGAAAAACCTTGGAGCATGCTGTCATTGACACACCTACCAAGTAAATAACCACTTCAATATAGGGGATACCCCAGTGGGCATATAATATTGTACCAAGACCCTTCAACTCATTGAGGCAATCTGAATCTGTCAGCAATGCTTTCCATAGGAAGAACCCAAAGAAACACTGTAACATACTTCACAAATTACAAAATACACTACATTGGTATAATGTGCACATTATCTCATCACCATTCCCTAAAACTGTAGTAATAATCCCCCCCCCCCCCAAAAAAAAACGCCAGTCGGCGCTGCACTGTGGCGATGGCGTGCCTGCTCCAGTTGTAACTGGCTGCAATGACACAAAGGCAAATTTCCCAAATGGGCTGAAAGGTATACAAATACAAATAAGTATACAAATAATAGGTACTCCTGATTGGTGTTTGCCACTGCCGCCAGCACACAAAATTGACCCTCCCGGTGATAAATGGTCTCGCGTGTCTGATCAAAGAAGCGTAACGGCCCTGAACATGTATAATCTAAAGCAGAAGAGGCTGTCCTTCACAATGGTATAAATATCTCCTCAATCTCATTGCAATAAATGAGTAAATTTTGAAAATTTGGTCATTTTTCATTTAAAAAACAAGCTTAGAGTGAGTTTTATGGCATCCTAATATGTGTTTTTCAGGACAGAATATTCATTTTTTACATAAAATACCAAAATTTCACTACGATTCATTGAACGGATCAAACCCACAATCTAATCGGAGGTCAGATGTTCATTTTTTTTTATCAATCTTATAAAAATCATTGGGTTTGTTAAACTTACTTTGTTTATATTTTTTGTTAGTTTATAAATAAAAATTACTGCAAATGGTTAATACTGACAATAGTGACATAGGTAGAAAGCTTCCTCTCACTTGTAAAAGACACAGCATCTTCCTTTTTGTCCATAATTATTTACCAAATGGTTGTCATACATTATAATATTATTTCTCATATAAACATTTATTTCATTTATTTTCACACAAAATTGCAGTAAGAATTTTTGTGTGCGTCCATTTTCTTTGGTTTTATAAACTTAAGTAAATATTGATTGCTGGTGACCTACAACTAGTACAAGTTGTCAAACTCTTAAAAAAGTTTTTGTTACATGATGATATTCAAATGCATTTGAAACAGTTCATGAATGTTTAAGGCAATCAGTTTGAGTGGTCTTTTCTTTTTGTAGGCAAATTCATCAATTTTTTAATAGTTTTTTGAAAGTGGCCAAATTTTTACTTTTTTGTCTCCCTTTATAAATTTTGTCAATCATCACCAAAAGCGCCCCACTTAAGTCTGTAAATGGTGAACCCATCACAGATAAAAATGAACAACTGAATAGGTGGGTAGAGCATTACTCTCTGTTGTATTCAACTGAGAAAAATATTCCACCAGATTTTGAGGAACACCTCCAAAAACTGCCAATAATGGCCGAACTTGACGCTGAACCTTCCTTAGTCGAGCTTTCCAATGCAATCGACCACCTGTCTGCTGGAAAAGCCACAGGAAGTGACAACATTCCTGCAGAGGTATTAAAAGACCTAAAAGGCCCACTATTACCACACCTGTATAATCTGTTACTGCAGTGTTGGAAAGAAGGCGTGATACCACATGATATGAGAGACGCCAAAATTGTCACACTTTACAAGAACAAAGGAGACAAAGGCGACTGCAACAACTATCGAGGCATATCCCTCCTCAGCATTACTGGAAAGGCTTTTGCTCGCGTCATCCTCTGCCGCCTTCAACAACTGGCGGAAAAAGTCTTACCAGAAACACAATGTGGCTTTCGAAGCAAACGATCAACTATTGACATGATATTTGCACTTCGGCAAATCCAAGAAAAATGTAAAGAACAAAACAGGCCGCTTATAACATGCTTTGTGGACCTAACAAAGGCTTTCGACACCGTAAGCCGATCTGGCCTGTATGCAGTCCTTAAATCCATAGGCTGTCCACCAACATTGCTAAAACTTATTGCATCCTTCCACACTGACATGAGGGCATGTGTCAACTTTGAGGGCTGCACATCCAATTCATTTGCTGTAAACAGCGGTGTGAAGCAGGGATGTGTTCTTGCTCCTACCTTATTTGGTATATATTTTGCAGCCCTACTCAAGAATGCCTTTGGTCAATGTTCAGGTGGAGTACTTATTAACACCAGAGTGGACGGCTCCATTTTTAATGTTGCCAGACTAAAAGCAAAATCTCGTACAGAGCATATTATGTTACAAGAGCTCCTCTTCGCAGATGATGCTGCAATCGTGGCCCACGATGAAACCACGCTCCAGGCTCTCATCAATAGCCTTGCCAAAGCCTGTGACAAATTCATGCTAAAGATCAGTGTTTCAAAAACTGTAGTTTTGACACAAGGCTTGAGAAACCCCAACCCAATCATGCTGAATGGCTCTCCTCTGGAGCAAGTGGGAAAATTCTGCTACCTAGGCTCAACCATCAGTGGTAGCACAGACATAACAACTGAAATAAATGCCAGAATAGGAAAGGCGGCCACAGCTTTTGGCAAACTCTCAAAAAGGGTGTGGAACAATAGCAAGCTGACCATCAAAACAAAGGTACTCGTGTACCAAACTTGCGTCCTAAGCACCCTGCTGTATGGCTCAGAGACATGGACCACCTACTCCAAACATGAAAGATCCCTCAACTCCTTCCACCTGCGCTGCCTACGCAAATTCTCAAGATCAAGTGGCAAGACAGGATCTCAAATATCGAAGTTCTGAGCCGAGCCAACATTCCATCAACTCAGGCTCTCCTAGGCAAAAAAAGACTGCGGTGGCTTGGACATCTCCACCGTATGGAAAATGATCGCATCCCCAGACAAATTCTCTACGGGGAACTTGCTACTGGCAACCGACCCAGAGGTAGGCCACATCTGCGATTCAAAGACACTTGTACGGTCACGATGAAAGCATTCAACATCGACCCCAATGAATGGGAGAACCTTGCAAATGATCGAAGCAGATGGAGACAAAAATTGCGCAGTGGCACGCTCGCAATAGACTTCAAGGCAAAAGAAACATACCTGACAAAACGACAGAGGCGGAATGAAAACACTCGCCAAAGTGAACCCAAAAGACTGACCTGCAATCACTGCCATCGCACTCTCGGGTCAAACATTGGTAGAATAAGCCACGAGAGAAGCTGTCAGTCAAAGTGAAAGTGAATATTCTAGCTGCTAAGACCGTCTGTAAAGATGCTAAAGGCCATATATAAATTTTGTAATATTTGCTTCGAAGCCAGTTTCGTGCTAATAATAAAAACTGTATTTGTAATGTTTAAATTTTCTCGATAAAACTGACTTTGCTATTTGTTATTATATAAAGACTGTTTTCTCACAGCTTGAGCATCCTGTAATGTTTCTTTCCTAAATTACAGCTCACCGAAAATAGCTTATGGTATACCGCAAAAAGAGGTGAAATCACTGAAAATTAAAAATTGCATAACTTTGTAAATTTTGAATATACGGTATTAAATTTGGTACCAAACTCTTCAGAAAAACAGTTACTATTCAAAGAAATAACTTGTGTTTAGG
This sequence comes from Onchidella celtica, assembly GCA_963931925.1. NCBI lineage: Eukaryota > Metazoa > Mollusca > Gastropoda > Systellommatophora > Onchidiidae > Onchidella > Onchidella celtica. The sequence continues at coordinate 19,232,879 of OZ007582.1, forward strand.
AATCTCCATTCTGAAAAACCAGTTTGGAGTAAATAGTAACCAGTGTTGGCTACTTTTCAAGAAAAGCAAAAAACTGTTTTATTTTAGCAAGACTGATCTAATTACGATGCATTTTTTTAAAGTTTGCTATTCGATTATTTTTTGGCTGAGGAGTCTATAACCAAAATCATTTCATGCTGCTTTAAATATATCTGAAAACGTATAAAATTGTTTTTTTTTTATTTTTTGAGTCACTACAGTCTCAGGCAATGGTGACAATCTTGTGCTTTACTGGACTGGTTTTCTTCCTAAAATCTGGCAGGAATTTCACTTTCATAAAAAAAGAATTATCTCTCACATCTTTCCCAACACCCTCAATACAGGACAGTCTCATAAAATAAGCAACATTCAGCAGGTCTACGATAAAGTCTTGAATTACAAATTATATTTCTCCAATTCAACCCCCAACCTCCCTCACAAAGACTTTGATTGCTATCAAAATGCTCTCGCTTGCTGAAACCAACTTTACAGCACTGCGCTTCTTACTGAACATCACCATACTGATTCAATGGCTTCAGTTGCAAAAAGGACATATGAACTTGTGAATATGAATTAGTAATATGTGCAGCCACGGCAATTTCTGAAGTGGAGCGCTGCGTTTTACAGTCTAACATTCTTAGCTTTTCCTGTCTGTAGTTAGTAAAACTGTTTCACCTTCAGGCGTTTAACGCGTTCAGTAAGTTCACAAACTTCTCTTGCAAGAGTTAGCTAGTCTTCAATATTTACTTTTGGAACACAGCATTCAGTCAGTCAGATCTGGATGCTGATGACAACCTGATACTGAATCCAACAACGTTATGATAAAGCTTACCTTGGTAATGTTATTTGGATCAGGCATTACACACAGCCCTGGGGGTGGGTCTGAATAAATTGCAAGTATGTCACTGTGAAGGGAAGAAACAAACCTGTTAAGATCATCAAGGTACATGACAGGAGATATTTGATCGTCATCGTGACACCCCTAAGATTAATCCATTCACTACTCCTTTCTTGTAAGTCAATGTCATCATGTACTCTGTTCATTCAGGTGCTGTATGTTTATCATGTTATAAACTTTATAATAGAGAGTTGTAAAAGCACCCATGCATCCGAATTCCACAACACTTATATGTAATGTAGTATTAACCCTCACCCTGCGAGGGGCGGCAATTGTCGGTATTTACTCGCAAGCGCTCACGATCACGCCACACGGAAGGCAAAAGTCGGGAAAGTCAAGCTGACCGCGCCACGTGCAAGCCGTATTTTCACGCATCAGGTCACTGACTTTTTGAGACGTAACCACCGTGTTATTGTTCACTGTATCTCTTCTAAATCAAACGCATTGTGACATGGACATGTTAACCAGTGAACCACTGGTCGGAATCACAAAGACTAAGCTTTCAAAGGCTCTCCCCACACTTTCAAAAGATGTAACAACGACATACCAACTGTTGCTCAACAAATTTGCAATATTATCTCATTTTCTCACAAGCTGACCACCATCTGGAGTTGTCTGTATCTAAGAACCAATCAGAAACAAGCTCTGAAATAATCTTTGCCCCAAATGCCCACATTGGTTTATTAACTGTGTCAATCAGGATGAAACCATTTGTGTAGGGCTTGGGAGGGCGTGACTAGTTATCATGCTTCGTTCTCACGAAAACTACAGCTGTCAGTTTGGAATCATAAGTCAGATCATTGGTTAGAGACTGACAGACTAAGATTTTGCTGGTTAATTCATTATCAAGTGTGATAAGGCATAGCAGCGAATGTTTTCATACCGATCAATAAAAACCGAACCACATGGACAGCGTTTGTGGTCATCGCATAGTGGCACGGGTCAGTGACCCCAGATAAGATTCTCCGTGAGTAAAGTCACTGACCGTGCAGCGGGCTTTACGGGTAACGCGCGGGGTATGGGTTAATGTTTTTGAGATAGAACCCCCCCCCCCCCCCCCCGGACTGTAAGATTGAAAATTTTGCTATGATGCAACCTAAAAAAAAAAAACATCAGACATCTGTACAGCCACAGATTGGTACACAAGTACAAAAAAACTGAGCACTGAACGAAGACCACGACAAGAATTATACTAACATAAATCTACATTATTCTGAAATAAAAAACTACTATATTATGTAAAGTTTATCATTCTGTTTGTATTACAATTCTGAGAACAAAAATTGGCCTCTTTAAAGTATGGCGTTAAACAACTTTAAATTAGAAATACTTCCATTTAGATCTAAAAAATCTTCAATTAGAGTTAGCTCATGCAAAGTGATGCTCCCATCTGAAGAGAGTATTGACAGTCCTTCAGTATATATACCCTCGTTACATCAGTTATCAATATCAGCCACTGTTTTTCAAGCCTTACGGTATGAGACCAGCCTTAATTTGCAACAGCATAACAGTCTATTGATATCGTTGGTTTTATAGGCCTATACGGAAATCTGATATAGATCAACGTATGCTTACTTTTTGATACGCCTAATGCAAGCTGGTGAAGGTGGGCTTGTAACTTCTGTATCTGTCAGATCATCCGGGTCCCATTTAGCGTTTAGGAAATCTGGCACAGCTCCCACATTCTCAGCCCCTTCACTTCCTCCCTCCAACAGCTCCACATTTCCAACACCCAATAGGTCTACAGTTTTGTCTGACTTATCCCCACTTCCTCCATCTGTTTTAGTATTGACATGGTCTTCTGAACTTGTGCTTGGCTGGGTCTGAATACTACCACTGCTGTTGTCTAAGTATGCAGACATTTTCTCCTTTTGACATGAGAAGGAATGAGCTGTTGGCTTTCTCTATGTAAGGAACTCAGAGTAGTTGCTTGTACTTGTAGAGCTCTGTGTTGTGAATTCACAATACTACTAAATTCACTTTCAAAAGTGGGAACTTCTCGTGTTTAAAATGTTACTTTGTAGCCAATGTAGGAAAAGGCAGAGCCAGATTAACCCAAGCCCCAAGAGACTTGGCAAGATTCAGTCCTACAGACAGCAGAATACCATTTGTGTTCTGTCCTGGAGTGAAACGTTGCAAGAGCGTCTGTTCAAAGCCAGACTAAAAATGGTTTCCTTGTTTGCGACCCTCCACAGCTGATCCACTACAACGGATCTAGACTAGATCTACTGCTCGTGTTCAGATTTGGAGTAAAATTAGTAGCAGTGGGGTAACAATCTGCTTTCCCTGCCCCCTCACACTAAAATTCATCCAAACAACGCAAATTTCGGCTCAGCCAAACACTATCGAAATTGTAAACAGCAATCTCCTCCCATAGAAAATGGTTTCGCGAAAATGAAAACACTCAAAACCGGAAGCTGCAACAAACCGGAAGCCCTCAATACGTATGTTCTATTATTAGAACGGTTTTTCGCGGCACAATACAATGACAAAGAGAGTGACCGCGATACCTGGTCAGGTGAAAATGCCAACAGCAACGAACGTCCTAAAATAAAGACCAAAACAAAATTCCTGGTTCAGATCAGTGTATGAAACACCTAAATGAACAAAACAGAAAAAGGCCAATGACATGCGTGTAATCATAGCTTGACATTGCAACATTGCAATTTTACGCCAACAATGTCTTTTTAAACAAATTTATACTTTTATGGGCAATTACTATGCTATTTAATAGTAGATACTGTCATTGCGTACGTCTCATAAAAGTATGTATTTTTGTTGGATATTTCATCTGTTCCACCAGAAATAAAGCTTAATACCAGGCTTATTAGTAGAGATCAGCCTGCAGAGACCATTCCGCCTTTCTGGAGCTGAGTAATATAGGCCTAAAGCAGATCATAATACGGCTGAGGAATAATGTGGTGTGTGCCACTGTCAGCGCTGACCCTGGGCAGTAGCCGACTTTCTCAGCAATAGCAACTGTAGGCCTACATGTACAATCGTGTATCCTGCTTTAGAATAAATTTGTGTAGGTGTGTTTGTCAGTCTGACACATTTTTTAACATGCCACCACCATTTAATTTTGCAAATTTTAAAGATAGATCACATTTTCTTTCAGTCTGCCTCGCCAAGCAATAATGGGCACACAGGACCAGCAACCCGAAAGTCTCCATGCACGTGGGAGATGGACCACAGTAACACTGGACATATATACTCATCTCCCAGACCCCACCTTACACACACGCGATTCTGCCTTATATCTCCCAGTTCCCCTCCTCCGCCTCTTTTTACACTGGGAAAAAGAACGGGTAATAAAAGGTCTCAAATTTCTTTGGCAAGAGATAATGCAACGCCACAGAACCAGTGTTCAAAGAAAACAACAAAATTTTTTAAAATCTTTGAATACATATATACTTATTATTTCTTGTCAATCTTGATGCATGTTATCAGTGGCGTAGCGTGGGTTGCCAGCACCCGGGCCGCGAGACGAGGTCCTTTTTTTCTCGGGGGCCTCAGCGTAGTGCTGTTGGCCCCAACCAGCACCCGGGCCGCGGGCGAGGCAAGTACATGATGTATTGCGCCCCCTAACCAGTGGATCGTTAACACGTAGGCCTAGCAAACGTTTATTTCCCCAGACATGTTGAAAAACTGTGTAGAATATTCGAACAGTGGGGGATTTTCTGTGTGTGTTGGGGGGAGGGGTGGGGCGTTATACATTAATTTATTATTACTAATTTCTTTTTGCGCTTTTAAGAATCTTCCCGGGCTAAGGCCTCTAGACCAGTTTTGTGTGACGTGGAATTTATGTATCGACGGTCACTGACGGCAGAATTTTTTTTTTCACACCTGTCATATAATTTCGAGGTACTTTTTCTTTCCCTCCAATCACAATAAGTAGGGCCTGTAGCTAAATCTTGTTTTTTGTTTTTTTGTTTTGTTACTTTATCGTTATCTGGTAATGCGCTGACTATTTGCTTATACATGTAATGCTATAAGACTTTCAGATCAGCCGCCACTAGTTAAATTTTGCACTTCGCGAGACGCATAAAATGACGGTTCGAAATTATTGGCTTTCGGTTATCGTCCTTTGGATCTCAGAAATGTCAGTTTCATAATAGAAGACACTAATGAGAATATGAATTTGTAAAAATCCATGACGCTCCATGAAACATTAGCATATTATATCCGCAGTTATCCTAAAGATTATTTGTTCATGCTGGCTTCACTCCTCCCACTGTTCTGTAGGCCTATGTGATACATAATTAATACACGAACTTGTAGAATGTTCAACCGTTTGAGGTCCTTTGGTTTCTCGGGGGCCTCAGCCAATGTTCAGCCTGTAAAATGCTCAACCTGTTATGTTCGTCTGTTTTATAAGTATTTTTGTTGTGTTGTTCACATGTGAGGCACAACGTTGATCTCTCTTGATTGGTGACAAATGGCGGGCGATGATAATTCCTTCCAGCTAGACGTATTAACTCTATACTTGCGTGTTGATTATTATCAGAATAATTCTTCATTTACAACCCTATTTTTTCACTGTAATCTTCGTGATGGCAGATGAGGCGATGAGTTCTTTTGTTTCTCGGGGGCCTCAGCATAGTGATGAGATAACAGATCTGTCCTTTTATACTGTATACTTTCAGTGCTGTAAGAGTTAATATGTGTTCTTCCGTACTCATTTCCCGTCACCACTATAACTATAAGGAAATAAAATTTAACCCAAAGCAAGACAAACTGGCAAAGGACAATGCACGTTTGCTGAGAACTTCATTTTGAGATGAGGGTTTAGTGCTAGGTTTAGGGTTAGCAGTGGTGATAATTACAACATTCAACCAGAAATCACATTTCCCATTGATGATTTGATTAACCTAACCTTTTAAAAACAGTCAGCTTCACATTTAATTCCGGCCAGGCCCAACGCTGTTCCAGACCCTACATGATGACCAATGAGCTCTTCCACCATCTTATGTGCATCAACATAGAATTTTCTCATTTTACAGAACAGCCTTTGAAAGTGTGGGCCACTTTCTTATTCTTGGACATGGCGAAACCGTTTCTGGGCATATAACTTCAAAACTATTAGTATTAAAGATATCGTTACTCTGTGGTGAATGTGATATATGCAGTAATCATACTCAAACCACCAAAATCATTGATATGCCAGTATGTGAGATGGACTATTAGCTGATCATTAAAAGTATGAAATAAGATTGCAAAGGAAACAATATTGACGGGCAAAAATAATAGTATGCATAATAATGAATACAAACAATTGCATAACAAAACAATCATTTTATTTTTATTGGTCAATGCATAAACAACAGTGAGTGTAACATTTGTTCATATATATACCAGAATGTTAGTGACACTGTATAAGTGAAAAGTGCGTTTCACAAAAAAAACAATACCATAAACTGTCAGCCCACTCACCCCTCAACAGTCTGTTGCACTGTACAAAGAAAACTAAAGACAATAGACAAAGAACAGCTATTCCCCCCCCCCCCCCCCCCCATTCCAAAGATCATGATCTTCTGATTCAAATAAAACAAAAAGACATACAAACACCATGATATAAATTTCAGCTACCATTACTTTTATCTGCTGGTTAAAATCTTTCAAGTTATTTCTAATGATGAGAAATATGATAAATGATGTTAACTTTTACATGCCAGTATTTTGGGATTTTTTTCCGCCAGTCTATGACGACAACGACGAAACATGTTTTCAATTTCAAAACTGATGAAAATGTCCTAATTCTCCTTTGAGCTTCCAACATATAGGTTTGGAATCTGGTGTAGTTATTCATTTTCAAAGCAGTTGGACCAATTCGAAAAAGTAAGATTACAGGAAAAGAACTGTTTCAGGATATTCTTCAAACTTTTTTTTTTCACCTGCATTCATTTATGTGACATTCTGAGAATTACAGTAAAGTAAAAAGAAGTAATAAATTGCATTCTAATCTATACTTGTGTACAAATGACTAGGGAAAGACAAAAAAACAACCACAACTAATCATATAATGTGTGTGGGTACGATTTGTGAAAATATAGCATTCAAGTGACATTTTTTGCAGTCAAGTGTTGAAAAATGAAGAATACCTGAGATAATATGGGAAAGTAACAAATCATTTAAGGAAAAAACAAAACCAAAAAAAAACAAGGATAACAAAAACATAGATCAACAACAATTAAACTTTGTACCACAAAATTACAAAATTATTCAAGAGTTACTGGGTTTAAAAATGATATAGAGCGGCTATACTCTATTTGTATATATATATCAACTGAGTAGAAATATAAATGGAAGTTTTAAAAAACCTGGAACAAAAATATTATCATAGATAATGAGTAAAAGTAATATCAAGTATTCAATATAAACGTGTAAAAACCAAAAAAGCAAAGGAAAGAAACAAACAACGAAATCTCCCATTTTCGAGAACAGAAGCAGAGGGTCTCTCTTCAAGCTTCAGGTATGAAAATAAAACCAAAAAGTCCAGAAGTATCTCAGGTAACATAGGGCTATGTTTTAAGACAGTTTTGGTGATCTAATAAAAGAGTTCACATTTATTTTATAAACAACGTGGTAAACAAAACATAAAACCCCAAAGAGCTCCACGTATTATATTCATGTTGTGTTTGACTTTTTAATCTATATTCTAGATCTGTAAAATTATCAGGTCTTCCAAGGAAAGAAAAAAAAAAGAACTACTTGTATCATATAAAGAAAATCTCATAGCCAGGCAGTGAAATAAACCAGAGAGCACATGTAGCAAGGACCTTTCATCTTCAACCACAGAGAGATGTTAACAACGTGAAAATGACACAGCCACACAGGACCAGTTTGTAGCAATACAATCATCCATTTTTAAAGTTCTGTGAAAGATTTTTATTCTTTCTTTGCATAAAAAAAAAAAAAATTCCGTACAAATATTTATATATTTTTGATAAATCAAAACTAGATGAGTAATCTGTTCAGGCCCACATGGTGCTGGTAATAGCAACTTGCATGGGCCAGATGGGAAATGTAGGAAATGTATTTTAGCAATCTGAATTAGTGCTATTATTATTTATTTATCTATATTTTATCTTCACGAATCTTTTACAAATCTTCTTTCAAACAGTAACATTTTGTGCCAAAGGGTCCCCCTTGACTGTCTTTACAATATCATTATATCTTTATCAAAGGGTCCAGTCTTGTAAAAACTCAATAAAAATTTTACGGTAAATCCAACTGCTCAATCAGTCAACCATATACAGTATAAATTTAAAGTTTACATAATTTACTTCTCGACAAAACTATACAATAAAATTCTGTATAATAAATGATTTAAATGGAACTTGTGATATTTTAATATGTAATAAATTCATGGCATAATGTACAAAAAATATTAAATTGTACTGGTAGTGGTACATTATATAATAAAGAAATAACAATAACGTTTTCTAAAAAGGTTTGTTAGGTGTTTTGTTTGATTGGTTACTGTTAAAACAGTTTAAGGCTTAAATACTGAATAAAAAAAGGCTAGGATAGAAATACTGGCACATTTGTAAGAAAGTGGTATATTTTGTGACTGAGGCACGGAGTAAATTATACAAAGCACCTCATGAATACATGAAAATACATTCCATTAAGAACAGGACACATTATGACCCAGCCAGCCACCCTACATCAATCTGACCTCAAATTTGCTTATAGGAATGACACCGTTCCCACTCAGACCCACTAGCTGTGACATCGCACTGCCAAAGTGCCACTGATTTGATGAAGGAAATCCGCCCTGAAGGTTATACTACTAACTCTATGGAAATCCTAAACAAATCTACTTCAGGCTGACATAGGCATGCCAGCTGGGCTGTCCTTTAAACACTATATGTGTAAAGATTTTAACATTTAATGATGCCTTATTGTTTTCTCCATACTTAAAGACAACACTTTAATCTCTTTGATGGTTTTGTAGAGTAATGCGCAAGGAGAAAAAAGTGTTCATCCACAAGGGAAGTGCATATAATATATTATATATAAATAATCAAATAACAGCCTAACATTTTCAACAAGGTAAAACATGAGAAACAGAATCTAACAGTCTTACACTCTCAGCACTACAAGAAACAAAGCCTCGTGACATCAACTGTGATACAATAAATCATTACCCACAATTTTTCATTACTGTACGTTTGTAAGACAGATAACTTCAAATATAAACTGTTCTAATGTCTGACATGAAACAGATGCTTGAACTTGTTTTCACCTTAGATATCAATAAATTTATGACATCCTCCAGAATTTACGGCAAAATGTACATGAATTGTACACTGACATTAAAAAATACCTGGTTATCAGCAGAATGAAGAAGAATAGGAAAAAATATAATTACAAATGTCCCCCCCCCCCCTCACTTTTTTAATTCACCAAGTGAAAAGTGTATGCTTTCCAAATGTTCTTTAAGTAGCTTTCAATACTGACAAAATTATTATGCAAAAAAATGCTTTTCCCCAGAACATTGACATTCCAAGCTGTTTTTATACTGGCATAGCTGTACATTTACAACAGGCTATCAACACTTGTGTGTGAATTGGTGTAAATTATCAGAAGGAAACCGTCTTTGCACAGTGCAAACATATTCAATAAGACACACAGACAATTGGATTCCCATTGGCTGCAACATAGTTCATCAATATATAGAGTGTCTGATAAAAATAGGTAGTACGTAGATAAAAGCCATTCAATTCATATTATGGTTTCTAAAAAGATGAGACCGAGTTTGTAACATATGTCAAACTGGCAACCTACACGTTTGGCACCTGATGCCAGAGAGACCTGGCAATGCACCAACGAACTTTGTATCGGACTTCCGGCCACCCCCTCAGGCTAGCAACAAGATTTCCCTGCCTACTTTTATGATCTAGATCTATGAACATCATCTACAATCTATAAGGTTAGTATACACGATATAACTAGTCTTTTACATGGTGTCAGTACTCACAACCTAGCCCATATTTGATTAAGGTACAACCCACCAGAACCCAGGTCTAGTAAAATCCAAACATGCATTCCAACAACCCGTTTGAGCACCCATCCATCGATTGGGGAGCCCCTGATCTCTACAAAGAATTCACACGATTCAAAGATCACGTAGGATTCGTGTTCAGTGGACCCTTGTCGGATTTGACTCCTAAACGACAGGCAGGTTGGTTGGGGACTTGGATTGGCTCTCAAGGTCGGGAAATCTATCGCACACTCCAATGGGAGGATGGGGACAAAGATGACCCAGACAAAGTTCTAAGCAAGTTCGCGGAGTACGTCAGGCCCAGGAAGAACAAAAGGATTGCTAGGCACAATCTCAAACAGCGGCGCCAAACACAGACAGAGTCCTTCGACAAATTCCTCACGGAGCTAAGACTGATCATCATGGATTGCGATTACTCAGAACCTGATGACATACTGATCGACTGTATCATTAATGGAGTCTATGACCGAAAGGTACAAGAACGGCTGCTGGATAGGGGTGAGGCCCTAACACTGCACAAAGCTATTGAAATCTGTCAACAATTCGAAACGTCGAAGAAACAAGTTCAAATCGTACGCGGCCAGGAGGAGGACCCTTCGGTCACTGAAATACATGAGATGAAACAGAAACCCTCAACAAACTCCAGAAAAGCCACGCAATCGAACTGCTACCGCTGTGGAGGAGACAACCAGCACCCTAAAACAAGAGGGAAATGTCCTGCGCAAGGCACATCCTGCTCATTGTGTAAAAAAGCCAAATCACTGGGCCAAGGTCTGCCGTTCACAAAAGAAGATTCACAGCATCACACCTAGTGAACAGGACTCAGAAGAAGAACTCATGGCCATCTATTCCTATGCCACAGTTGACAACCGACATACAAAAGACAAATGGACCCAGGGGCTGTTAGCATCAGGAACACCCATGTCTTTCAAAATCGACACCGGAGCAAAGTGTAACACTATTACGGTGGCCGACTACCAAGCCATTTCAGATCAATGTCCCATTCGACATTCATCAAAAATCCTTCGGACCTACTCAAACCACCACATTCACCCAGTGGGTGCAGTGGACATTGAATTAGCACACAAAGCCACAACTGTGACTGAGGAATTTCAAGTTGTTAACCTGCAACAAGAAAATGTGATTTCCGGCAGAGTTGCTGAAACACTCGGTCTCCTCACTCGCATATCATCACTCTCCAACTCCAACAGGCTTCAACAGGAGTTTCCAGATGTTACAGAGGCTACTGGGACCCTCCCTGGAAAGTATTCAATCAAACTGAAGGATGGGGCAGTAGGAGTCGTTCATCCACCCAGGCGGCAACCTGCTGCATTAAAACAGAAAATCATTGACAAACTAAATGAGATGGTATCAAATGGTCACATTGCCAAGGTGGAGGAACCAACTGAATGGGTGAACAGCATGATGGTGGCTGTCAAAAATGACAAAATCAGGATCTGCCTCGACCCCAAAGATTTGAACAAGGCCATTAAAAGGGAACACTACCCTATGAGGACCATAGAGGAGGTTGTACAAGAAATTCCAGGCTGTAAACTATTCTCTACACTCGATGCAAAGAGCGGATTCCTTCAGATGAAACTCGATGAAGCGTCATCCCTCCTTACGACATTCAACACGCCAGTGGGGCGCTACAGATGGCTGAGGTTACCATTTGGAATCAGTTGCGCACCAGAGGTCTTCCAAAGAATCATGGACAATATGCTGGAAGGCATCAGTGGAGCCTATGCTGTCATTGATGACATTCTCATTGCAGCCAGGACACTTGAAGAACATGACAGGATTCTACGTCAAGTCATGGAGAGGGCATCCAGCTATAATCTGAAGCTCAACTTTGAAAAGACAAGCCTCAGGCAAACACAAGTCTCTTATGTTGGACATGTACTTACAGAACATGGACTGAAACCAGACCCGGCCAAGGTACAAGCAGTCCTCGACATGCAGAAGCCTTCAAGCAAAGATGATGTACGCCGTTTCTTGGGGTTCATCACATACCTAGGGAAATTCTTGCCTCACCTCAGCGAGGAATCTCTTCCCTTACGTGAGGTTCTCAGGGCTGATGTGGATTTTGTTTGGGACTCGAACCAGGATGCTGTATTCACTCGCCTAAAACTCTTATGTACCCAATGCCCAGTTCTCAAATACTTTGACACGTCAGTACCTGTGGAAATCCAGTGTGATGCTTCAAGCAAGGGTCTTGGTGCTGTCCTGTTGCAGGAAGGACATCCCATAGCGTACGCCTCCAGAGCCCTGACAGACGCTGAAACAAGGTACGCACAGATTGAAAAAGAAATGCTCTCTATAGTCTTCGCTTGCAAGAAATTCCACTGCTTCATATTTGGTAAGGAAACCACAGTCTACAATGATCACAAGCCACTTGAGATGATCTTCAAAAAACCACTGATCACTGCCCCAATGAGACTGCAGAGGATGCTGCTTTCTCTTCAATGGTACGATCTGAAAATGTGTTACAGAAAGGGTGCAGATATGCAGCTGGCAGACACCCTTTCACGTGCCTACATCTCAGACAAAACCACAGAGCTTGGACCTATTGAAACCGACATCAAGCTTGTGATCTCTATCACAGATGAAAAGTACAGTGAGTTACAAGCAGCATCAGACGATGAACTAGCTCATCTGAGAGAAATCATCTTGCGAGGGTGGCCCGATCAGAAATCAGAGGTTCCACAAGACCTCCGTCCATATTGGGACTCAAGGGCGGAACTCTCAGTGTCGGACGGGATTGTAGTGAAAGGCACCAGACTGGTCATTCCACCAAGCATGAGACAACACATGTTGTGCCTAATCCATAGATCTCATCTAGGGATCACAAAATGCAAGCAAAGGGCGAGAGAAGTGATGTACTGGCCCAGCATGAATGCCGATATCGAGGAGACAGTCAAGAACTGCTCAAACTGTGCAGATGTCCAGAGGCAACAGATGAAAGAACCGTTGAAACCGTCACTGCTTCCTGCCTTTCCTTTCCAAAGAGTATCCACAGATATATTTGAATTCCAAGGCTCCAACTACCTAATCATGGTTGACTCATACTCAAGATTCATACTGACAGACAGACTAAACAACCTGCAGAGTGCCACTGTGATCAATGCAATGCGCCAGGTCTTTTGTGTACATGGAATCCCTGAGATTCTGACCAGTGACTGTGGTAGGCAATATACCTCTCAGGAATTCCAGGACTTCTGCTCTAGCTGGAGCATCCAACATGCCACAAGTTCGCCACACTATCAACAGGCCAACGGTCTAGCAGAGAGAGCTGTACAGACGGTCAAAAGACTATGGAAAAAGGGCGCTGATCAGCATCTATCCCTACTGGATTACAACAGCACACCTATGGAAGGCTACAATGCATCCCCTGCACAACTGCTCATGGGCCGCCGGCTAAGGAATAATCTCCCTATACCACAAGCACACCTTAAACCTCAATCTGTAGACGCCAGCCATGTTGCCAAAAGCTTTCTAAAGCAAAAAGCCACTCAGGCTTATCACCATGACAAAGTTGCTACCAAACCCCTGCAACCATTGAAGCCAGACCAAGAAGTACGTGTAGCGCCACTCCCTGGGCAAAGAAATTGGTTTCCTGCAGTAGTCAGCTACCAACATAACCACCCAAGATCTTACATCGTGGACACAGGCAAGACAAAGTACCGACGCAATAGACGACATATAAGACCATCTTCAAACAAAGCCAATGATCCGCTCAGAAGCAGAACAGTAGAACTAGAAGAACTTCCTGAAGCAATACAGGAACGGCTACCAGAGTCGCAGCAACCCGAGTCGCCAGCGAAGGAACAGGACCACCCTGGTACTAGAGACCTTTCCTCAACAGATCCACCAGTGAGACAGTCAAACTATACCACCCGTTCGGGACGTACAGTACGCCTCCCCGAACGGCTGGATCTGTAACCTATCTACTATGAAACGAGTGTGTGGCAAGGCACAGTTACATACTGATCGTCAAGAATGTCAAGTGTATATAAATATATGTTAGTGTTGTGTTTTTCTGGCCCATGTTTTTGACTTCACATGTTGTGTATATTGATTGAATACTAAAATGGAATTGGAAAAGGGGAGATGTAACATATGTCAAACTGGCAACCTACACATTTGGCACCTGATGCCAGAGAGACCTGGCAATGCACCAAAGAACTTTGTATCGGACTTCCGGCCACCCCCTCAGGCTAGCAACAAGATTTCCCTGCCTACTTTTATGATCTAGATCTATGAACATCATCTACAATCTATAAGGTTAGTATACACGATATAACTAGTCTTTTACAGAGTTATAAAAATGTACATCATTCATCAATGAATTATTTCTAACAGCATTATATCATGGTTTCTTAACTCATTCAATGTCATGGGGATTCCCAGGTTTATGCCAAGGTATTTTTAGAATATTACATCTTTGAAGGAAGTGCTACTGAAAAATGATGAAAACTGTGCTGATATTACAGTTTATACCGAAACTGTAGAAGTCTGTCTAATACTACTAATATAACCTGAGCAACGAAATCAAGTTACCGTCTATTTATCAACTATCAGTAAAGCCCTGATAGTCCATGAATTGCACTGAATAAGTTAAAAGACATGATTTAAAACAATGTACATCAACTAATCAATCATTTCTCACAAAAGATGCATTGAACAAATATTATCAGCTCTTCCTTTTGTTCTGCAGGTATTTATTATTTCATCAGCAGTACTGGGTTTTTCTTCCCTGATCTGCTCATTCACAGCATCAACAACTAACAAGATACTAAAAAAATATATTGGAATGTTATGCTAGGCATTCTTTTTTTGTTGTAGTTGTGCCATGAAGTTGTTGTAGTGTGGGCCTCATTTCAACGTAGGGAACCATCCTATTAGCAATATTTTTCTTACCACAAACAGTAGTTTCTCCATACCAAATCTATCTGATAATGGCACTTAACAGATAAAGGACACTTCTGAGAATTGTTTGAAGGTTGTCTCCATCTACTCACACTTCAAGACAAAAAAGCAGTTAAATAATAAGAAATAAGACACAACAATATGTAGTATGAATTTTCAACCTCTTATTTTGGATTCACTCATTAAAATAACAGTTCCAGTATTGTAGTTTGAAGAACATCCAAATCCAAAAAAGCTTTTGCCTGGGAATCAACAACTTAAATACAGCACATGTAATGTTTATATGTATCCCCTTATTTCACAGCATACGTAGTATAATCTTCATGAATGACATTAAATAGACACAGTTGGTGGATGGGTGGATGCAATGAAACTATTTATAAAGTTACAGTGGAACTTTTGTTGCATGTGTATTGTGTATTTCTAAAGTAAACTTTCTGTCATTATTTTAATGAAATGTTCAGTTTTCGCATGACTCTTCCACCTCTAGCAACCTTTGCAATGGCTTGTTTTTGTTTCTTTTCTATCCCACTCATTTGTTCTTATTTCATGTTTGACAACCCTTATTGCACAAACCATGAAATATCACCTATATAACTGTAAATATCAATGAAAATAATACCTTTTAACCCCACAAATGCCAACAGCCAATTAAATCAGCTGAGTTTGCAACATTGTGTTGTCAAAACCAATGAAAGTGTCTTTCCACTTCCAGATGTGTTTAGTTTGTTAAGGTTTTTCAGGTCAGTGTAAGTTCCAAATATCAAATTTATAGGTTACCACCTGCAGCTTTAAAACACTTTGTACGGCAGAATACCCCCCCCCCCCAAACAATAGGGTTAATGGAGTAAAAAATCTCCATTCCAACTACTTGTGAAAACAGATAACCCAAGTATTGATAAAAACACATACCTTAACCCTCACCCTGTGCTAACGCCACACGGACGGCAAAAGTCGGCAAGGTCAAGCTGACCACGCCACGTGCAAGCCGTATTTTCACGCGTCAGGTCACTGACCTTTTTCAGACCTAACCACCGTGTTATTGTTCACTGTATCTCTTCTAAATCAAAAGCATTGTGACATGGACATGTTAAACCAGTGAACCACTGGTCGGAATCACAAAGACTAAGCTTTCAAAGGCTCTCCCCACACTTTCAAAAGATGTAACATTGACATGCGAACTGTTGCTCAACAAATTTGCAAAATTATTATCTCATTTTCTCACAAGCTGACCACCATCTGGAGTTGTCTGTATCTAAGAACCAATCAGAAACAAGCTCTGAAATAATCTTTGCCCCAAATGCCCACATTGGTTTATTAGTATGTGTCAATCAGGATGAAACCATTTGTGTAGGGCTTGGGAGGGCGTGGCTAGTTATCATGCTTCGTTCTCACAAAAACTACAGCTGTCAGTTTGAAATCATAAGCCAGATCATTGGTTAGAGACTGACAGACTAAGGTTTTGCTGGTTAATTCATTATCAAGTGTGATAAGGCATAGCAGCGAATGTTTTCATACCGATCAATAAAAACCGAACCACGTGGACAGCGTTTGTGGTCATCCCATATAGCGGCAAGGGTCAGTGACCCCAGATAAGATTCTCCGTGAGTAAGGTCACTGACCAGGTAGCGGGCTTTACGGATAGCGCGCGGGGTGAGAGTTAACACATTGACTTAACCTAAACTTAAACCATGAGCTGCAATTGCTGTGACACTTTACAACACAGGCTGATTATCCCAAGTCTGACAGACAACAAAGCGTTAATGAAAAAAAACACCCTCAGACCTGTGGGCTGAGCAGTAAGATCTCATAAAGTAACTCTGGTACTCATGGAAGTCAGATGTATGCCATCACAAAAAAGTAGTGAATGTTTCCACTTGTGGTGATTTTAATGATTTTGTATGCAGAAGAATTTACCATTAAACAATTGTCACTGTAGAATAACTGTGACTACATATGAAAATAATCATGTGACATATAATACATGTATATAAAACAAGTTGAGAAGGTTGACATATGTCACCATTTGATGTTGCTCATAAAAATTTATGAAAAGTGTTCTTTACATAGCACAACATAAAAAGTAAAAGGGGCCATATACAAAAAGCATGTAGACCTAGCATGCTGCTGACCTTGACATATATAAAGCTTTTTGTACATGGCCCCTTGTCTCTAGGATAAAATGCAACTTTCAAACATGGTAGCCTATATATCACAAGATGCTACAGTTTACTCTGATTTACAAGGTTCTGGTGGGGTTAGGATGCTGCTTGATGGTGTTCTGCAACCAGCTTGAGGAAATACGAGTGGGCACCATGGAGGGGGAGAGAACTTGACACTGTTTGCCAGGAGACACGACTTACTTCATCACTGGCCTAATGGGGGAAAGAAAGACATTATAGATTAATTCTTTTTCTTATTCTTTCTCTCCACATTTTTACTATTGATATGAGGATAATCACAGGCTGCTGACTGCATGTCCAACAACTTCTACAATGATTGCTTCATACAGAAAATTTCCACTGGCATGACAGATGTGTACTCAGCCTGAAAACTAGCTTTAGTTTGATTTTGAAACTACTCTCATTTAATAGGCCAATTAACTCGGCAGTTTTGTTCATCCCTAAGCTGCCAGAGCCAATTAAATTTTAATTAGCCTTCCCAAAATGTATACTTTGTTAAGGTTTCTATGTCAAAGACAGCCTCAAATAAGTAAATTTGTATGATGAAGACTTGCAGTTCGAACACCCTTGGTGGAACACAATAAATCTTTCCTGACAGTAATACAGTTAAAGACTCTTGGAGTTTCTACTGATGAGAGTACATGTAAAATTGAGCTTACTGTGTAGACTGATGGCAGAATGTTATTCACATACAACATGTATCTAGAATCTCTGAACTTTTAAGCTTTTATTATAACTAGTATGACATCTACTCATACAAACAGAGATTAAATGGTTTGGTGGTGTGAAAACTGGAATTTACAAAGCAGAGCAGAATTCAAGGACAGTAATTCCAACATTAACAGCTGTATGGCAAGATTCAATGTACACTGAGAATTTTGTGCACTGAATACCCTGTTCATAACATGTCACCTTAACCCATTCGCAAGCTACGAGTTCAATTACTTGCAATTTTTGTGGATTATTCCTTGAAGGTGCCTAATTGTGCACTCTTATATGGCCTATTTGATCTGCAATTGTATTTCACTTTTTGAGACCAAATTTCAGAAAGATCTCTCTCATAGTCTTTTTTAGCCTACTGGTGACAACAGGGGTTTCATGTATTTTTATAATAGATGAGTAAGACAAAAAGCCTTGGTTACTTTTCCAAATCAGATAGTCCAAACTGTTTTTGATATTGGATATATGCCATTTTAGATACACAAATAGAAGTGGTGGCCTTGTAATGTTGATCTGAAATTATGCCAAAATGGGATTTCACCCTCAGCGGCAGTCTGGACTACCTAATTACAGGCATTTTCCTTTTTTCCATGAATTTCCTGAAACAGTATTGACTTTGATGGAACACAGTAACAAAGACAGAATGTATCCAATGTTTTAGAATGACCATCTTGAGCAATGCAGTGGTCTGGAATTTTCAGCATACTTAGAATCCTAAAAAAAAAATTGTTAAAACAAGCACTAATATTGTCTTACATGAGCTAGCAAAAAAGCCACAAACACAAAAATCTCATGAAAAGACCAAGACAAACACTTGTACCAACCCTCAACATCTGGCTTTGCAAGACAGAACCATCTTCATCATGATAGTTGACCACTCTGGTCTCAATCCAGGCATTGTCAGTATTGCGAGGATCATCTGCATAACCTCTGTAAATCTGTCACAAAGTAAACATGTGGTGTCACAAACATTGCATCACCAACCTACATCATAAAAGCATTAGCAATAGCTCTTAAAGAAAGTGAAAAGCACCATAAAAATCCACGTAAACAAAAAAAGTTTACTGTTGTTTTGTTTTCACAATCGATAATTTGTACTGTTTGTTTATTCCATTAATTTCTTTTGAGCTTGTGGTACTTTCATATTAGGTTTCATGGGGTGCCAACAATGGAACCATCTGAAACCTGAAAATCACTTTGACCAAATTAGCCAAACCTGAAGTCACAGGCACTGAGTTATGCAGTGATGAAACAACAGACCTACCAACTAAATGACATCTAAAGCGCATGCACCAATGCTGTATAAAGGCAAATTTCAAATATCAAAGAAAACAAATTACTTTACATGTCTCAATAACCTGCCACAGTTACTAAGTATTTTGTGCACACCTACACGTTTACTTGTACATGATGTTGTACAATGTGTGTGACTGCAGCAGTTTTTTGTTCTACAAGATGAATATTATTTTCCAGTTAGTTACATGTAAATGTGAAAAAATTCCCCAGTAAGTTGGTAAAACCTGTTACAAACATCCAATGATCAAAACATGTAACCACGGCTTTTCTGCATGTTTATTTTTGTGTCTCATGAGCCAATAAAATAGATCCTGTTGCCTCCTTTTCAATTCAAAAGAGTTAGGCTGGGTATTCATGTGTACAGAAGTGGAATGGCAACGGAAACCTCAAAACCCTTCAAGCAGTGAAATAGAAATAATGTTTTGCATGTGGAGACACTCTTTCTTCTTAAAAATCTTACCATATAATGGATTTTTGAAGTTTTCATTTCCCTTCACATGAAAACACAGCTTTAGTAGTATGCCATTGTTCAACTTGCACTGCTTATGGCCTCTGTGGTTAATAGAAGCGTCAGACCTATAGGCCTCACTCACACTTGACGTATAGTGCCATTTATTACATGTACCGGTACAGATCTAGGGGGCATGCTTGACCTTGATCTAGATTAGATTCTAGTTTTTTGCACAACGGTAGTAATATGTCAAAGCAGTCTGCATTATACAACACATTCCATGTTCACAATATACACATAACCAACCAACCAGGTATTCCAAGCGAAAGCATCTATCATCAATCAACAACTAAAGTTTGAGTAGATCTACCATTGAAGATAGGCTACATTCACTCATATCACACGCGGAACAGGTGGGTCTTGGCCGGACGCAGTGTGTCATCTCATGACCCTGTGATCCTTAGCTTGCTTTCAAGTTCACGTTATTGCCAGCGCAATGAAAGCAGCTGATGCATGTTGAATGCTAGACCAGACCTTAAACTGCGAATCAGCCAGAACACGACGGTAGACCTATGTTTAATCCATGACCGTACGCCTTCGGACATGGTCAATGTTTAGCATAGACGCAGATAACGCCGATTTCTTGGACTCGCATGCTAATTGTCATGAGTTGACCTTTGTTTAGGTTAGGCAAGTTCATGCCAGTGCAAAATTGTTGCCTGTGATTTGGATCATGTGAGGGTGGGGATAAGCTAAGGTATTACGCCTGACCTTGTTATGACTGGTGGGGGATTGCATGACTATGCAGAATTGATGAGCTAACTAGGTTGTTACGGGTTACAGACTTGGCATGTCAAGCTGGGACAACTTTAACCAATGAGAGTGCAAGATTAACTGGGTAGTCAGGCTCGTGTAGGGATTTCGCCAGGCAACGTGGCATAGTATATAAGCTGGCTGCAAAGCTCAGTTAGGTAGACACGGTTGAGAGAGCATTCTTCCCATGTAGTGTCTTGGCAGACACTATGCCTGAAGTGAGCGTGATTTGAAGATAGACAGTCGATTGTAACTCTCCTGGCGAAGGGGGCTACTGATAGAGTCCGTGTCTGTTGTGCAGGACGAAATGTACTAAAGCCCTATCATTTCCCGACCATAGCCTAGTGGTCCGGATAATACTAAGTGTCTGAACTGTAACCCATCCAGTAATAGGGACCATCCAGACAGGGAGCGAGAAAGACTACTGGTGTTATGAGAGGAGCTGTTCCCACCAGCAGATGTGTTTGGACTAGATAATGATCGTTGTTATTGTTAAATTATAGTCGTACTAGCTCGTAGAGGGTAGCAGTAATTGTTAGTGTTCAAGAGAAGCTATCCTATTGTAGAACGAAAACGTAAATGATTATATATTCGATTTGAAGATAATTGTTGAAATTCATGTTTGCATTATAAATTGTGTAAACATAGCACATATAGGAAATTGTTATTGAGATTAACCCATAAGTAGCCATTTAAGACTGGCTTGCCATTCTAATTCCATTGGTTTGTTTATTGATTTGATCTTACCTATATATATATGCAGTCGAAATTGTAATTCAACAGAGATGATGGCCCTGCAGGCCTGACCAAAGACTAATATATCGTGCTATTTCATTTATTTATTTGTGTGGATTGAAAGTGTCTGTCCGAGTTGAGTAGACCTCTCTCAGTCGAGTGCTGTGTCCCCAAACTCATAACTCAACTCGTGACACTTGTGCTTTTTTGTTTTGATTAACCAGGGTTGTTTGTTTGTTTTCAATTCTTCAAATAGCGAAACCGGAAAAGAAAATGTTGGAGATATGACGAAACCTGAATTCTGGTATACAACGGCGGTCTCGCACCCATGTGGTTTTGTATTCACACTCAAAGCTGTATAAATTTCCAATACAATGATGTCATATTTTGCTTCAGACAATGTGGCATACGGGCACTTCAACTGTGGACATCCTGGCAATGAAAGGGTTAAATTTAAATATCAGCAAATTTGAGAAATACCAGAATTAAGAAAGTCAAAAAGGTCCAAGTTCAATGACCTCAGAAGTAAAGAAAAAAAACTTATATTACCTCAACTTCATTCTTGGAGAGCTCTGCCAAACTGGACTGAAGTTTGTCCTGAACTTCTGGTTCATCCAGTAATGTTCCTAACGTTTCTTCCTGAAACTCTGTCTTTAAGACATTCAATGGCTGCTCACCTGGTCCACAAATTGCCTGGAGGATTCAAACATGAGACAGATGTGAAATCTGCATTTACATAATACAATCCATGAATCAAACGTGCTTTCACATATAATTAGCAGTTTTATTTTGTTGTTGTTAACAAAACAATAAGCCGTTCTGGATACTGGGATGGTAATGGGTATTAACCGAATAAAATATTAAACAAGATTGTCAACCCAGGACTGCTTTAATGAAAGAGGCCATAATATGACATAATAAAGTATATTCGATCACTTCTATGAAAATTGAGGAGGTATATCACCTATGGGAGCAGGTTTTAAAGTGTTAAAAGTTGTTCACAACACTCTATGAAGTTCAACAACAAAACTGTATAAACAATTCTCTTGAAACATGCTGATGTGGGAGACACAAACGCCATTTGAAATTAAAATGAGACACAATGGGGAGATATATTTACATAGATGTACAGTCAACATTATTCTCCTAATAATCCGAAGTGACCTGATAGAATATGAGCATATTTACATTGCTATCAGGTAAAACATTGTTAAGAAGGTGAAGAAAAGAAAGGCAAAAAGAAACAATGATAAGATGCAGATCTACAATATCTTTTAACACATCAATTATCTAGCACTAGTAAGTAGTCTCAGCATGACATTTTTCTGATGAAGAAAAAAAAAATGGGCATGAAAAATGGAACACAGTCTTCAGTTCCATACATCTTTCTAGTTCGATTCCATCCTGTGTGTTCCATTGCAGTAGTAAATCATTTGAATGGTTTTGACCCTTTGGCAGTAAATGCATTACTTATATGTGAATGCACAATAATCAAATAAACAGATGTGTCCATCACACTATATTATAGAAACATAAGCTGAAATCAATTCTATATGACTGCTCACACCCCTTGTTCCATCAGACAGTCCGATCCCAAAGAAGTGGACGAATACTGTGTTTAAAAACAAACAGAGAGCGCTAGAGACAATCTTTTTTGCTGCTATCCGCCATTCGAAGTAATAGTATTTCCTGATGTGGTAAGCTGTTGTTAGTTTTTCTAATGGATTGTTCTGACAGTGTATGCGTGAGTAATCTTCTTATTTGCTGGTAATGTTGTATGAGCAACGTGTGTGTGTGTGGTATGCATTAAAGACTTGTGTGGCTTAGATACTGTATTAACTGTGTTACTGTTACTGATGCTGTGACAACAAATTTCCTGACAACAGGATAATAAAGTTATATCTTAGCTTATCTTATCTTCTTTGCATTTAAGTGCAGACATTGTCCTGCATACTGCAGCACATGCAGATCAAAATTGTGATACTAGAGAAATTTACATCCTAACAAGATAAGCCGAGAAAGATCAGAAAAATATTTACCCCAGGAATAGACCACAGTTTGTTGTCCAGCCTTTGCACCGCCACAAATTCCAACACTGGCTTGCCATCCACCTGTGCACAAGATCCATTGTCCAGGATTTTCCACCTGATCATCAGTAAGTGACAAAAACAGAAATTTGAATTGTCATAAGGGACAAGATAAAAATCACAACCATAAGTTCAAGGTACCAAGGCTGAACACAATTTTGTAAACAAGTTGATGCAAGATCGGCATCCCTTTAAACTATCTCCAAAAAATACTGAGTCAGCATGATACATGCTAGCATTCCACAGAGTGGTGCTGAGTTAAACAATAAAATCTCCTCCTCTTTGTCATAAACTGAGTTTAACATTCATGCTTTCAAACTTATTTCATACACATGTATTTGGCTATATTACATTCAAACATATCAAACAGGAGAAGGTCACTACCTGGTCAGAACTGGATCTCCTGCATGATTTGGTCCCCAGCGACCCAGTGAACCACGGCCTTTTAACCCTGTGCGGCCCACTGGATTCATAGGTAGGCCTTCCACAATTTTGTAGGGCTGAACAAGACTTTCTCGGGAAATTTTACACCTCTTGTCATAGGCATTGAAAGTAAGGCACTGTCTATCTTCATGGCGCCTAAGAGTGAGAGAAAAATGTATAACATCTAAAATATTTAATCTTCAATTAAACCAAGTGAAACACTTCAACCATTTATGGTTTCTCAGTTCAACCTTATTCCATCTTCAAGTCAACCTGTTTAGAGAAAATCACTTGAAACGTTTTGTAGTTAAACTTTACAGAGTGTAAAAACAACTATTTAATATTTTAAAATCTGCTCTGACAGGTGAGAAATCTCCATGATTTTCATTGAAAAACAAAAATACACTTCCTTATGCCAATTATGTCCTTTTCTCACTTTTTGATAAAGAGTGGAAATAGAATAAATCAGTACTGTGGTGATAAAACCATATATATAAGTTTGCCTTCTACAGTGTTTCTGCAAAATATAATAAACTTTCTATAGTACACCCAGATCAACAGGTTATAGATATGGTCGAACCAGTGAGAAACTGTAACAGGCAAATGAAAATTGTGAAAAATAAAAAAAGTTGAACAGGATAAGAAGTGACAATGTGAAATCTACAAAATTTATCCTCCAAAAGTGACAAACAAAACCCCCAAAAAACAATGAGAGTCTCAGCATTCACAATAGCATTCCGAAACTGATCAAAAGCTTGACCTTTAATATGTTTTAAAAGTAGGAGATTGACCAGCCGTAAAAACATCAATGCTGACATTTCTCTCATAGTTCTTTTCTCAGTAGGTGTGGTTTTAGGTTTTTATGTTAAGAGGTTTGCTACTCTTGGCATTTACATCTCACTTTTCTTATTTTTATTTTTATTGTTAATGTTTTTATTGTAGGGATTTTTAAAATTTTAATTTTGCCTAGGCAGGGGCCTTGTTCGGTCTGTTCTTCTCAATTTCCAACTGCCAAGGTATCTTTCACATGCACAACATGCACAAAGGCCCTCCAAGTTTTTCGTCCTTATCCGAGAAGACTAGGTGCTCGATCCTACCTACCATAGGATCAGGGACAGGAATTTTCCCCAAAAATTCCAACATGCCTGCACCGACCAGGAATCAAACCCAGTACCTTCGGGATGAGAGGCGAGCATCTTGCTTCTTGACCACTGTTTCCCCTTTCTCAGTAAGTGTCAATTAACACAATATAGGATGAGTCAAATTGTGTTTGTTATTACCCAAATTTATGTAAAATTCAAATACCAACAAACTATTCACTGTCATAGTTTCTACTATTCACCGCCCTGGCGGCTAGAAAATCTGAGAGAAAGTTATGGGTTACACGATATGCTCTTGCTGGTCAAATTTTGGCCACAATGGTAAAGTCTCCTCGTTTAAATCTCATTATACGATTATGTTAAAAAAAATATCTTACTGTAATTGAGCTAGAGGGTGAACCCGTAAGCAGCTAAAACTTCTTGACCACGCCATCAAAAATTATGAAACTTTGTGTACTGCATGAATTCTTGACATGGATCTACGTGGACACATTCATTTTGAACAAAAATTAGCCTTTACTATTATTTATATGAAAAATTTTTTAGCCGCAAAAACAGACACATTTTCATCGGATAGAATAGAAAAGTGTGACCGGAAATTACATCCTTGACCTCTCTTTACACATTGGTGGTCGAAAATCAATGTTATCACATCTGCATATTTCTACGTGAAATGGTGCTGTAACAGTAAGTTCTATTAATCATTGCATGGAATCCAAATGCCGTTTTAATGTAGCCCAGATCTTGATATACGGTTGGGCTTGGTACATGGAAAATTTGCAAGATTTATCTTGCGCGGATCGGCTAGTATACATAAATATGGATTTTACTGGGATCTTCTGATGGCATGTAACTCCCAAACAGATTTGCATAGGAAGCCCAAAGTTTGATATTCGGTGAAGGTCTGACTGGTTGATTAAAATACTACCAAATCTGATTGACCAAGTCATTTGCAGTCTCAAAAACTTCAACATTATTTTATCCAGGCAGTTTAATTCTGACACAAGTATGAAATGACAGCCAACCAGTTCTTCAGACAGAATTATTTATACATATATATCATGATTCCACATGTACCCAGGCCAAGATGCAGCAAAATCTATATTGTACAAATGGTCATCGTTCCCTAAGACTGTAGTACCTCAAAAATCCGAAAAAATCGATTTTTATAGTATTATATTCAACTACATTCAAAGCCACAAAATTATCTTGGTTATAGACTCCTAAGCCAAGAAAGAAATAATCGAATACCAAACTTTCAAAAATTCATCGTAACTGGACCAGTTGTGCTAAAATAGAACAGTTTTTTGCTTCTCCTGAACAGTAACCAAAACCAATTACTACAGTTTTAGGGAGTGGTGATGAAATACCCGCAAATCTATGGGTGACTGACAATGTCACTAACTCACATGGCAAGTAGGTCATCATCAGCATAGTGAGGCTTGTTGAGTACTACAGTAGATGTGTAGGTAGGAGGACTGTAACCTGGGTAGTCAATCTGAAAGATGCATCACAATAGTGAACTTTTGAGAATCTAAGCAGGATACAGGACCTTTAGGCTGTAACTGAGGTCCTTAGGTTGAAATGTTTATCTCTGGGGAATTAGTACTAGTACAGTAGACCTCAAGTATAATGGCCTCGGATTGAACGGGACCTTGCTTACAACGGCATAAATTAAAATCCCCATTTCATACACTCTTCTCATAAGTAAAAAAAACTTGTTTACAATGGCGGCACATAAAGCACACCTCTGTTACAACGGCATTTTTCGTTCCGACGGCACGGAATACACGAGAGCAAATTGTTGTGACGCTGAAAGATCGGGAGATGGGCAGAAAGGGGAGGGGGGGGGGGGTGATACTGTTATGACCAATTGTTACTCCTTTAGTGTGAACAGATGCGAGATTGTGTAACTGTGGGAGATAGGGTGGTGGGATGGCCACGCACCGCGGAGGTGGGCGATGATGCAAGACTAGTCGCACGTGGTCAGTCCTTTGTGTGAACGTATGACCAATCAGGTAAACAGGACCCACGAGGTTGGCACGCGTGTGTGTAGACCTAAAAGTAAGGGAGTGGTCATTCTGCGCGCGCCTCGTGTGTAGATCTACATGTATCTACATCTATGCCCGACCAAGACAGACAGTGGTCACTTGCTACCCTACCTTTCGAGCAAACGCATCACCATTCACTTTTTGAGAAAGACAAACTGCACTGTGATATAATGATGACAACAAGGAAGAGAAACTGAAAATGCTTTTCTCTTGAAATGAAGGCAAAATTAATTGAAGAGGTGGACAGGGGTGTAAAAAACAAGGCTGAAATCTGTAGGGACAATGCTTCCATGACAAGCCCTGTGTATAAATTTATAAGAGTGCTTTCCCTTTGGCCTTCTCTATAACAGCACCTCGCTTTGAACGGCAGTTTTGCAGTGGTCCCGTGAATGCGGTTGTATCCGAGTTCCACTGTAGTTGGATTAGTTGGTATCTATGAAAAACTAGTGCCATGAACCAGCTCTCATATTTGATGTACTAGGCGAAGTTACATAACCAGTCCATTGACCTGATCTAATTCAAATTTCTCTTATGATCGATCATTAATTGTTAACATTTCATGCGTTTAAGACTTTAAAATGACCACAGTTAAGGCATGTCATCCTGACCACTATCATTTCATCACATGAGTGAATTTTGGATGTTGCCCTCTTGTTGCTGGTTGTGAAGGGGTCCCTTAACAGTTCAAGCTTCAGGGTCCCAAAAATGTAGGTCTGCCACTGCATGTACTTCTTATATCTATGCATGTGATCAATGTGGTTAACATTAAAAACAAAGTTTTCTGACCTCCCACAACACTTTATCATCAGGGACATCAAATCGTAAGATAGCTGTGCCAGGGTATGGAGATATCCTTGATTTGTAATGTGATAGGATTTTCTTCTCCAACAGATCCTGAACAAGTTTCTTTTCTTGTTCCTCTCGCTCTTTCTTTTTCTTTCTTTCTGCAGATCAAGAGACAGACATCCATGAATATTGGCCATGTCAATTAAATAGCACAAACATAAACTCACCATGAACTAAAGAACAAATGTATGACATTATGGTTGGGAATAAGCAGTAATCCTTCTAGCTTTACAAGAAAACTTTTGTCATTAACCCACAAAAAAAGAACATCTGGATATCATAGGTTTTTATTCAACAGAGGATTAATTTTAAAATCAAATCATATACAGTTATCACATAGTAATCATTGTCATGGAAGCAAGATTATTTGCACTGTGCAAACACCAATTTAAGTAACTGAAATTGACAGTTCTGATGAAAAAAAATCAGTCTTGGTTGCCTAATAGAATTCAAATTACAATTCAGAAACATGGCAACAAAAGGCAAACATTCTTATTAATGCTATTTCAACAATATGCATTTTACAAAATAGTGCCAACTTGCTAAGTCTATCACCATTTTGTCAGTGATAATTAGAGGGAAAAAAAGGGGTGGAACTGCATTTTCCTCAAAAAACAAACTTATCTTAAAATTTGTTTCATTTGTTAGGACATATGTTGACATGCTGACTACACATATAAAAGTGTTAGTAGACAGGCAATGAAAGTATGAAGGTAAGTAACGGGTTGACCAATAGAGGTGTTGGTACACAGAATGGCTGGAAGATAGGATAGAGGCTGTGAAATGTATAGGTGCCATCTGGGCCACTTTTGAGCGAACTGGACCAATTGCTCCTATCTGACATGAGCCCCGCCCTAGGGTAATGCAGTCTTGTCAAGTACATACAAGAACACATTGCAACATAGCTCTAACACCACACTGCAGGTCTTACAGAGAACAAGAACAGTTATAACTATTGGACCCAGTGGTCCCTATGCCTGTGCATGGAAAAAATTATGCATAAAACAAGGATACAGATTTTGTACGGAAACAGAGGGACATTATGTTGGGAGAGTTGGGGTTGGTATGCAGATTTGCAGATAATAGTACACACAGGACAGGCTAAAAAACAACGGTAAGAGTAAGGAGATATCATATCAAGCCCGAAACGGCCAGTTGCTGCCATCAAAAGATATACCAAAAAATAGTAGCCAAAACTGACTGTGTCTGACTACATTTAATATGTCAGGGTCTTTCTGGATTTACTAAGAAAATACAGGAAATTTTGGTGTACACTTCTTGTCTGCCAGTAACTGACTGTGCTGTTCCGGGTTTAGTATGACTGTCACGAGCAGAGTTAGGGTCTTGGGGATGTTACGACTGCTCGAGAGGCAGCTAACTCACACTCGGACACAACCACACAAGAAAAGTATTAAATAACTAGAGCGTATATATGTCAGGCCGGTCAGGCCATAGTTTACATAAATATTAATAACAAAACAAAAGACAATAGGGGTATATATCCAAACCAAAAAAAACTCTAATTAATAACTTAACCAATGATATTCATGTAACTATGGAGGTACTGCAATCAATAGCAAATAGGTATATTATACGAAACTAGATATCAATTTAAAGTGACAGTTGAGTCGCCACTGGCCAGTCGCCAGGCAAACTCTCCATAAATCATAGGGGCTTAAATGTTAGGAGAGCCCAGTACGTTCAAAGCCTACAGAAGCACTCTTCGGCTTGTAGGTAATTTAAGCAGTTGCCAAAAGACTATATTTTATGCACAATCACTATTCAATTCATCAACAATGTGCTATATTATTCTAATCATACTATGGCAATAGATCTATGATACAGGACACTCGTGGTCGAGTGCCA
The DNA here is from genome assembly GCA_963931925.1 of Onchidella celtica. Lineage (NCBI taxonomy): Eukaryota > Metazoa > Mollusca > Gastropoda > Systellommatophora > Onchidiidae > Onchidella > Onchidella celtica. Next base: position 19,262,305 of record OZ007582.1, read on the forward strand.
GCTGGGGTTTCCTTAGTCTTCCTATGAGGCTGTAGTTCTCTCTCTATCTCCGATCTCTATTATGCTTGAACAAATAAGATATATTACCATTGCTCACGCCTACTGGTAGGCGCGAACATCAAAATAGCGCAGCGTGGGCTTTCAAAGGTCAGCCCACTCAGACCTTTCTTTCTAGAGCTCAGTCAGTCCGTTAGCAAGGACTTCTTGTCTTCAAAGCACACAGTTCAGGTACTGGTCAACCGGAGATACTTCACGACACGATGCTTCTGCTCGTCTGTATTCACCAAATCTGAACGTTACACGATGTTATATACTATCTAACTACCCAGCGTGCTAGTCCGCTGGCCCAATTAGTTCAGCTATCTCATAGGTCGAAACCTCCCACCATTTTAATTGTAGTAATACGTCTGCACTATTCTACCAGCCAGTTAACGTGCAAAAACTTGTCTAGTCATACTTAACAATGTCAACTGTCCCCACCTTGTTTCACCCCTACTCCATTACTTATTAATCACGAACATTAAAACCGACAAGCGTGAATCTAACAGTTTAACTTTACATTTATTTACTCACCAACTATAATTTGGCGAGGACCGTTCAAGGCCACCAGCCAATTTTTCATGGCCCTGGTAAAAAAACAACTCACTCTCTGCGTGAGTTTTAATAACATCTGAATCATGACAATGACATCCCCTTAAATGAATGTGGTATGTGGTATTTTGGGATTCAGTATTTTGTCTTAAAGGAGCGTAGGAGCGTGTTCCAATCACAGTGCTTAACTGTGAGCGACAGTTAGACTGACCCGCCCCCAAGACCGTGGGAGGATGGGAAAGAATCGTATAAAACCCCGGGCCTGTCAAGCCCCAAGCACTGCGTCTCTTCCCCCAGTCGAGAGCAGGTGTGTGTGTTATTGAATAAACGTCTTTTGTGCCCTACAATAGACTTATATTCTTCTTTGACAGGTACGTGCTCTTTAATACTTATAATACTGTTCTTGCTGATTTTAAGATGATAATATCAGATGCTATCAGATATTTACGATAGGTGTAACTCTGTAAACAATAGATATATTTTCCTCATGAGTGTATTAGAGTTAGACTCTGGAAGTTATGATACCAGACACTATCATAATATAAGAGTCCGGTGGTTATGCTGTTTATATTGTTTTAGACACATGTACTGAAATACTGTATACTATCAGCGTAACCGAGCAGACTGTTTGCTCACAAATGTTATGTTATATCGACGACCACGATATTAGTGCGTACTGAATGTTTAGAAGTCTTTGGATAATATTGTTCTCTCTTTCTCTCTCTCTCTCTCTCTCTCCTTCTCTCTCTCTCTGATATCGCACATCTCATGCTGTGTTTATTATCTTCACTCTTGATTTATTTACGTTTTATACATGTATCATTATTATGCTAGTCGTGTTAACTATGCCATGTGACATTACATGTAGCCTATATATTTGTCTTGTTGTTAATTGGTATACTGTTACACGACTGCGTCTCTTCCCCCAGTCAAGAGCAGGTGTGTGTGTTATTGAATAAACGTCTTTTGTGCCCTACAATAGACTTATATTCTTCTTTGACAGTGTGAGCAGTTTTACCGCCCTGGCACGAACCGAGTGAATGTTGCGGCCTAACCAGCCGCAATAACAAGAGTGAAACCCACATGAATGGTTCATCTACACTATATCTACACCTTCACCCCCACCCTCACACCATCTTGTTACATGAACATGAAATCCATGTTTAGAGAGACAGGTCAACAAAGAGAGAGACAGATTTACAAAAGCAACTACACATAAATGGGAGGTATGCCGGGTAAACTGGCAACAGACTGGCGGTGTCTTGTATGTTTGTGAATATGTTGACTGGTATGTAATCCAGCGACTATCTTTACATTCTGGTTTGCAACTGTTACGTAAAAATGATGAGATCAGTAAAGGATATGAAGCTTTTAGAGTGTAATGACTTTTGTTGCGTGTGATACGTCTTATTACTTGCATAGATTGCCATTGAAAAAGGGTAGTGCTCACATGTTCACATTTTGAAAACAGTTCAAATTGTAATCCAAATGGCCATTTTCAATAATATAATTCTTGCTGCAAATAAACAGGTGGTTCATGATAGTGAATGCACATCTCTGCCTCTTAGGTCCACTAGCTAGTGCTGATCAAATATCATGAAAATCTATGCCTTATTTCCCTGTAAGTTGCTGACAAAACAGCACACACTTTACGCATACAATATAATACTTGAGGCAAATCCCAAGACACAGGATAGCGAGATGAGCCACTCCTTCTTTCATTTAGCTTATAAGTCTGCAAACTGTACACAAATAAGTTGCTGAGTCACTGTGGTTACAAGTTAATTTTTTCACAGTATTATGAAGGGATAAGGGGGACATTACTGCACTGCTGACATTGCCTGTCTTGAAGCAGTCTTTTAAGTAAGAAAATTGCAGAAAGTGGTAAAATTGATATTGTCGGAACATTACACACTGGCATGCAAGAGTTACCTTACTGCTATGGTTCTAAACATAAGAATAAAGAAATCAGGTCCACGGAGAGATTTACACTATTTTCAAATGATAATTTTAATATATGTAAATTAACTGAAAGATACAACAATAATATCAATTGAAAGAGATAACATTAATATCAATTATTTAATTGTAGTTCATATATGGCAAAAATTCTGATTTGTCTCACATGGTGTTGCACTTCTATTAGGGTAGCACTGCTTTCAAAAGCCATTTCAAGGGATTTTAAATGGATGGTGAATTATTTCTACATGAAGTAATTACTCAGCCTGATCAGAAATTTTGCAGCAATAGATATTTTACCACAGCCGGAGAGATTGTAAACAAGCCAAAGCTCAGGATCAGAAAATCACCAGCAAAGAAATGTAGAAAGAAAAAAAAAGAAGTAATTAAAATACTTCGACTCACTCTCTGATTTGGCTGAGAAAAAAAAAAAGACAAGTATGAACAACCGCCAGAAAACATTTTGTACTACCAAATGGGACAGGCTAAACACAGAAATGCACTGTAAGTATCAGTGGACACCATACTGAACATGCAGGAACAGGTCCAGTAAAAGTAAAATCTAACCGCAATAAACAAAATATACCATAGAATCACTTTTGAAACAAGGAATATTGTCAAGAAGCAATACCGAATTACCAAAAACTAAAATTACCACAAATTCTCAAAAATAAACAGATTCCACATGTTTTCTGTGCCTTATTGATACCAGCAGCACACACTTTTGCATTCCTGTTTTTTTTTTTTAATATTTAATTCTAGTTCACTTCATTTCTGTAGTTTTAATAAGGAAACTTTTATAGTTCTGTTCAAGCAGGACAGAATGCAATGGTTTGAAAGGCACATCTGTAAAACAGTATTTGGCTGCAAATACCACCCCAGGGTAGCTGCTTGGTTGATTTCCCTCTTGATCTACGTTATTGAGACAAAACATGTGGACATCAGAATTCAAACAAAACAGAATATTCCTATGAAACTTGAATACAGGAAAAACTGAAAATTAATTTCTGAATTCCTAAACTAAAACTAGTTCTCCAAAATTTACCGACACCTTTGTCAGGAACAGCACTGGAAGAATTCTGTTGATATCAATTGTGTGTCAATTAAATTATTTTCAGTTCTTCTTAGAGAGTTAAACTGACAGTCAGCTCTTGACATCGTAGTTCATGCAATGGCTGACTGAAAGAAATTTCATATTATCTTGGTAATAGAGGGAAAGCATACAGCAGCAGCACATATAGATGAGAACAAGCATCCATTTTGACAGACTCATAGAATGCAGAGAGATTTCATGAATTCCCTTCAACATTTTGTCTAAACAACATGCAAACCCACAATGCTGGACCAATCAACAACGATCATGCATTGCATAAAAGTCAAAATGAAACGATGAATACCTTCTACTTGATAAAATGTGAAATGCCAGAATGAAAAAAAATATATATCATAAAGCTCGGATTTAATTTATAATGAATATATATGGATAAATCTTCAGAGCTTTGCAGGCACTGAAACACAGCTGTCTCATGCAGAGCTCTGAGACAACAGAATTGCCACCTTCTAACATAGTGACACAAACAATAAGCATATGATAACAGACTGCAAGCCACAAACACTCAGCTTTGTTTATTGAAACAGAACAAAGAAAGATCTTCATTTCTTAAAGTTGAACTCATACTCAATTTGAAAATGCAACTGTACTTTTTGCAACATTCCAGGGGCATGATTCCATTTGCTCTGAGGAACTAGCAATACAGCATTCCTGCTAGTTATTTTGTAGGATATCATTAAGGAAACCCAGTGCTTCAAACTCTTCGTAATTGAGTCTCATTGCAGTATTTTTTTTGGGTTGTATTTTTTATATTTTGTTTACTTCTTTAATCCCATTTGGGAAATGTCATGCATCCATGGACAATTAAGCTTCATTATGTTGCTTGAATAGGCACTCGACCACATTACTGTATTTCAAAAAACTTGCAATGGTTTTTTTTAAGATAATGCTGGATCAGACAAACAACAATAAAATAAATTATATATATATGTACAAAACAAATTTTCATAAAAATTTCAAAAGCAAATAAGTTAAAGCCACATCTGTCAGCAGCTCCAGCCTGTAAATATCATGCATGTCAGTAGTAACAAATACCTTCATGAATACAGAACTAGTGGTTCAACAAGTCAAACCCTCTGATAGAAGTCTGTAGTAATCATTTACCAAAACTGCTTCTTTAAATATCATTCATTGAAAGCATGATTAATATTAGAACGAACTGCAATCATGGGACTGTAGTGCTCTACTGCAGTTGATTTTCAAATCACTTACCTTCATCTTTCTGTTTTTGCAGATCTGGTAGAATTGGCATGTGGGTTTTGGCAGACAAATTATTTTCTTGAAGAGATGCCATAATCCACTGCAAGGCTTTGGTGGTGTGAATGAGCTGTCAAGCACAAGCATACACATTTTCTCATAACAACATGGCTGTAGAGATATCAATTAACTGTCAGGACAAAGTATACATATTATGTTTTTCATGATAACATGCTGTAAAAAATATCAATGAGCTATAAGGACAAAGCATATACATTTCTCATTATAGCACACTGTACAAATATCAACGAGCTGTCAAGTAGACACATTTCTTATAATAACATACTGTACAAATATCTATATTCTCTGTGGAAACCGAACTAAAATTGACGGTTAGAAAATTAATAGAACTACAAAAACTATGCCAACGAAATGGTGCTGGAAGTATCCGGGTAATGGTACACTTCATGCATATCACCAAAACGGAGATGTTGAAATAAAGACTTTTGTGCAATGCCCACTGCAATTCTGAGTAGTAATAGTTTGAAAATCCAGAGCAGCTCTAGTTATAAAAACTTCAACTGAAATGAACCCATTGTCTCAAGTTTCTCAAAATGTCTTTATCCCAAATCAGAGGATAAATTATTTACAGATACATGGTACATTCATGTAATATTATTCACTATGATATCATAAACAAAATACCTAGTGCCCAGAGATGACAGAAAGACTTAGTAATGTAACTCTGCAAAGTTATCATAGTAGGGCTAATGATTTCACGTCATGCTTTGTGATAATTGACATTTGACATTCCAAAAAGAAAAAATATCTGGGGAATGCAACTTTTGTGGTCTCCCATAAAACAAAGTAATAAATCCACCATTTTGATTTAAAGCTTCACACACTGCCATGATAACATACCTGACTCTCAAAGGTTTCCATGCGCTTCTCTATTGGAGACTGTGCTGGTGAAGTTGTTGACTGATCTGCAGCCATAGGTGACCCCTGACCCTCCTGCAACACTTCTGCCTTGGCCAAGATGGTGTCCAGCCTTCCAGAATCATCAAACAGACACATTATTTGTAAACATTGATGTGGCAGTTAAATACTCTATATTTTTCATCCTCGTTGACATGAATGAAAAGCTATCTACATCCTCTTTCTCCCTCATCACGCACCCTCCTGTAGACTACCCTCCTCTCTTAAATGTAAATATTCATCTTGTTGGAAAGTTATACCTGCGTTATTCAAGAAACAGGGCTATAAAAAAAAAATGAGTCTAAAAACTTATCAAAATCTCTATTACTTAAAGATTTGTAGATAAGATAAAGGATTTGATTATTACAAAAAGCAAGGCGAATATATCATACTATAATGGAGCTAGAGGGTGAACATATAAGTACCTAAAACTTTATGATTACATGACCAAAAATTATGAAACTTTGTATATTGCCTCAATTTTATACAACAAATCATGTGGACACATCCATTTCGAACAAAATCCAGTCTCAATATTGTTTATTTACTCTTTTTTTGAGTCACAAAAAAAGAGCTGCAATTTTCATAGAGTAACACTGAAAAGTGTGATCGGAAATTTCGAGATCATGTGACCACCTTTCTACGAACAGTACTTTAGCTAGTAGAAATAATCCAAATGTTATAATTATGTGACATGCCTCTCTGTCTGCATTCTCGTTACCAATCGTTCAGCAAACACCATTAGATTACATAAAAAGGTTTCACAAAACCATTTGAGGGAAAAAATAAGAAATCAAATTTTAATGATAATAATGTAAATAACTAGGTTCAATAAGATTTCAAGTTTCCTCTAAGTGCAAATGTTCCTGGCAAGATAACAGACAAAATGAGTTACAGAATGAAAATAATCATGTGAAATCAATTTCCTCACCTCCCTGAAACACCATCCACATTTTTCTTCCTCATTCTCAGCAAAAAGTTCTATTATCAGTGCTGCATATATACAAATATCACTGCACAATTTCTCAAAACCTCTGCAATACCAGCATTTTATCTTTCAAAGCTATGTAAACCGTTCACTGGTTCATTCACAGATTTCCCTCCAGCATGTTTGACCCATCAGATACTTCTACACCACTGCTTCTTCTCCTTCAGTACTAAAATGTCCCACTCACCTTTCCACTGACAATTTAAGTCTGACAGCCAAGCTGTCTTGCTCAAGTCTTTCATCCGCATCCAAATAGCAGTCGGCAATCACATTCTCCCACTGCATTAGCTGTTTCTCTTCAAATGCAGGAAATACTTTTCCTGTGGAGCAGTGGAGCAAGATGTTGAAAATAAAATAATAACTTTAAAATACACACAATAGGAAAAATTTAACATTAAAAATAATCTTTAAAATATGAGAATGATGGAAGGGAAAAAAAAAATGATGTAAATAAAGTAAAGACAGTATCTGACCTGAAAGCAACAAGGTACTATGTGACATGTAATTTAGATGGCAGGTAGAACTTTATTATTACTGGTTCACGTGCAGTTAAAAACATGGAAGTCCAATAGGTGGACACAAAGACTCCAAGGGAAAGGGATGGAAAAGATAAATATCAGTAATAATTGCAGGAATTTGTGGATAATGACAAAAATTAAACAGGATTAATTACAGTGAGACAATAAGAAAAGAGAAACCGATGGATAAAAATTAAAATACGAATAAGTAAAACTAATAAGGATTGACGGCTCCAAAGACCATGATTCAGTAGGATCTGCCTCATCCTGAAGTGCAGATGGCAAAACCAAATGCCTCAGACTCAACCCCAAAGTCTCCATCTTTACCGCTGAAATTCATGCAATCAACTTGGCCTTAAATCTTATATCCGATTCCTGATCAGGACGCCTCATTATCTTTTCTGATTCACTGTCCTGCCTTCAGGCTTTAAAAAACCCAAATGTGAAAATGAATGAAATCAATAATCTGTTATCTTCATACACTGTCCAACAGAGAATATGCATGAAACAGCAGACATGCTGGCCAAAGAAACATTGAAACGTCCACCATACCACCTAAAAATATCACACACTGTCTTTAAACCTGCTATTAATAACTTCAATAAATCGAGATGGCAGGAAAGATTGGATGAACAAACATCAAATAAACTACACTTTATCCAAGATCATCTTGGACAGTGAAATCATACACTGTATATGAGGTGGGTATGACCCAGATGGAGTCTGTTAAGGACAATTTCATCTCTGTAATTTTGTTGAGAGGTATGATTCCACTGTCCAAGATATCAGGGAGGGGAAGATCCCTCCAAATGTGCGGCATGCAACTGCCAATTATCAATAAAATATATTTTAACTGAATGTGTAGACTTCATGCATATCCGTAGAAGGCACTATGCCTGCAGATCCATGAAAGAGTTATTTTCTGACGTGGACCTGCAACGCATCCTGTCCTTTCTGAGAGAGGCTAAAATCTACAACATAATTTTAAAAGTTTTATAGCCATTTATAAAACTTTTTCCAGATCTATATAAAACAAGTTTTGAGAATTTCACCAATGTGATAAAATTATACAAATGTATTTAATTCTACTGTTAAACTTAAAAGCTCTGACTATGAAACATAAATAAAGAACATGTACCAAAACAGACCGTGAAGGGCCAAAGTGACCATTATCGTGCTGATACACTGTAAAACGCAAAATCCCCGTAAAGCCCGCTGTCAGGTCAGTGACCTTACTCGCGGAGAATCTTATCTGGGGTCACTGACCCTTGCCGCTGTGCGATGACCACAAACGCTGTCCACGTGGTTCGGTTTTTATTGATCGGTATGAAAACATTCGCTGCTATGCCTACCACGCTTGATAATGAATTAACCAGCAAAACCTTAGTCTGTCAGTCTCTAACCAATGATCTGACTTATGATTCCAAACTGACAGCTGTAGTTTTCATGAGAACAAAGCATGATAACTAGCCTCGCCCTCCCAAGCCCTACACAAATGGTTTCATCCTCATTGACACATACTAATAAACCAATGTGGGCATTTGGGGCAAAGATTATTTCAGAGCTTGTTTCTGATTGGTTCTTAGATACAGACAACTCCAGATGGTGGTCAGCTTGTGAGAAAATGAGATAATATTGCAAATTTGTTGAGCAATAGTTCACATGTCGATGTTACGTCTTTTGAAAGTGTGGGGAGAGCCTTTGAAAGCTTAGTCTTTGTGATTCCGACCAGTGGTTCACTGGTTAACATATCCATGTCACAATGCCTTTGATTTAGAAGAGATACAGTGAACAATAAGACGGTGGTTACTTCTCAAAAAGGTCAGTGACCCGACGTGTGAAAATACGGCTTGCATGTGGCGCGGTCAGCTTGACCTTGCCGACTTTTGCCGCTCGTGCGGCGTGAGCGCTTGCGAAACATGGGCGGCATTTTGCGCAGGGTGAGGGTTAAACTCAATAGAGCAGAACAAGACTGGTGAGAAGGGAGGGGCAATGAATGACAAGGCCAGGGAGGCCTGGATGTCAAAAGTGTCACTTTATAAAGTAACAACTTTAAACAACACTTACCTACGTGAATCACAGAGGTGACAGCCACCTTGTGTGTATCAAAGTTTTACTGTTGTATTTACACATTCACATCATAATGAGAAAAAGCAAGTTCCATATTCACATGATGTTGATATGAAAATAATTTTTATTCTTTGCTCTTCTGTAAAACGTCTTATGAAAAGATACATCTTTATTCCCTAAAGCAAATGAAAGGAGAATTGAGAGACTGAAAGACACAGATTTTAATACACTTACTAAATTCATCCTGGTCTTGACCAAAGCCACACCTCCTACAACAGTAGGCCACCAAGGCATAGATATGAAAGAAGATAATGAAAGGAAATGGGGAGACTGGCCACTGCACGTATTCACGCACCAAGTTGAACCTCTGGAAACACCAGTGCATATGTGAATTTTCCTGAATCCTCTGGAATGTATAACTGAGGAAGTAGACATATAACAATCAAACAGACACAGACTAATCATAGGCTATATATTATTTTGATGCATTTATAACTTAAACTCAAAGATCTAAATTGTGAACTTTTGCCATGATCAGGAGTGCACAGTGAGTTAAGTAAATCAATCACATTTTTAATACTTGGTGCAAGTTTCTATGGAAAACTTCATCTGCTCCCAGCGACTTACCTGAAGATGGCAATCAGGAGATTGAGGAGGAGAACATTGGTCATCAGGACGTAAATTCCCATCAAGACAGGCACAAAATATTTTCCCACAGTAGATGGACAGCGAAATACCTCATAGTCATTGTATAATGTTGCATTTTCAGTGCAATCATTTGTTCCTGCAAAAGCAGAATGACACTATTTAAATAGGAAGACATCTCCATGACAGAAGGCACCTCAATAAAACACAACTTCTTTGGTGCACATTGATATTTGTTATTAATTATGACCTGGGACGTATTTGAAACATGGTCTTCTACAGACCTCTTTGCTAAAATTTCCTTCAAAACAAATCTGGGATTGGTTTATATCCATTCACACATTTATGTCCTTTTCCATGTCCATGAAGATTTGTCCACAGTAAATAATGTAAATTTTTTTTTGTTAGAGTAGATCTTTTTTAAAACCATTAAGTTCAAACATAAAAATTTCAAAATATCAAAACATAAAAAAAACAAGTCGACTAAACTTAGTCCAGCTTTGTCTTCCCAACAGCTCCTGAAGTCAGATTTGTACTTTTTTTTTCTTTTGCCAAAGATCCTGGGGGAAAAGTTAACTGTATGGTGGGAGATATGATTTCATGAATACTAGAATAGTGTCAGAGCTCTCTGCAACAGTTTGATAGAAACAGCAGTCAGCTGTGATCACTGACCTTCAATTTCCTCCAACTGAAATTCTCCATAAATGCTCCAGTAAGCTTTACGAGGGAGATAGAAAAATAGCTTCCAGTTGAGCTCAGAATTGGGAAAGAGAATTGCCTCAGATGCAATGGCATAGGATACGATGAATACTAGCAGGATGAAGACAAAGACCATCAAGTCTTGCATCTGTAGTGAAATAGTCATAAAAATATGAGCATATTCATTGTGAGAAAGTTGTAAGCATATAGCTAATATGGCATTCAGTATGCATATTATCCTGGACAACTGAAATCAAACAAATGAAAACTGGAGGGTAATGTTCTCTCTAATCAGCATGGGCACGTGGCTGTGCAGTCGCTGTAATGGTGCTGAGCACATCAGAATGGTGCCTCTCATTTTAATCTACAAAATACAATTGTTTTAAAATACTTTTACTCAAAGCATCAAAAGTTCCACCCAGTGGTATGGATAAATTAGAGAGAATTTTGCTGCAGGTGATTGTCTTAACCTTCTAGAGTCTGAAATGCTAAACAGAGCATGTACAAAACAGTATTTAGGAACAAAATATTACTTAAAGCACTGAATAATATTACCTTAAACACTGAGCAATAACCAACGTACACCGACAAGATTTTCTGCCAATGTTTAAGAATATGAAAGATCGATGTGGCATTGAAACCGCAGTTAAAATATATTTCATACACATGGTACAATTTGTCTCTTTACCACTCCAAGGATTTTGAGGATTAAATGTAGAATGGCATTTCAGTCCTTTCTTAAAGGCCGTGATTTTCGTCGCCACCTCTGAGTACTGGTCACATTCTCCACATATCCTGTTTATTCAAATGCCTCTTCCTACCATCTAAAGTGTTCACTTTCTGTTTTTCATTTTGTATTTTCATACCCTAAAGCACTGCAGTTTATATTTTTCAGTTTTTGCTGCTGCAAAATCTTTATTTTTGAAAAAAATTGAAACAAGTGAGTAACATTCACTCGGTTTGCATAAAAAATAAATTTCAAGACAATAAGCGAAATACATTCACTTCCATAATAAATTCCTCACCATTTGATAAATCATCACCAGTTTTGGTCCTAGCTGAGGATTAACAGAAAACATATGTAGAATTCTGGAAAAGAAGATCATGAAGTTGATGCTCAAGACAACACGAGCTGCACTAAGATAGTTGTCACCATCAACAAATCGAAAAGTCATCCCAAGGACAAACAGGAGAATAGACACAATATCTAAAATGTTCCAACTGTCCCTGAAGTATGCTCCAACCATGGACTTCAAGGAAAAAGCATAAACAGTTGCAAACTGCAAAGAGAACAAAAAACAAAAAAAAAGAATTACTATTAAATATAACCAAATGTGAAGAAAAAAGAAAGACCAGTAATACAGTAATATATTATGTTCTCTATTGCCCTAAAGTTCAAGACTACATTCAGATCTGTATGGATTTCTGAAGAGGTATGGGAAATCTAAATGAGAAGTTCCTAATGCCTGCTGGGAAGCAGAAGAGCTCTTCTGGGAAATAATCAATTCTTGAACAGTAATTAGTTGTTGTTGGAGAAGAGTTTTCAGGTAGTAATATTAACTGTGTATGTGGCAAAATTCTGGTCAATGTCAAAATAAACAAAAGCAGTGCAAGACAAATATTTCTACAACTGGTCAATCATTCATAAAAACAAATTTGCCATCAAATATTTGGTTTTGCCTGGGATCATTGGAATTATGGGGAATTTCAGCTGGAGGAAAGTGCAAATCTGGTCCAAAAGCATGCCAAACAAAAAAAAATGAACCATGTAAAGCTCACTGATAGCCTATTCTTATGGGTAACTGTTAAACAGCATGCTGTACAATTTCCTGACGAAACAGAGGATAGCATAACTGACCTGGCGTACTTCTTCCACAGCAATGGAGAAAACCCATGCCATGAGAATTGCCTCCAGGAAATGAAAGTCTTGAGACAGCTCAACCACCAGAATGTAGGCATAGAGTAACAAGAATAATGCATAGGATATCTGAAATAAACAAGACTTCACTGTTACAAGTATCTCATTCTTCAGTTGGGGGTGGGGGGGGGGGGGGCGCACTAATTGTTGATTTCCACATCAACTCTAAATAATCTAAAGAATATCTGAAAAACAAGACTCCACTGTTACAAGTATCTCATTCTTCAGATAGGGGGGCAATAATTGTTGATTTCCACATCATATGGCAGCTCAGGAGCTGCATTTTAGCTGCTTGCTATGAGCGAGGGACCGGCGGAGGTCACGACCCCAGGTGCTGACCAAAAATTTACCTGCACTGAGCATGCGGGTGCGGGAAAATCAGCTTGTTACATACTATTTTCAATTAAACATGGCAAGTTCAGTTCTTTATGGATTAAAGCACTCTTTATGTGAACAATCAACAAAGAACAGGAGAAAACTCTGAGAAAATTGTGTTAATGTATCTTAAATACGGCACTGTTTACAACTCTGTGAATGTAACTAAAAATGCACACAGCAACAATAAATGGGGGTTGTCAAAAAAAAAATATTTCACAACTTTCCTCACCAACGAGATAGCTGAGAGTTGGCATATTGAAAGTTCAGACATTGAACACAATGACTCTCTTTAAAGCATCCTGTACCAGTAGCCGATGCTACAAGCCAATAAATTTGTCAGTGCCCCCACCGTCAGTCCGCTCAACGTCATTACCGTTAGTGTGGTCCGGTGAAGTAGGGTTAATTACAGTAATAATGCCTTGATAACAGTGTCAGATAGCGTGGATATCCATCTCACACCGAAGAACAACGTTTCTGTTATCTTGTTATCATGCAAAGAAACTTTCGCCAGAACGGTTCATTATGTACAGTTATAAACAGCATATTACACGAAATCAAATGTACGCATTACAGTCACTAGACCTAATTGTGAGTGTGGCCAGTTGTTTGTATGGCTGGGGTACACTGTAGCATCATACATTCCATAGTGTGTTGAAGTCGGGCTGCATCGTTCCGAATTCAACTGCTTCTTTTCTCGCTTTGACGTATAGTCTTGTGTGGGCATTCAAGCCCTTGTTCCCGGTGAAATCCTAATCCTAATTCTGGATCCACTCCATGCAATGCTTTTCTAGTATGTGGTGTTTAGGGGTCACTTTGTTTGGATATGCAAATCCATGATGGTCCATGTAGGTTGCTGTTGCTTCTTGCCCCATCCTTAGTGTTTCTTGTGAAGTTGGCCTGGAGTGTGAAATCGGTGTGAGGATCCTTTGGTAGTTCCTATTTAAACTTCCAAATCTACCTCTGATTGCTATAATTTTATCTAAAATGATCGGATCCGATGTGTGTTGCAAGGCTGTCTGCAGCATTCCTTTGGTTAAATCTACAATGATTCGTTCTGTTTAGTATGTGGCAGTGGTTGCCAATAAAAGCACCACTGTGGAAAGCTAGTCTCGCTATTTTGTGGTTATTTAAGACTTTCTCTAGGCTGGCTTTCACAGGACCTACAGCTTGATCTTTCTCAATTTATCTAACTCTTTCTCACATTCTTGCACAGATCTTTCAAAGTGACGTTTTTCTCGTCTGTCGTCCGAAAGAATGCAGCAGCCTTGAAAGTATTCCATGTTTTTCTGTGTTTTCTGTGTGCTTTCCCAGTTTTTTCTGTACTGTTTATAGAGGTCTTTAGCATTTGCCTTATCAGCTTTATCTTCCGCTATGAGGATGTCGATGGTGTCAGCTTCTTCTTCTGATACATTATGATGTTTTAAAACTATACCTAACATAATATGCATGTATGGTGGGGCTACTTTATCTCACGCAATATTGACTAAAGGAGCATTGAGTCTGAAAAAAGGCTAACTTTTTGCTAAAAAGCCAATATCTTTAAAACTTCAAACTCATACAAAATATCCTTTGAGGATACCAATCTGCAATATCTCTCGTAACAAAAAATGTTTGAACATGGCAAAAATTTGGTGAGGAAAATATTATAATTATAGTGGTCACCACCTAACAGCACGGTACCCCAGAGACAGTGCTTAGCGTGCTGGTAGGTGAACATGCTGTTAGGCGTATAGGGGGAGGGAACCATGCAGGCATGTGCACTGTGTAATTAACACGCTTCATAAGTGTCCCTAAACTCATCACTGTAGACTGAGGCCTTATGCCTTGCGGTAAATTAACGCCTAATCATGACAAAATTGGAAAGAATCTGACCAATCAAATGCAAAAGCCGATCAGATGCAAAAAACCAATCAAGTGCGACGAATCCTATCCGCCCACTCAAACCTTTGCAACTGATTAGGGTGGTCACAAACCTTCTGTTGTTCCCGCCCCCCACCTATACAGTCAGTTTGATCTACATATTATGCAACTGATCAAAGCAGCGCCGCCGCCATGTTTCCATTGTAAAGAGTGTGTCTGTCTGGCAAGAGATTATGGCGGTCCCATACCCTCTGTCGACTCCAACCCCACCCTCACATGCCAGCTTGATCTACCTACACGCAACTGATTAAAGTAGCGGAGCCTTCACAGGTTCATTGCAAACAGCGCTTGTCTGTCTGGTGGTCAAATACATGTAATACACTTCGTTTGTAAAAAATTTTCTTCTCTCTGATATGAAAAAAGTGTGCTCTTAGGCAAATGGTACTTAAATAAGTGTGCTATTAGAGGGGACCTTTTATATAGAAAAAATTATGGTTTTTTTAAAGAGCGTGCTGTTAGAAGGATCGTGCTGATAGCCGGCGTGCTGTTAGGCGGTGACCACTGTACCATAATTAAAACACACACACCACTGGAAACTTCTCAATTTATATGCACTTTTCACAGCACTGTACACATTTTATTTACCAATCAAATATATTGAAATTTCATACATCACAAAAGAAAAGGATGTGCAACATGTCCATGTAGAAAGTTTTGGTGTGAATTCAGCAAATTTGCGGTAATCTTTGATTTTAAAAGATCAATTTTCGGGTCGCAAATTGCAGAGTGCCGCAGACCCGCGCAGCAGGTAATAGATCGGTCATTCCCCCGGCACCTGTCAAGTGATGGTTGGTGATGGACGCTATTAGGTGGATTTATGGGTTTTAGGCTCCTGCAACTAAAATGCAGAAAAATCAGGGATTTGAGCCGCAGTGATCAACTCTGAATAATCTAAATATTTCCCCTAATACATTTCAAATGCATGTCACAGTTACAGTGCACCTCACAGGGATTAAACAAGTCCAAGCCAGCATTCCTATGTCAGTCTGACAGATTTGTAAAGGATTTTCACAGAGTTGGCAGGATTAATCTAGGCTGGAATTCCTATATCAAACAGATGACAGAGCAATGTGTCCAACAGAGAATCTATTTGAGATTGATGTTATTTCTATGAACAAATTGGAGGTTTGACATAGGATTACTGGATGGGAATGCATCTTGTTCTTAAATTTGCACAAATTTGGTGTCTACAACATGCAACAGTAATTATGCAAACAAAGTATTAAAGGCTAACTGTGAGTTTTTGTTGATATCTATAGAAATCACCAATGTGAAAAATTCATGTTTTTATGCAGCTAGTTATTTTTTAGTATCTATATGTTATGGGACCATGGTCTTTTACATTATAAGTTATAGGCCCATTGCGAATGACGTCACAGAGTGTTTTTGTTTTGTACTTCCGACACCTAAAATGGCGGGTGGATCAGCTGACGAGTGTAACTTCCAGATATGTCTAGGCGGTTAAAAGGCCTGCTCGTTGCATTGCAGTTGACTGTTATGTCAGGGGTGGAAAGGACGGATCCAAGCTGGTCAGATTCCCTACCATTCGGGTCAACAAAGGAAAGGAAGTGACAGAATTGACCGAACGTCTCCCATGTGCATGAACACACGTGTCATTGTTTACTGTGGTGAAATTTTTTTTAGCTCGCTGCCGATTGGTTTGCGACGCTTGAAGTGCTCACAGTGCAAATCAGCTAACGAATCAAAATCGATGCTACCATTGTCATGGTTATGCGTCGGTCCTGAGAACTAAAATCGCCGATATCCGCAATGGGCTTATAGCTGAACAGGGAACACAACTTAGCATTTTGTCTTGTACTTAACAGCCATTTGATAACTCATACGATAATCAGATCTGCTTCAAAATGAGAAGGCACACTAGTATGCCATGACTCAAATTTACATAGACAAGAATTAAACTTTTATGGATGTCAGGTGTCATCAAAGTAATTTATTGTTTACGTCATAATTAGACAAACTAGGAACAATTTTTTTAAAAATCAAATAACACACATGCAGAAAAGTTCTCGAGTTGCACATTTTTCTTCTTTGATTTGTTTGTGTTTTGGTTGAAAAAAATAAAAACACACTTTCCTTCTCACTATCTGTCATGCACGGACACAAATTTTAAAAAAATAACACAATTAATGTGCAACTGATATTTTTCACATGGCTGTCACTGGCAGATAAAAGGCCAGATAAAACATGAAATTGTATTCCCATTTACTATTTGCCAGTTTGTCTCTCAGGAGTGAATAATTAATGTTATGAGTTTCAATCAGTTAAATGAATATTGGCTTACCACATTCAGGATGAACTTGGTCACTGGGGACTGGTAAAACTTTATGTGTTTCTTTAAAAAATTATAATGTTTTGCTTTCTTCTCTCTGGGTGCAGCATCTCTGTGGAAAATACGTACAGTCATTATCAATTCCATTACACAAATATAAACAGTAAATAAAAGCATAATGAAAAAGGCCTTCTTACTCTTTACACCTCTCTGCATGAACAAATTGCATTAAAATTTAATCAAACACAAGTATTTTCTATGGACGAATAAAAAAGACAACAAAATTAGATAAGACAAGACAGTGTGCTGGCACTGATCATGGGCAGGATCTATAATGCCTTTTAATTTTTTTGTATGGAAACAGTGCTTAGTACAGTATATTATAATAATAAGATTGTGTTACATTATACCACAATTAACAAGATTAAGAACAAAAATGGCCGACATTTCTCTTGCAGTGACTGAAGGTATATTTACAAAGTCAGGTACCTTCTTGAATCAAGGCCTAGAGCTACAACTGAGCAGAGAACACAACTCAGGATTTTCTCTATTCAGCTTTGGAAAATACACTCTTGCTTACGTCTCCAATAGTCCTATGCCATCCCTACTGGGTGGCATGCACATCATGCATGTTCTTATGTACTCACGACATGTACTTTCATGCTTCACAAAACATACAGGCTTAACAGAGACATTATCAGTCTGTCAGAAGATATATGTATTTCCAATACAGGACTGACTTTGGCTCTTAACTTTCCTATATAAAGAAATATATCTCTCTATCTTCTGGGAGGAGCATTCCATACATTTGGATCAGGATAAGAGAAGGAACATTCCTCATATTTCTTTAACAAATGTAGCGGTTGCCAAATTAGGTGAAACTGTGTGGACCTCAGAGTTCTGGATGGCATACAAGGGACTAATTATTCACTTAAAAATGACTTAAATGTTTGCACATTCTTTCTTTCTGGTAATGGCAGGGTTGATGGCTGAAGACTCGTTGAATTATGTATCAGTTTGGAAACCACTAGAACATAAAATTATAGGCTTGAAACTGCCTTTTGAATCTATCCAATTCTGTAGAAAGTGATGCCCACTTGTTTAGACTAACGTAAGATAAAAATTAAGAACGATACATTGTCCTGCCAAATTGCAAAAACTAGTTCAGTGGGCTAAACAAGCACTTGGGAGGAGCCGTCTGCACCATTAAGAGTGTCCAGATTTACTCACAGTGCTTTGTTCATATTTTGGGTCGTACTGGAACTGTAATAAACCATCAGTAAGCTCTTTCTCCACATGAAAATTTAAATACAGGCGTTGTTTGCTGCACTGACCTACTTTAGCCATTATTAACTTTGGTTCACAGAGCCTTCCTTGTCTCTCAGTACAATCGACCACAGTAATTCTCCTTCTTGCTCATATACTCCCTGGTCTAAGACATTAATAGACTGAAGAAACAAAATCAAACTCGGGTGGGTGAAAAGAGGTAGGACAGCCAGGAGAAAGGTAACAGATTCTTAATGAAGGAACTCACAAAATGTTTCCAAACGTTTGCTGTCTTGTTAATTCAGGTCTGGTTGCTTCCCTCGTCAAAGCTGGTTTCTTCTTATCATCTTGTTTATCCTTTTTCTGTAAACAAAGATATTAAGGTTATGTACTTAATTAAAATTACACATGGTTCCTGAGTTCAGCAAAACACTCACTGTTTCAATTTTCACCATGTTAAAGTAAATTTTAATATTTTACTCATGAACTTCTAGAAGTTAACCTAAGCTTTAAAAAAAAAAAATCAGTTAAAAAAATTATTTGAAATTCCCCACAGATTTTTTTTTTCTTAGTTGAGAGTAATTGTAAGTGGTTTCATCAGCTTACTAATTTACTTCCTAGCTGGATAGAATGATGAGAGCTGTGTAATGGCAGTGAGTCTTGCTGTGAAAGCAGTATTAATGTCAGTGTTACAAATTTAGAGTTATTTACATCATAGTGTGTTTTTTTTTTTTTAATTAATAAGCAGAATCAAAATCAATTTTCTCAAAAACTAAGTTATTTCAAATTTTGCATTGGCTCATATTTTACACTAAACCTTAAGGAACTGATTTTTTATTTGTTAGACTGTAGCTGGTATGGCCACGTAACAAGGTCGTGTGGCTTATCCAAGACCATTCTTCAGGGAACTGTGCAGGGGAGGAGAAGAAGAGGAAGGCAAAGGAAGAGGTGGACCGACAACATTGCGGAGTGGACCGGAAAATCCTTTGCCCAAACTCAGGCGCTCGCAAACAACCGTGAAAAGTGGAGGTACCTGACGAGGCTCTCTGTCATGCAGCGTCCCTATGATCCTGGTGGGTTATGGGATCAGTGACAGTGACAGCTTGATCTTGAGTTTGCTTCTTTGTGCATTGTTAAATATACTGTTTTGACCAAAGTATCAAAAAAATAAAAAAATTCCACACCACCAAACTGTGCTAAACAATCTATAACAAATAAAAAACTGCTTCCATAAGATTTAGTATGAAATATGAACAAACAACCTTAAAACTCTGTTTGCAAGAAAATAGATGCTGATTCCGCTCAAGATGAAAAAAAGTACATTTTAAATCCGTTGACTCTGAAGTTACAAACCATATGGAATGAAACAGGCTGTATCTTTCTGTAAAGAGATAAAATTCGTTTAATGTCTAAAAATCTGTTTCACAAACTATACATGAAGCAGATAACCATTACCTCCAAAACCGCCAACATTTTTCACATACCAGGTGGATTTTCTAATCAGGAATGGTTCCAGTATCTATGTAGTACCTGTCTGATCCTGTTTTGGTGTCTGCCAGAATGACTTTCAAACCCATCACATCTTTATCTGTCTTTCTGCTATCATATGCAAGCAATATCTTGTGTGTGCTATTGATTTGTCTACGAAAGTTTCAGTGGTATGTTAAAGAAAAAAAACAACCTACCTTACTTTGTGTATTCTCAACCTCCCCAAATTCTCTATTTGTTCTATCTTCATCCTGCCTGAACTTGATCAAAACTTGGATCAAAGGGAACAGAAGTATACTGGATACAATCTAGGAAAAGCAACAAAAACATCAGTAAATTATTTGTCATTTCAACTTTCTGTAAAGAAAACACTCTCACTGATGCTACACTTTTCTGAGGAGGACTGAATAGACGGTGAGTCTCTAGTTGATAAGACGAAGGAAACACTTTATTATTGAACCATAACAGCATTCTGTGATATTCTAGTATTTCTAATAATATTATAGGAGTCTGATGATGTAACAAAAACTATTGCAAAAACAAATAGTGGATATGATGATGATGGAGATGCAAACTGGAAGATTGGCCACTGACCCTCCACAGGGAGTTGTCCTCCATCATGTCACCATACCAGACTTTGGTGATGAGAGTTTGGCAGGCAGTCTGGGCAATGAATTCTTTGTTCTTGGCCTGCACAGCCAGCAAGACACACGTAGACTTGCCCCACTGAGGCATGTCGCAGATTAGTAGGTCATGGGCACGTTTCTCGTCTGAGCTGTAACATGTGTTGATTACTCCTACTGCTAGATGTGCATAATCACTGTTCAGACAGAAAAATGCAGCAATGATGCAAATCCTGCGTAAAATGGTTTCTTGTCTTTCAGTGTTTACAACCCTCATTAAGAATCTGGTAATTACTACAGGTAATTACTTTCTCCTGTAGAAAAAATACTAGAAATCTGAATGCTTCAAAACTGCACAGAAGAGAGATACATCAAGTGACATTCAATTTGTCAAAGGCTTAAAAATACTTTCTCTCAAAGAACAATATTGTGATGCATTTCCCCAAATTTTATTTCCAACCAATTAAATTTTCTTTAATAAGAGAGTCAATGGGAAGGACACAAAGGAACTAAAAAAAAAAAAAAAAAAGAGGTAACTTTTCTCAGTCAGATTGCCAGACTTCTAAGCCAATTATGTCTGATTGGGTAAAAAGCAAAACACAAAATATGAAATTGTTTTCTCCACAAATTCACTGCAGAAATTAAGTTGCTACATACTCAGCACTTGACTGTAACTGTCGTTTTTGTTCTGCATCAGGAGTGCGATTCATCAGAGATTTCAAGACACTGTTGGCAAATAATGCTGCACCAGTTGACGAGTCCTGTGCAGGGTAGAAAACTGTTTTTTAAATACGTATTCATGATATGAACTCATGGAAATCTATGGATATTGAAAAAAACTGAATACTTTTTGTGTAAACAGTAGTAGTATTCACTGTAAAATATCTCTCTCCACATAAGAAGCACAGATTCCATTTCTTACTTTCACAAGAAAAAACTTTTGTCCTTAAATTGTTTACCCTCCCCCATTCCCACCCCTATGTTTTTCCCAACTTGCTCATCGTAGTTTATTAATCTTACTTTGTCCTCTCCGGTGTAGACTATGTGTTACAGCTCTTCAATTTTGTTCTTACTCAGTGTGCATCTAAGAATGACTACACACAACTGTAATTATTCCTCCAACAACCACTTACTTTTCCTTCTCTCCAGAAGAGCTTGGATAATTTGTGGTAATTCATCAAAAGGGCCCAGATGAATATTTCATGAGCTGGTCGCTCGAACCCTTGATTCACGTGTAAGGGATCTGCACAGACAAATGGAACAGTGTTAAGAATCTCCATTTGTAGAAAGTCTAAGAAGCTAAGGTCCAGAAGTATGAAAACTCAAGCTGCCCTCCAGCTTGGTGCTTGATGACTCAACATTCAGCAAAAACAGATTGTCCACCAACATCTGATTCCAGAACAACTAAATGTTGTGGCAGCCAAAGCACTCCTAAATCCCAATTAGTTTAAAGGTGTTGCACCATAACTTCAAACTTCACAAAAAGTCTTTGGAGACATTTTTTTTCTTGAATGCGGCTATATTTATATGCATGTATGTACATATATATGTATTTGACATTTCTTTTCTTGAGTGAAGAATGAAAACTGGTTACTTCTTAATTCCCACAATGAAACACACTCCTTTGCGTTTGTGTGTACAGTCCTGTGCAGATAACTTCCTGTTTATAACAACTATTTTGAACAAAGTGCATTTGGTCTGAAACACTGTGCTGAGCAAGATTTATGACATAAACTAAATAAGCTGCAGTTCCTTGCTTTTGCAGTATCAAAGGGCCTCTAAAATTTTCTGAATTTTCTGAACTGTTGCTGAATAATTAAAGGCATATTTTTACCGTACTATTGGAATACCTTCTTGTGAGCATGCCTTTCCTTCTCAAATGACATTTTTTGTCAAGTTTTATTCTATTCCTCCATCATCACATGTCAACTAAGGCTTCTACAACATCCCATAACTCAACACCTCATCATATCCACATCTGTCCCTGCCAGTATACTATGTGCATAAAATGTAATGAAGTAAGGGCAGTGAATATTCAGACCTACCAACGTAAGTACCAGTCAGAGGAGTAGACGTGACACGCTGTATTGCATCTATTCCCAAAGTAATCTTACTATCAACTTCATTGCCAAACAGAGCATCAACATTTATGTGTCGCAGGTGTTTTTCTGTCAGGTAATTTGGTTGGTAGTAATCTCCCAGTAGACTTTGCAAGAGATGGCCGACATCAGCCAATGAGAAATAATGTCTCTGAAAAAAAACTAAACTATAATCTCACACAAAGAAATTTAATTTCAAAGTTACTGTATCTTTAATACTGAAGTATTAACCACAATATAAGTGATGATGTTTATTATTAATACATCAATGACATTCAGTTATCAGCTATGATTGCACTTCAATGGTTTAAAAAAAAAGTATCTAAAGGAGATTTAAATATTCTGTGAAATTCATAATTCATTGTTACTGTTGTTCTACTAT
This sequence comes from Onchidella celtica, assembly GCA_963931925.1. Taxonomy (NCBI): domain Eukaryota; kingdom Metazoa; phylum Mollusca; class Gastropoda; order Systellommatophora; family Onchidiidae; genus Onchidella; species Onchidella celtica. Next base: position 19,285,425 of record OZ007582.1, read on the forward strand.
ATAAAGTTTGAATTTCTCCTATGCTAACTGCAGTTGTTGAAATCATGTTTCAGATTTTTAAACAAATGTAAAATGCATCTTCAAGGTGAAAGAATTTCAGTACAGTACAGTAAAACAAATCAGGACTGTTTTCCAATTTTTCCCCTTTTCATAACACGTAAAAGCACTTAATTTATATTTACCTGGATATTATTCATGATAAATTAAATATATTTATGGAAGAAAATACATTCACAGAAAGGCAAGCTTCAAGTTGATTTAGCATTAACTTAAAAGTCCTACAAACATTATTTACTTGCACATATCCACTCCCCCCACCCATATTTCTTCAAAATCATCGCTACAACATGTGAACACATTTTATACCCCCAGGTTTGGTTGCCTGGGATTTTTCTGGGATCTGATGTCTCAAATAGAATAAATTCAATCTGATCATATCTTGTCTTGACATTAGCCAATCTGATTATGGCCGAACAGCCCATTCAAATAACCATGGACATTTCAGAACAGTCATCCTTTTCTTTGAACTTGACAGTGAATTGTAAGGCACTCTGAATTTGTGACACAAAGAGGCTCTATGACACATCAAAAATACAACATAATTACGTATAAAACATTGAAACACTTGTGAGGTGTTGTGGGTAGTGTTTTCTAGAAAAACTAGTCTAAAATAGATATCTCAGAAACAAGCTTTCCACACACAGTGATTGTACAGGAAAAGTCATTGTATAGATCTAGCTGTATTGTATTTGACTTGTTATGTCTTGTTTTTTATTTTTTTTAGGGATGAAGTGTAACAAATCTTCGTAATCATGGTCAGAAAACAACTAGTGTCCAACAGGAAATGCATAAATGCACAATGTGCTGGAGCCAGCACCTGGCATTAATTCTTAGCCATTACAACAGCTCTCTGGAGGAGATGGGGAACAGAAAAATGCAATTGAGATACAAAGCAACATGCACATGGGCCTCTTTTAACTCAGCTTCTTGAAATGCCCTAACATGTCTTTTGCGTGCGTGATTGCAAGTGTTGGATTAGCGGAAAAAAAGCACCCATTACCAATTTTCTTTCATTCCTTCTCTTCAACTGAAATAACAGAAATGTGAGTGAAGCTGTAATCTGATGCATTAAGTTTGTAAATTAATTTAAGTTTCTTAATGTTGACCATTGTTGGCTTCTGTATGCTTGAAAAAAACACAGAAAATTTGTGGAGACACAGTCGAGCCCAGCATAAAGCCAAAGTTTGGGGGAAAAAAAAACGGAAAAGTTTTTGTCACAAAGACCGACTTTTTCTTTTCTTGGCCACGTTTTATCTCTGACTTCTGTATGCGTAGTCGGCAGTTTGCTGGTTGGCAAAAATTCTTGAAATTTAAATATATATGCAAATTTCCCCCTTAACAGATTGGGAAGCAAAAGTATAAAAATATTTGCTTGAAGTGGATGATGGCCTATTCAAATAATGTCCAGATATTGTGTTTTGCTGTTCACACAGATAAAGTTTAATAAGATAGCTTCACATCGATCAGACCAGAAATGAGTCAGCTTCTTCAAACAAACACTTAAGAAGGCAAGGAAGAAACAACCATTGCCTTTTTGATGTCACTCTTGTTCTGCCTCCTGCATCATTCAACATTAGTAGTACAACAGAGTAATACAGATAGAAAAGACAGTAAACGCAAACAGTCTGCCATGAATAATGACAGGAACACAAAGATAGGTTGAAAAAGTGAAATCAACTTTGTAATCCATTATTAGTCATTCATGTAACTTCTGATGCATTTTGAGAGACACTTTTGTGGTGACTTAGCACACCTTATAATGAATGTCTGAAGATGTTTAAGTCAATGCATTCTTTACAACAAAGTTAATTAAGACGAGGTTACCAAGAGAGACTTACTTCCCCAGTATCCTCGCAGCTCTAGAATTAGAATACTGGAAAATTATGTTTCACCACTGTTTCCACACATTATTCAGATTAATTCAGTATTAATCAAGAAACATTCCAGATTCATCTGGCCTTGAAAATATTGTATGCCAAGACCTTTTTTCCTCATATTAACCTTTTCAAATCCCTAAGCGCAATGTCTGATTGTCCCACTTAAGAAGCATCTGAGATGCTGTGTGCTACAGTTGAGTACCTTTTCCCCAACCTTTCACACAGCCATGCTCAAACCCTGAAGTCAAGAAGTTTCACATTACACACTGCACATCATATGTTTGCATACAAAACACATTATATTCCCATCTTCTTCTCTTAATAAGCTTTGAACTGATACCACTGTCATGGTGTAAGTTGATTGGAAGATTTTTCGTGGACTTTCAAACTTACCCCAAAATTATACATCCACACCGAACAATGCTATGAAATAAGAGAGTTCAGGGGGAAGTTGAAATTTGTGAGCTGTGTAATGTGAAAAGGTTAAGAGCTAACAGATATGAATTCTCTGTTTCCAAAGTAACACCTCAGCATGCTCTTACTTTGAATAGTCTTTCAACACAAAAGAAGTCTTCTCTTTTATCCATCCCAATCTGTGTTATCCTTTACCTTCTACAGTCAGGTTAATATAAGATCAGAGGTAAAATCAGGGTGATAATCACCTGATTCTCTAAAGGTTGCCAGTATCCGCCAATATTATCGGCAGATACTATACGGGTTTATCTGCCAACAATATCAGTCCGGGTTTATCCCCTCTACTGGTGTTGACAAAATACACACAAAAAAAAACTGAATTTATTCCCTATTATTGTTGTTGCATTAAACAAAAGAAATCAAACAGATTGATTCCTAATAAAAAAGAAATTTATTTTAAAAAATACATAAAAATACTGGCTGAGAATTGAACCACAGTCAGGCGGAGATGATATCCACTACGCTATTGAGGACGTATTGTTGTGAAGGAATTTTTCCTAAATAAGCATCTCTAAAGCAATTACCGGTGTATAAACACTTCTTTTTCTAAAATTTTTGTTTCCATAAAAGTCTAATTTCTTCAAAACAGGGGAATAGTGGAAAAATTTCCAAGTTTAAAAAAAACATAACAAACTTACATGTTTTTCCTTGATCTCTTTCAGTAATGAATACAGTAAACAATTGTGGGGAATCTGTGGAGATGAAGCAAGAAAACAATAAGCAGTTTGTATAAAGATAGGGCAGGAATAAATAAGAAAGATGATCTGCGCCTACGGTCATCTGACCTCTTTGTTTGATATGAATTTGTGAGTATTGTTGCTGAAGCAGTTAAAGCATACACTGAGGTTGACCCTAATTAACTCTGCAATCCAAGATTGTTAAACAAAGCCCCAATGAAAATAATTTGATTGTCTTTAAGGAAAATCAAGTTATTTTTAGTGCAGTTTTGTTAAGCAGACCGGGGATGAGAATGAGATTTTACCCAGGGTTCCTTTCAAGGAGAGAAACCAGATTTTACAAAATGTAAATTCAAGGAAATGTGCAAGTCAGAGAATCCAATCTGATCTTTTAAACTCATTTATCTAGAGCAAAGAAACACAAAACAACGAAGTTTGAGATCGGAATTTTCTTTAACCCACAATCCGCAAAATCTGGACAAATGTAAGATGGAGAATTTCATTTCTAAAGACTTTACCATTTCACTTGACAACAGGTTCTGTACAGAAAATAATAAATTTATGGTGAACAAATTATTAAGTTTTCTGATGGTTGATTAACTGATCTTACATTATTGTACAGAATAAGCAACCTCTGAGTGGTCAGGAAATCTTTCAGAGACACTCCATTGTCCAAGAAAAGTTCCACAAAATCTACTCGATTGAGTTGTATAGCTGACATCATGACTTCATCTAGCATACCAGACTGTGAAATAAAACAGGTTAACACTCAGAAAAAAACATAAATAACCGCATCTTCTATGTTTATTTTTCACCATTTGTATGAATCATACACCTCAAAAACCAACTGCTAATACCACACTGTGAATTTCAAAATCAAGTGTCTCTGCTTTATCACAAAAAGTTACTCGGCTATCTTAAATTATCATTATAATGATAGTAAAGTATTAAAATATAATTTCCTTTCTTGCATTTTTACTTCGGTTTTTGGTTCATGAGAACAAGTGTCTGTTTTTTTCTTGTTTTCTTTTCTAGAATGTGATTTCCTGGAGTGGAGAAAAAAAGTGACTTAATGAAACAGTCAGATATTCTGCAAAATTGAAGGCTTACTGTATAATATTAAAAGCCAGAAAAAAAAACAAAGGCAAAGACAAGCTATTTAACTTCGATCTTTGTAGGTGCCATTGCAGTAAATGCCATAATGTTCACATACAAAATATTCACATAGTTTCTTGGTCTATATTATTTTAAATTAGGCCTACATGAGCCAGCAAGACAAAACAAATCCTTGAATTTTATTTAACAAAACTCACAGGCCAACGTCTGTCATCAGTGAAGATTTCTGTCTTTGCAACATCAATCCTGTTCCATGCAAGTGCAAGTTTCAACTGATCCATGATCTGATTTTTGTTGGCTGCAGCGAGAACAATGTCATGTGATTACTTATTAATATAGGCCTTCATGCATGTAAAAAAAATTTTTTTTTTTTAATTGAAATGCGATTTGGAATGTATTCATTCTGCGCATGACTCAGTGATTAAATTAGAGATTTCTAGATATGTATGTCTTAAACTTAATTATATACTTCAGTGAGTACACTTCAAAAGGAATAATTAGATAAATAAATAAGTATGATATTTTAAGGATATGTAGATAAACAAGTGCCTATAGGTATAAATGTCTATCATGACTATCCTGGGGGTCAGACTCAGCAGAAGTCTTTCCCGCATGTAAACTTGCTTCAATCGGGAAATGGAGAAAAGACTCTGATGACAACCAAAAACATGGAGTAACATTTAAAAATTATTTATGTTCAAATGCATAACTTACTCAAACCTTTCATTTTTGTTAGTGTAATTTTGGGAAAAAAAAGCTTAAATTGCTAATTTCTGCAAAATAATTTGCTTTCACTCTGTTTTTGGCACTCGGTGGCAAAGTTTCCCTCGATTGCCAGAATTTTTTTTGTTCACAGCTGGGACCAGATTACAGACTGCTTATAATGATAGCAAACATCCAGATAAAAATAATGCCTCAACAGGGTTCCCACATGTCCTTAAAAATCAAAATTCTGGATGTCAAGGGATTATTTTGGAGAAAAAATGAAACACTTTTTAAAGGCCTTTTAATATTCTTTCTGAACTAGAAATCTTGAAATTAAAAATTCGAAGAAAAAAAAAATCAGACAAACTGCCATATCAAACAAATAAAGTCATGATACTCTGATATTTTAAGGACTTTGGACATGCTTTGAAAATTAAGGATTTATTAAGGTCTTAATATCAATTTTGAGAATATCAAGGACTTTGGGGACTGTCAATAACCTGTGGGAAGCCTGATTGTATTTGTAGAATGACCACTTCAACTTCCAAATAATCCATTTATTTTCTACATTTGCAAGAAGGCCAGACAACATTTATCAGCCAGGCTTTCAGAAACAGAACCGTACACCAACCTTTCAACAATGCTTGTAAAATAGCCAAGTCAACATCTTTGGCCGAGTGCTGAGAATCCAACTCAAAGACAGACAACAGGTCTGGATAATTACAGCAACATTCCTCCACCCAGCTGACAAGGGTTGTCAAGTTTTTGTCTCCAAGTTGAGTTCTGACCATGTCTTCAATCTCAGCTCGGACACGAGGATCCAAATAAGTGGTTGTGCTGACATGAGAAGGCAGAAATGTGTGAAGTGGCAGTTTGTTCAACAAACAGTTTAACAGATTATCATCATTGGAATTTTCAGTAAACAAAAGTGAAAATGTTTTGACAAAAGAAGACAAAAAGTTTTATAAATTTACTTCACAAGTTTGTCCAATTTTTAAAAGCATCAAAACAAACGCTTAAATGACAGGGATGATTTCATCTCGACATCAAAATTTTACTTTAATGGGATATTTGCATTTATACTGTAAAGCAATCAAGTGTTTAGCGACCAGGAAAGAGACTGCATTTTCAATCATAACTCAATAAATCATGATGCAAATGTTGGTGCTGGAACCCATGGTAGTGAATGAGAAGAAAACAGACAACTGGTGATCTTAAAAGTCATCATCGTAGTTGTTGTTGTCTTCAGATTCACTCATCATTTGGACTGTTTTTTTGTACTTGTAACTTACAATGTTTCTGCCCTTAGCTCAGTGACTCTATTTAATCATTAAAATATTTGCTGTTTGTACCAGTTCAGCTTATTAGAGTTGTTTACATAAATCGGTAATGTTTACTTGCCAAAAATATTGCAGATTAATAACAGAGCTGCAAGCGACCTTTCAATAAAAAGTAGGAAAATCCTTAACGAAAACTAACCATACACGTAGTTTTTCCATGCTGTGAATCAGACCAAAGATATATGAATATTCAGTATAAAGTGGTGCTTCAAAAGAATTGGAAAACTGATGAAAATCGGCAGACTTACACCTCTGTGAGACCAGTCTGTTCTGAGTACAGCTCACTTAAAATTTACCTTTCACAAGCATTGCCTTGTTGGTCCCATGTTGTCTTCTTTTCCTCTTTGGCATTCTGGGAAGCATAGGCCAATATGTCAGCAACTTTCCCGGAGCCCTGGAGTACATAGAACAAATAAAGGGGCTCAGGAAATAGTTTGAATGCACAAACTGCCTTGAGACAGAATTGAGATCTTTTTTTTTAAAAATGAAAAGCGGCTTGTGATGGAGTCAGTCTACTTTTTAATAGCTCTCGCTAACTGCTACATTCATCAGGTGGTACTGATCCCAACATTTAAAAAAAAGGGGGAGGGGGAAAAAGAAAATATTACTGCCCAATTCCTCTGTTATCAATTACAGACACCATCAACATTTTCTACTCATTTGGGAGTTTGTATTTTTTTTAATCTGTCAGTTTTCCAGGCTGTTCATCACAATGATGTACCTGCATTGCTCTTTTCAATCTAAATATTTCTGAAGTATCATACCTGCTGAGAACTTGATGATCAAAATCACACAGCTTCAAGCAGACAAAAACCTGAGCCTTCAGACGAATTATTTTAAAATAACTGTCAAGATTTCCAAGGACGGCTGTCTGCAATTATCCTGCCTGACTGGCACAGTTTTGGTTTCTGCCTGCTGCCATGCAGATCTGAACGTGAATAAAGTTTACCTTGATAACCACAGTAGGCATTTTGCTGCTCAGGCCTACATGAACTTGTTGCAAGGTTCCAGCACCACCTTCTACTATCAGTAAACAACCAGGAATTGAGACAGCATCTGTGGGAAGCAAAATGTACGCTCGTATATACAGCTATTGTAGTCCACGGAAATAAAATAGACATAATGAAAGACATAATGTAATAAAATAGACATAATGTGTCAGGTCAGAAAAATCTGCTACTGGTAACATGTAATCCAGTACAACCTGTTTCATGAACTGGTACGCTAGCATGGTATCAGTGGGCGTGCACCTGTTGGTGCAAACGGCCAGGGCGGAGGAGGTTTCATTAACCCAACGGCCACATGCTAGGGCACAATGTGACCCTCAGTACTTGAGTCCTTCATATTGGCCCCCGGTAGCGGTGTGGTCATAGGCTTGTTTGCCTAAATCACAGACGAAGAATTGAGCAAACCTCCCGGACGCAGCTTCGAAGCTGGCGGCAGCAGGCCAGTGGTTGATTGATAGGGCAGATGGCAATATACCGTCACTCTGGCCTGGATATCGTGACACAGAGCATCCACCAGTATTGGTGTTCTTTGGTTTGGGTCTTTCACCCTAGTCAGTTGGGACTGCGAGGCTGTGGAGTAGCCTACAGGCAGCCGGTCAGGCAATATGACTGTCCCTCTGGCATCCTCCTGCACCTGGATACATTTCCAGTCGTCTTGACCCTGTCTTGCCACTTGGATAAGTTGTGTCCAGGCGAGAGAGTGAGTCTGATGTTTGCGCAGCTCTTTCTCACTAAAAACAAATTCTTTGCGCCAGTCTTAACACTCACCTCGTCTTCTTTCATCTTTGTCTCGTCTTCTTTCCTCTCAAAATTCCAACGGCGATGGGCGAGTGCGGTGGCAGCAGGTTTGGATAGACTGGAAGCTGTTAGCACAGACCTACGCGTTGGTGGCTGTGGGCTATGGTCGCTTCATCGTCGATTGAAGTGGAGGCGTGGGGAGGCAGCACCCACAGTAGCTGAGCAGCCTTTTTTAAGGATAGCACTGCTCACCTCAACTGAGGAAGGGGCTAGAAAAGGTGCCCTAAAGAAAGCCCACTTCACATCACCCTGACTGGTATACCGCGACCAGTGGGGATCCCTTTTTGCGGTCGAAACAAAAAGAAATTCAGCTTACTCAGGCTAGGAGCCTGGAATATACGCACACTACAGGACAACTCAAACAACCCGGAAAGACGCACTGCACTTATTGCCATTGAGCTCAGCAGGTACAACCTGGACATAGTGGCACTCAAGTGGCCAACTCAAAGAGCTCAGTGGTGGATACACCTTCTTCTGGAAAGGCAAGGGTGCAGTCGAACCGAGACAGCATGGTGTTGGGTTTGCAATTAAAAATGACCTTGTCAGAAACTTGCAGTCCATGCCAATTGAAATAAATGACAGGCTAATGACACTCAGGATCCCAGTTGGGAAAAGCCAGTCAGCCACCCTCATTAGCGCATATGCGCCCACCATGACAAACCCAGATGAAGCCAAAGACAAGTTCTATTCTGATCTAGAATCTGTCATATGCCCTGTCCCGGCAGCTGATAAGCTGATTCTCTTGGGGGACTTCAATGCTAGGGTTGGCTCCGAAATCTCAGCGTGGCCAAATGTTTTGGGCCCTCATGGAGTTGGTTCATGCAATAACAATGGGTTGCGCTTACTTACTTTGTGCGCTGAATTTGGCCTGTTCATTACCAACACAAATTTTAGTCTCCCCGTGAGAAACAGAACGTCATGGATGCATCCACGCTCAAAGCATTGGCATCTCATAGACTATGTCATTGTGAGGAAGACTGACAGAAAGGATGTCCTTGTAACAAAGGCGATGTGTGGTGCCGAGTGTGGAACTGACCACAGACTCATTGTTTGCAAGCTCAGACTAACATTGAGGCGCAATAGACGCCCTCAAGGGAAAGCGCCACCTAAACGCCTAAATGTTTCAAAACTCTGCTCAGCTGAGAAACAGAGCGAGCTCTCATCAGAACTCTCCTCAAAATTGGATTGCGTGACTTTTGACCCTGAGAACATTGAACAGAGCTGGACTGACCTAAATACGACTGTACACTCTTGCGCCAGCAGCACAGTTGGTTTTCCTGTCCGCAAGCACCAGGACTGGTTCAATGATAATGATAATGAAATCAAAGTGCTCATCAAAGAAAAAAATAGTCTCATCCAAGCTCACTGCAGTGACCCCTCTTCCACAGCAAAAGCTGATGCACTGCGTGCATGTAAGGGTGTACTCCAGAAGAAGCTGAGGAAAATGAAAAATGACTGGCTTGAAGAGCGAGTAAGAGAAACTCAGAAATATGCCGACACAAACAACACTAGAAAGTTCTTTGAGAGCCTCCGAGCTGTGTTTGGACCATCCCGCTCTGGCACTACGCCACTTCTTGCCTCAGATGGTTCAACACGCATTGTTGAATTGAATGCCATAATTCAGCGTTGGGCAGAACATTTCGGAGGTGTGCTAAATCGGCCATCAAATATAAATACTGAGTCCATTGACCGCCTCCCTCAGACTCCTATTAATGCAGCTCTTGCCAAGCCATTCACAGCAAATGAGACCCGAACTGCCACAAATCAGATGTCCTTTAACAAATCACCAGGCGTGGATTCAATTCCTGCTGAGGTGTATGCCTTCGGTGGAGAAAAGCTTATTGAAAGGTTGACCGAGTTGTTCAATCATATGTTGAAAGCAGGGAAGCTGCCACAGGACTTCAAAGATGCTTCAATCATCCATCTGTACAAAAACAAAAGGGACAGCCAAGTCTGTGACAACCATCGGGGAATCTCTCTACTTTCAATTGCTGGCAAAATATTGGCAAGAATGCTTCTGAATCGCCTTCTTGATCACCTCTCGTCAAATGACTTGCTTCCCGAGAGCCAATGTGGCTTTCGTAAAGAGAGGGGAACGGCGGATATGATTTTTGCTGCCAGACAGATTCAGGAAAAATGCATGGAACAAAATAAAGCGCTGTATATCACATTTGTTGACCTCACAAAAGCATTTGACACAGTGTGTCGTGAAGGCCTCTGGAAAATCTTGGCGAAGTTTGGGTGTCCACCCGAATTCATCACAATAGTGCGCCAGTTTCATGATGGCATGCAAGCTGCAGTCAAAAGCAACGGCAGTGTTTCAGAGCCCTTTGCTGTCACAAATGGGGTAAAACAGGGTTGTGTCTTAGCCCCAACTCTGTTCAGCATCATGTTCTCTGCAATGCTACAAGAAGCCTTTAGCTCTCCTCATCAAGGGGTAAGCATCAAGTACCGAACTGATGGCAGTCTATTCAACCTCAGGAGACTTCAGGCAAAAACCAAAACCAAAAGTACTCAAGTCTGTGACCTACTATTTGCTGATGATTGTGCACTTCTGGCACACGATGAGGATAGCATGCAAAACTGTGTTGATAAGTTCTCTAGTGCCTGTGACAACTTTGGCCTCACAATAAGCACAAAGAAGACGGAAGTGCTCCATCAGCCTACTCCAGACGACAAGTATCCTGTGACCCCAAATATCAAAGTCCATGACAGTCTTCTGAAGGTGTCGGAGAACTTCACCTATCTTGGCAGTACACTGTCTTCCGCGGCTCGTGTTGATACTGAAATTCTCTCAAGAATCAGCAAAGCCAGCTCTGCATTTGGCAGGCTTCGAAAGAGAGTATGGGATGTTGCCGGCATTCGCACAGACACTAAGCTGAAAGTGTACAATGCTGTGGTCCTTCCCACCCTACTCTATGGGGCTGAAACCTGGACAGTGTACCAATCGCATGCCAGAAAGCTAAATCACTTTCATCTGGCCTGCCTTAGAAAGATCCTAAGGATCAAATGGCAGGATAAAATTCCAGACACTGAGGTCCTCAATCGTGCCAAGGAATTGAGCATCTTCTGCCACCTGAAAAAAATTCAGCTACGTTGGGCAGGACATGTTGTCAGAATGCCCGACTCCAGACTCCCTAAGCAAATCTTCTTCTCTGAGCTCTCCAATGGAACGAGGAATGTTGGGGCCCCAAAGAGACGTTACAAAGACACTCTCAAGCAATCACTGAAGGCCTTTGCCATTGATGTGAGTGAGTGGGAAAAGCTCTCGCTTGATCGTGCAAATTGGAGGGCGGCCCTTACCAGAGGCAGCAAAGCATGGGAAGCTGACAGAGTCCAGCAGGCTATCAAAAAAAGAGAACGGCGCAAGGAAAGGCCCAGTGGTACTGAACCAACGGAGCACTCTTGTCATTTATGCGGAAGGGTCTGCAGGGCAAAAATAGGACTTATCAGTCACATGAGAAGCCATAAGTCATGAAAGAACAGTCTTTCCATTCTGTCTTCTGTGTCCTTTAGTTCTCTTTATTGTCAATGTGTTGAAATTCTCAACAATTTCTGTTCTTTATTCCTCTGGTGTTGTTAAGGTCATCATCATACCTGATGGACGAACTATTATTATTATTATTATTATAATGAAAGAAGAAGTCTTCACAGGTATAAAGTAAGGCAAATCAGTGCAGCAGTAAAAGAAAAATTGCCATAGCCTTGAATATCAAGATGCAATCAGGATGATAAACAATGAAGTATTAATGACGCACCATTTTTACTGGAAAACATTTTCTGATACTTCAAAATAACTCAGTCTGACAAGACATTGGAATCATATTTTACTGGTTTTTACTGATCAAAGGCACCGCATATTTACATCACCTGTGCATAATGCACAATAGTATACCTGCATTTGTGTTGACTAAAACAATATATGACTACCTTCTTAAAAAATTTTTTTTTAATTCCAATCTATTTTATCATGAAACTGGATTGATTTTGATAGTTAAAAAAAAAAAAAAAAATTCAATCTGTGCAGATATTATTCTTGCTGTAATTATTCAAGGTTACCTTTTTCCATGAATTACCCACAATTCCCTACCTGTTCCAGTGTCTGTTTTCTGTTCTCTGATAGCTTCCTCCAGCTTGGCTCTGTACGGAATCTCCACCTGGTACTTGTGTTGTGTGCCATTATCTATCAGAATAAAGTGGGTGTGGTAGGGATCCAAAAGTACTTGGGCTGCTTTCTCAACACTCTCCAGTCTGTACCCAGCCGGCCACTTACCCTGGGGAAGTGAATTCCATATTTCTTCTGTATAAATATATCACAAACAGTCAACCACACAAAATTGGTAATTATGTCGCAGCTGCTCAACATGAGAAAATTTAGCAAAATGATAGTAGGAAAAATTTACCATCCTGTTAACAGAATAGGGTAGCGGATATTATAATCCAAACTGACAAACAAACACTGTATTTAGAGCCCAACAATCGTTTTGCTTGACTTTCTTGGCTTGGGCAGTTGTGACATATTACCAATTATGTAGCATCCATGTCATAGTTGTTACCTATAATATCATTCAAGCTCTTCACTGAAAGCAATAGCTTCACTTGTCCAAAGACTAATCATCTGATGACCGCTGGGCTGGACTGCCCCGTAAATATGACATGCTGCTTACAGATCTGATTGTCTCAACACAAAATATTTCAATAAACCACAGAAAATCTGCAGAAACACAGCAAGAACAGCAGGCCTTTTTCCTTATAGGGTCTTGCAACATTCTTTTGAATTTTTGAAGTTTTAAAATTTTTTTTCTAATATTGTTTCAATCTCTCCACTAATTATATTCTTATCTCCATACAACTAATAAAGTGATTTCATATGTTGCAGCTTTGGCCGTTGCTGTTAATTCAAGCATTATTTTGAATGGTAGCATCACTTACATCTTTATCAATCAGCTGTTCCTTATTCTGGACACACCCCCAGGATGCTATTCCAATAGCAACAACTTTTCCTTCTGCCGTCAAACCAAAGTCACGAACGGCTTCTCCAACAATTTTCATCACACCAGCATTAGTTCCGCTTGTGACAATCCAGGCACCTTGATTTAGTTGACAAAGTTACAAAATTTTATCATGCAAATTAGAACCAACAGTAATTAGGTATCTTGATGCTGTATTATACACTGATATATAAATTCTTTCAACATAAATTTAAGACATGTTACAATTATTTGTTTATCTAATGTGAGCAAATGCAGAAATTTATTTTATGGTTAAGTTTGATTATTACTGTCCAATGTATCTGTGGAAAAGTAAAGAAGACTTACCTGTCATAATAAAAAGTCAGATTTGGCTGCCAACCATACAGATAACTTTAGTTTTCTCCACATTCCTAACTTCTGTCATTATAATATCAAAGCTCTTAAAATATATTACGTGGTAATTTTTTTTTCTTGCCATAATTTTAATGTCCTTTTTAGTCTGTTGGATTGCAATTATCCTTTTAGCTTATACAAGTTTGAGCAGCAGAAAAACATAGAATGTCTTTAAATCAATGACTGGATAGGGAATGAGTGTGTGTGTGTGTTTGTGGGTTGGGGTGAGGGGGGTGGGGCAGGAGGTGAAAGCCATATGTTAAGTTGATTGTCACTATATATATAACTAGCTGAGGTCCCCGGCCCTGCCCGGGATAAATCGGTTTGAATATTAGTTTCAGTTCTGGGTGATTATTATGGACCTGCTTCATCTTGCCTGTTCCTATTTATTTATTTTATTTGTGTTTGTTTGTTTTTAAATAAGTCTTACTGCTCTGCCTTTGTGAGTTGACATCCTGCGCATCCCGTACAATAGCATGATTTGCGCACGGGTTAGTGTGTTTGATAGTGAACACATCGCAGGAAGTGATAACGAAACCTTAAAATGGCGAACCATGACTCGAAATAGATCTAAATGATGGTGAAACAATGAAAAACGAAATGTAGAAGCCTGAACATTTCATAATTTCTAATATAGCCCATGTTAATTTCTCATTGATAATATGCTGTTGTGCAAAGTTTGAAGCCTGAGTGTGATGCGGTTCCTGAGCCTTAGGTGACCAAACTGTTAAACCAAAACACGGCCTCAGGGGAAAACCTATTTGGAAATGTTGAAAATGGTGTTTTAAAAAGATGATTGGAACGGGTAACAAAACAAATGACTTCATAAATTCAGTTTGTAAATTTCCACACATTATATCTTCAAAATGAATGTGTAAAAACCTAGTAGATTTTTTAACTAATTAGCACAGAAAGTTTGAACTTTCTACGTTTAGCCGTTTTCCTATGCATAGGGAAGGACCGCTCCAAGTTGTCCAAATATATATATAGATTTGTCTCACCCTATACAATATTCATATATTCATAGTTGCACCATCTTATTAAATCTTAGACCATCTTTTCGTTGTTATAACATAATGTTCTATATCAATACAATGCCAAGACGCTCACTTTCCAGTTCCTTTTTTTAAAAAAAAATCTCACCTGTACTGACAGCTGCTTTCATTAGACCTCGTCTGAACACTTCTCTTAGTCTGGTTTTCATAGAAAAGTTCTTCGCTCCGCCACTGACAGAAATAAGAAGATTCGGTTTCTCTAGACCCCAGACTTTGTTCAAGAGGGCCAAAGTCACTTCCATGGGTGTATCCACATCCATTCGAATGTACTATGGACAGCAAGTAAAAATAAAAATTGAAGATTAAGTTTAAAAACAAAAATCAGTGAACAGGACAATTTCCACACTGATAAACTGGCATCAAATTATGGACAAGAACTGATTATGTTTTTCGATCTCGTACCTTTCCGACTTTGTCTCCATATCCAACAAATTCCAGCTCTCCAAAAGCATTTGTGGGCACAGCCCTAGTGTGTTTCTGATAATTCCACGTCTCAGTATGTGTTGCATTCCTCATGGCCTCTTTTATATGGTCTTTCTGAGGGAAACCACACCAGCATAACTTGCTTTCGTCCAGCCTGTATTGTCAGTGATAGCAACGTTAACCATGAGTAAAGAGTAGGAGCTACAATTTTTTAAAATCACAAACAATTTGAGATGTAATGAAAAGAATAAGTTGCAGAGTTAATGTGGCAAGCAACTGAGCACCAATTGACCTATAAAAAAAGCGTCTACAATCTCAATATGGGATGTAACTTTGTAAAGTATAAATGTTTACAATCTCACCATATACCTTATATCTGTACACAACTATCTACAATCTCAATATGCGCATAATATTCAATGTGGTAATTACTTTTTGTCTGTACCTTATTCGTGTTATCAATTAAAATGGCACCCAGAATTTTGTGTTTTTTTTCTTAACACAGAACTGAGATTTGTTTATAATGAAATATTCTCACAATACAGGACTGCAGTGACATGAACTTTGAAATGACAGTGTGTTTATTTCCTGAGTCACTGGATAAGAAGGATAAACATGTAAACAGAAAAATGTTCTCAAAGAAACACTTAAATTATAACATCACATGGAGGGCCACCTGGTAAACTATGGTAATTCCACTTTTTTTTAAAAACTGAGATATTTGGCATGGTTTGCAGCCCTTGACAGCCCACAGGTTGTGATATAAGTTGGGGGTTGAATTCTGAAACTAAGGGTTAAACTATCATCACTATGTAGTCTGACAAACAAATTTGTTCAGTTTTTTTTTCTGCTTCTCCTGAAGAATTTGTAAAATCCAAGTTACGATAGTTTACCATGGCGGCCCTTGACTTCATCACACTGTAATCGTGCTGTGATAAATGTATGTATTTGTTATAGTTAAATGGAAAAGCGGAAGAATGGACTTCATTTGCACTGAAAAGAAAATCAGAAAGTCAGATTCTAAGGGCTCAAGCTGTATAGCAAGATTACTTCCACGTAACAATATTCAATCACACTTACAAGGAAGGGTCCTGATCTGGTTTCTCTATGTAACAACTGCATACTCGGCATTTGACTTTCTTCTTTATAAACTGAATTTCAGGATTCTGTGAAAATACAATAAAACAAAATATAGGGATTTTTTATTTAAAAAGTCCATATAATGAACCAAATTCCACGATTCGGTAAATAAAACAATAAAAATGTGGACAATTCCTAAAAATGCACATATAATGACCTGAATTTCAGGGTTCTATAAGTGAAACAATAAAAATGTAGGAAATTTTCAAAGAATGTGTGTAATCTAAATCAAAATAAATAAAAGAGGGGTCTGTCCGGTTTCCTTCAATTAATTTATCTGTTATGCTGCCCTGTTAACATGTGCTAAATGAACATGATTGCTTTTGTCATCTTTACCTTTTAAATCAAATCAAAACTATGACATAATTGTAAGGTTTCCAGAAATAATTTGTTGAAAATAATTCATTAATGAATGCAAATTTCAATAATGTATGTTTCATTTATGACAGAGGTAAACAGAAACATAATTCACAATGCTAACCCAAGTATACATAGATCAGTAATGTGCACAGTGCATGTTGTAAAGCACTGTCAGTCACACAGCTGCTTCAAGTTTTGAGATAATGTGTGAACAATTTGGTACCATTCGCCTTCTAACGAACAAAGAGCCTGGCACAGAAAATCATTCATTATAGAATTAATTTCATAAGATGTAAATCTTACTCGTAGCTGGAAAATCCTCAACACATGCACTAGTTTCATAGCTCTTGTATTTATTATTAATCCTACAGTAATGCATTGATTAATATAACTATGTATGAAAAAATCTCATTTTAATTTATTTACTTATTCTACGCAATGATTATTATTGTGAAATTCATCTAGTAAACATGTTCTGCCCACAGGCCTCTTTATTCCAGGACAACAGTGCTTAAACATTATGTTCCACGAAAGAAGTTTGTCAACGCACAGGTAAGTGGGCATTCTAGCATGAGTATGTCTCCACTGCTATCATCCAGTATGAAAGCTCCAAGACTGAGAGTGTGAATGATAGGCTATGATGTTAAACTTTAATTCACAGCCATTGATTCCTCCTGTGACCCCATTAATCATCTCATCGAACAGAGAAACAAGAAATCATGGGGGGTATGAGAAAAATCAATATAACTACTGGCATTACTGTGGTTCATAACTGCCGCTAGTGCTGGCTTTTCCTGAAGTCAGATAACTGGGATTGATGCATTTCAGCAAAGTGAATGTGCCACCTATGTCACTGATTATCATTTTACATTGCAGAAATACTCAGTACACAATGATGGGCGTGGAGTAATTTTTTTTTCCTTGGAGGGGTGGGGACATAGATATACCACATGACTATATCTATGGGTGGGGATGACTTAGGGTAAAAGTGGATGCAGGATGAAGTAAGCTTCGGGATAGCTGGGTAGAGAGGTCTCAGGGTGAATGAAACTGTTGGATAGTACTGGTATGAGGTGGGAAAGATCACATGGAAGAATGACAGAGACTAAGGGGTGAACCAGACCAAGACTGGTGTAAGCACCAGGCTGGTGGCTTGCCGCCTAATTGTTATGCATCACACTAATACACCAATCACTGCCCACACTGCCGTGGTATGGGCAGTGCCTAGGGTATCAGTGCGATGCATAATAGCCACCAGTCTAGTGTCTCCATCAGCCTTGGCCTGTTTCACCCCAATGGGACTGATTGGCTCTTTTTATAGCTGTTATTATAAAATATTGGTTATTTATTGGTTTGGTCATTGGGTGTTTGGTGGGTGTGTTACCTGCCGCCATTTCACCAGCATCAGCACTGTATGCATAGCAAAACATTTCTAAACACTGCACAGATTTTCGGTTGTTCAAAATTAGCGCTGAACCACTCATCTAAATATTTCACTTTCCCACAACATCAAAACTGTATGTCACCAGGTTTACTCACTGAAAGGCCAAAGGCTGCCTTGAATGCACCCAGCTCTTCAACATTCACAGCTTTGTCCTCAAAGTGTAAACTTTGCCGTCCAAGGCTGAACGTTGATCCTTGGTTCTGGATCTCTGATGGGCCCACTCTGGCCATGGTAGGATATGTGCTCTTCAAGTCCTCATCATCAATATCACTAAACAAACCAATGCAGGAGAAAAAAAACAATCACTAAATTGCTGCAAAGAAATTTTATTTCTTTTCCACAAGTGATTTCTGTGAGGTGTGAGTTTTCCCAGACATTAAAACTCAGCACGGCATGAATTTCTCTGGGTGAAGAGTGAGTTTTCCCATACATCTGTGTAAAATGGGATGACTCTTTCTCCACTTTGTACCTACAATAATTTGCAAGAGAATGGGTCTTGAATGTGAACTTTGGTAACACATTTCTACTGTACCAAACGTTGACACAGAATACATACTTTTTTCCTACTCCGCAATTACTGGCTATTGTAATTATCAGTATCCATAAAGACTGAATAATTAATGCCCATCAAAATAAAAAAATGAAAAAGTACATGTGCAAAAGAAATACTTTAATCAGAATTAAAAGGCTGATCGCAATCCATAGAAAGCAATTTAATCTGATCAATTGTCATCACAAAGCCCATCACCTAGACAGAAATAAGTCCTCATTTTTAAAGTTTTTTTTGCTTCTATTTCTAGCAAGCCTGCAAACTATTAGATGAAGGATTGTATAAATACATGTTTAACCAAAAATTTGATAATTTCATTATTAACAAGACACCTGGTATCTTTTATTTGTTGGCAAGCATTGCAAACAATTATTCATTACCAACTTACACAGGTCTGCTAAATACTCAACTTATTGTAAAAAGGGTTTTGAAATCAATGTGAAAAGTGCACATAACCTAATTATGCAACTTTAATTATGTGAATTAAAAAAAAACATTCTGTAATGGGAAAGAGAAATGTTAATGGCTGGCTGACAATACATTTAATTTGAATCACTTGAATGTCAGTACATTAATTATTAACCTGGGCTCTCGAGTTAATGTAATTTTAATCTCCTCTCTTTAACAATAATTTTAAAAAAGACAAAGCTTCAAATCAGAACTGGCAGAAATTCTGGTTGGCTGTTTCATAACAAAGTAAACCCTCCCCTTCACAAATGAAAATGAAAGAAGCTGTGCATTAAGAACAGCAAAGTTAATAGTTAATGACTTTCCACTCCCAGATAACCATACAATGAAAACATTGGTGAAACATGAAATCAATTTCAAAAAGTCCTTATGTCCACGTGTACAAAAGTAGTAGCTGGAATAATGGAGCAATAAATATTTTTCTCCAGAAACAGGCAAACATATGTGTGTGCGCCTAAAGAAAGGTACCAGTTGTCGGTACAGCTATTTTTGAGCTAGGGGGGTGATAAGGTAGAAAAAGTCGTGACTAGTCGAAAATGTACTTCTAGCAGAAAACACAAGTTTAAGCATTTCTAAATAGGATATGAAAAGGATTTTGGAATATTTTATGTTTAAATATTATTTTATTAATTATTTGTACAACATGTGACTCTTCAAGAAGTATATTGAAGTGATTGTTGCTAGGGGACCGTGGACTAATTACAAAGCCGTTATAGAGATAACACTGAGCAGTGTTCACTGATCATCTATAGTTTACCGTGTAACATGCCACGGTCCCCTAAAAACCGTCAAGTCGGAAGCTTTTTGGATCTTGTTAGGAGAGCGCAGTATTTTACAGAGAAAGCTAGAGCTCAGCAGTGAACACAACTCAGTAGTTTCCCTATTTGCCTTTATAATAAAACTGCGCTCCCCCAACAATATCCAAAAAGTCTGTCATGGGAAAGAGCTGTTAAAGCTGTTTTTCTCAAAAGTTTGTTTTTGCCCTCTGTCTTACAAAATGTGCCATATCTTCAAAACTACTTAAGATATTGTTAAAATTTTAAAAGCAGCGTGTTCAGCATTGAATTTTCTAGAAGAATATGCCCTTATCTCAAAATCCAAAATTTGCGACAACTGGTACCTTTCTCCAGGCACACACACATAGATCTAGAATCTAGATCTATATATCTTTTCACTGATTTTGATTATTATAGTATGCCAGCTCTGCCTGCATCAGAACCATGGAAAGCTTTGGACATACGGTGAATAATAACGGCTGTGGTCATTCTGCTTGTATATGGCCAGTATTAAATCAAATAACTAAGGTACTAACAGGGTCGTTTTTTTACGCTGGCATTGTGAAATAACATGTCTAGAACTTGGTAGACTAGAATCTAGATCTAGTTTTCGAGATTTAGATTTTAAAGACATTATAATGTCTATGACATTTCCGTTTCAACAGTTTCTTTTTTTTTCTTTCAAATGAAATATATATTTTATGAAGCATATTAATAAAATCCTGACAGTGCAATTATAGATCTGTATTACAAAAATCCTCTCAGACGACCAACTCAAAGAATACGAAAACATTGTATTTCATAATCCATCCTCGGCTCGTGAACATCGCGCTAGTCCAGGTTTCATGTAGATTTAATACTAGATCTATATCTACTTTTTTTTTTTTCTCCTATTGAGGTAGCGATCACAATTAACTATTAACGGAACTCCCTGCTGGTAACCGATGGGTAGAACCATTAATCACTGAACATTTCCAGTGTCTTCATAGTGCCGCCCCACTAGGTATCGTGTCGGCATACCTTGCTATCGAATAGTGTGTTTGGCGGCCATATTGCGTTGCCATCCAGCTGTGCGATATCGAATTGTTTACAGTGCCAACAGTCAGGTAGAGCTACAAAGTAAGATTACTTTCGTAGAAATTAGTCAACGCACCAAACAAAAAATTAATACTGATACATTGAACAGAGCATTTACGCCCATGTCGAGCGACACCTTCGCTACTACAAGGAGCTGGATTTCGATTTTTTTTTAAACAGAAACAAGGTGCGCTTCCGTCTATTTGGAATGGCACCAGTAGCGAACCTTGTCCGCATATTGGCCGTTTTTGTTTTTTTCTGGCGTTGCTTTTTTTTGCTGTTGGATGCTCTCTGACCTGAGATACATGTATATATTTATGACTTCTGTATTGATGTTGATACAGTTTTATTGTGATTCTTTTGTTTGATCCATACTGATCAAAATTAATTACATCATTTGACATGGTAGCTGGACTCGCAGCTCAGCCAGTTCTGGATGTCCTCGGCGAGGATGAATGAATAAGCTGCGACCACTCAGCCTCCTCTGCGGCTCTGGTGTCTCTGAAGGCTACATGATTTAGAACATGTGAGTTGACTTGTTGAACAGCAGTAAAACATGAGTTACAGATAGTCAAACAGACACTATTTAAAGAACAGAAATATGAACTCTTGGATTTGTTGGTAAAAAATGGTTTTATTGTTTTATTTTACATACACGATGTGCAAACCAAGGATGCCTAGAACAGTTACGACAATTAGCGCAAAATATTGGTTTCTGTCGAAATAACGAATAAGAAAAGTACAATGCGAAAGCATGTTAAAAAACACATATACACACACACACACACACAAAACCCCTCTGAAATCATCACCATTAAACAAACAACGACAACAACAGAAAACCCTTCTTTTTTTAAATGCACAAACAACAGAACACGGTGGTGGGGTGGGTGGAGAGACATCTGATCGTCCAATTGTACCATACTTTGATTTTAATATCTTTGATGTTAACGTATATCCAGTCGCGTCTCACTTTTGACACAGCCCTGTCTCACATGTTGAATGTATAGATTCCTGTTCATTGTTTCATTTTCACTTGCGAGGACATCATTCTGTCTTCCTATGCAAATCATTTAGGATTACAATGCGTTGTCCACAGTACATTATGTAGCGATGCATCAACGTTTCTCAATATTGCAGGACAGCTTTTCAAAGTTTTTTCGTGGGTGAAGTACAGACAAGCACAGTGCGCCGCTTTGTGAGAATGAGCAATGATTAGCCAGCCATAACTCAAAGCCGCCAATATCATCGATACACCAGAAAGTGAGATGGACGACGAATTTATCATGATGCGTAATGTTTACTATGATGGTTTGATTTCCTAGCTCCTGTTGGAGTCTATAGTGTAACAATAATTCAAACACCCGAATGAATTATGTTTATTATAATCTGACCAGATTTCCTAAATGAATAGAAGCGGCGAAATATACTGAAGATGTTCTAAGTGTAACGTGTATGGTTATTATTATTATTACAATCGTTTAAATGGTGAAAATTATGTAAAATGCGACACTGAGAGTGACGAAGTGCAGGACAGGGGGGAGTGGGAGGGGGAGGAGGGAGTCCTTGAACCTTTCAGAGCAGCCCACTCCTCAGCATGATGATATAGAAAAAAGTGCAAACATTGATGAAGACAATTAACACCGATAATAATCACATGTATACATAATCACAATAATATTATTAAATAATAGTATGCCGTATGTTTTGTGCTCTTCGCGACCGATGAGTTTTTTCCCCTCAGTATTCATCCCTGGCTGTCTCAGACTCATTCATCCAGTCTGTCAATCTATTTTCTTCACTGACAATCTGTCCATCCCTCCGTCAATGTGTCTGCCCCACAATCATTCTCTCAATCCTCACAAGTGTTCACTATATTATTATTATATAACATTTAGTATATCTATAGACATTCATATCAGTTGTATTTTATATTCTTGCATTACTGATTACCGAACTTTCAAGTCATGACTTCATACAATGTAAATAAATAATTTTCGTACAGGCACACACAAGATACACTAAACACCACAAATAAATAGGTGTCCTACGTCAGTAATCAGCATCTCGATCATGACAGATTTCTCTATCAAGGTCGAAAATAAGAGCTCCAAAACCAATTGTTAGCAGCCCACTTACTTTCCTTCACGAAATATTGGCAAAGGAGCCGTGCCATCTATTTTCTTGAGTGTCTTAAGCCGGCGTTCTCGATTCGTGTCATCATCCCCGCCATATGCTTTTGTGCGAGCGCCCATTTCCGAAAGTTTAAGAATAAAACCAATATACTTACAATATAAATAATATAGGCCTAATGTCCACCCCTTGTCCAAATTGAAGAAGGCCTAATGTCTACTCTTTGTCCAATGCCTCACAAATTGAAGAAACTGTCGAGACAAATCACTTCCCCGAATTTATGTTCACACAAAAAATGTATCGTGTAAAGAAGTCCGTGAGCACTGTTTTTCTAGCTAGCAAGTCATCTATCTTGACCTACCCCCACTTAAATTGCTAAGCTTCCTGGTTTAAGTATCACTTTTTATGTACTCGTTTGGCACGTCAAGATGTGAGCTGAACCGGAAGCATGTCCGTTGTCTTGACGGATTCGTTGTTTTTATCATTTTTATTCTTTCGAGGGAGTTTATCCGTCCACAAGCTTTTCTCCCTTGCTGGAATACTGGAATCAGGATCTTCGTTGCAAGATTTGGGATCTGAGTCAATGTTGTGAAACATTTTGAATAGATTATTTCGGTTTCGATCACGCTTAACAGATACACAAACAAGGGAAATGGGCCAGGCTATAGAGAGTAATGCACTGTTAAGTTCATCAGATATGTAGTGCGAACGTTTCTTTTTTCAAGTTCTTCTACAATGGTCCATTTATCTCGCACCAGACGTGACAGACTATTGTTAAGAAGATCCTTGGTTGTGGTGACTTCTAAAAAGGTCTCATGTCTGGTTAAAAAAAAATTAAAATTTCGAGAATCCGACACGCTTAGAAATATTTAGAAGTGTCCAATAATCAACTTAATCCGATGTCAGAACTGTGCTTACGAAAGACACCAGCTCAGAATACTTGAGGTTTAAATCTTGGCACAAAAGTAAAGAAAAAAAAAGAATTTAAAAACAATAATGTCTTCGCGACTGTCAGGCCGTATTGCAGACAGGCATTTCTATAATCCTGTCAATCACTGTGAATGAGTTGAAGATTTCGCTCTCTTCTTTAGTCCGTACAGTTGACGACAGCAGCAATGACAGAAGTAATGTTTCACAAAGCCAGACTTGTCATAATGAAATAGAATGAATTGCAATACCATTATTCAGACACGCAGTGTAGTTTCGCAATTATAATGAGCTTCTTATCTTGTACTTTCGAAATATAAAATTAGTTAATACAGAAGTCTGCGTTTCTGTTTTATTCTGAGCTGCACTCACGGCTGTTGTCTTCCGTCCATCAGCTTGTTATGCCGTTCAGGTGATATTAAAGATTGATGACCAGTAGGAACAAGTCTTACTGTAGCTATCCTGGAACTGTATAATTACAACAACAGGAATGTAGAACGCTCTGTTTGGTAGTTGGAGATTACAATGTCTACGAATTATTGAGATTTCCACATGCCAGATTAGCAGGAAGGTGATTAGATTCTATGTGATTTACACTTCTGTCCCGTTCTCAAATACATGTTCTGTGAAATCGTCTTACGCGGAACTATTTCCAGATACTGAAATTAGGGCACTGTATCTTCAGTTGCTCAACCCACAGACCTCTCTGAGTAACGCGTGGTACTCGCGGACTAAAAGATTTTGTGACATCGCTGAAAGAAAGTGAGATGGCTGGATAAAGAACGATAGATAACCGATAATAGTTCCTGACCATCTTTTTTCACAAAGAACTCTTTGTCACTGAAGTGTAAAAATAGAAGCCACGCGTTCTCTGCGCGGACAGGGTGTCGACAAACGAAACCGCGCGAGACGCGTACCCTCGGGCACTTGAGCACTAAAATGGGTTAACAACGAGAAACAAAAACTGGTTGTCGCAAAGCAACAGAAATCTGAAATTCAGACAACGGTTCGGGTTTTTTCTAGGTCACTCGTTATGACTATCATGCAAACCAAAAGAAAACAAAAACAAAAAGGAGGGGATGTGATCATTCTCTCAATCCTTGCAAGTGGTCGATGCATATAATTATGTAACATTATTTTAGTAGGCTACACCTATAGACATCCGTTTCAGTTAAATTTTTTTTCCGTCTATAATGAAGAAATAATGAAGAGAAACAGAGAAGAGGGGAGATAGAATCTATCTGCCAGTGTACGTATTTGTGAAACTAATTTTTTCTCCTCTTATGCCTCTGTAATTAATTGATTAAAAGGGGAAAAAAAAAGCAGTACGAGCATGGAGCATGATATATGACGTAAATATAATATATAATGTAACGATTATTAGTAATAATATACTCCAAATTCTATCATCCATGCACCCCCGTGACGCTCATTATACGTCTCAGAAGAAAGAAAAAAAGCACGGATGTTGTCCTTTATCAATGCTGCTTTTCATTAGTTTCATTATTACGTAGTTTGCTGGTTGTGGTTGAGAGTGGGGGGTGCTGTTGCAGGGCCGACGATAGTGGAGGTCATGGTGCTCGTGTTCATCAAATTCAGCACCACCTCCATGATCACACTACCACGTTGATGATGATACTGATAAAATGATCTGTGGATTATTTCTATCAAGCACTTTTTCCACTCTGGGTACATGACTGTTTAATGTGTTGTTTAAGAAATTATTTTGCTATTTATCGGTTATCAATCATTTGTAAACTCTAATCACTGACTCTCGCAAAGACAAAGACTGGTGGTGATTGAGCCGAGTGTGTTGGTGTGTGTGTGTGTGTGTGTGTGTGTGTGTGTTTGTGTTGGTGTGTGTGCTCGCGCGAGATTAAAACACCAACGTGCTTTGTCTTTCCCCAGGCATGACGACGAAGAAAATATAGATTAGAATCGATGATTTCCCCACACCCCGCCATGTGATGACTCCGCGTACACCCCGCTGTCTCTTTGTCAGAGGGCAGAATCTCATAGAGCTAGGAGCTATTGGCACTGACATTCAGTGACAACTCATCAAAGTATTGAATGGGGAGAAAGTATTCTCATCTTCTGCCACTGTACCTCTGATGGCTTATAATCAAATGACATGTTTGGTGACGAAAATGAAATCGGGTTCATGAACTACATGTTAGCCAATTTAAAAAAAAAAAAAAAGCAACCCGGAATACTAAGACCACGAAATGTATCTTGTGCAGCAGTGAGACAATTTATGGCGGTCAGCAAAAAACATTTTTAAGACAGAAAGAAAGGAAGGGTGGTTAAGGATGGAGAATAGGGGAGGAAGACAGGGTTCGACCCTGCACCTCTCGCCTTCCAAGCTTACAAGACAGAGGACAAAAATACTGCACCACAAATATGAGAGAAGATTTACCCCTTTCATCTATTCGTACACGTGGAAACAGTTTGCACCATAGATACACAGTACTACTAAACGGAGTTTGCACAATAGTTTGATTCACTTATTATACCACCCAAAAATTGTGACGTTGACCGCACAGCATCCGTGCCCACTGCCCGACGGCTGAGCATGCGCACTAGTAGCTTTTTTTCTTTCTTGGCACGGCGGCTGAGCATGCGCACTCGCGAGATTAGCTGTAATCCAAAAAGAGGAATTAAAACTCCGAGAAAATGAAGCTTACTAATGGCCTTTGAATTTCTGACGAAAGACAAATTGAAATTAAAAACTTTGAAGGAGCTCATGTTCTGTGACGTCAAATGAAACAAACCATATTCTAGAACATACTCGAATATGTCCTCATCTGCTTTTTTATGCACTTCCCTGATAAATGGAATCACTGTCTGAAATGATCGACCACTTATTGAGCTGAACGCGGAAATGAGAGAGTACCATAATTTAGATTTCACATGTACGTTAACTCTAATGTAGGCTACTTTATGTTTTCTTGTTGGATATTTCCACGCTGTCTCCATCATTAATATATATAATTATATACATATTTCTGTCTGTAAGCCAATGTAACTAAAATATAATGAAGTACGTAGGTTTGAACAAGAAGCATTTCAAGAACAAAAATAAAACGCATTTTCAAAGCATGTCAAAATAAAATTTATGCAAAAGTACGAACTCACCCAGTGACCCAAGCATAAGGGTTCATCCTGTGCTGAGAAGTGATGGGACTCGTCGCGACGTAAACATTATGACGATACAGTCGACGAGCATTGAGGACAATCTTGGATACATCCGAAGTTGAAGGACCCGGCCTATCCACGCCCTTGTCGGCCATAGTTAAATCCCTCTCAATCCAAGTCAAGCAGTAAGCTATGCCTTAACTGAGTGCTGGCGACTGTCACACATCTACTCGTTGACAACGGTGACACGAAATCGCGAGGAATACTGTAATACGATCAATGACACAGCATCCTTGCTTTGTGTGAGCAGTCAACAGGTACACTGTTGCTCTATTTCACAGAAATGCTGTCACTACCGTGCACTCCATGGGTTAATAACTCACGCATCTGTTCGCAGATATCCTTGAATGACAGTCGGCACCAACCAATCGTATTGCCATCTGCACGATTTATATGTCATGCCGTTTCCCAGTCTCCCTAGTATCCAATGCAAACAACCGATCAAAATCAATCTAGACACTTAGTCCACATGAAAGAACGAAATGACCCCTGATTCTCCCAGTGCTTTTACCACAGAATCTCAGCCTTTTTAATGAAATGTGTAGAAATGATTCTCAGGTTCCACCACACACTAATGATTTATTAGTCTGTGGGTTCACCTAGATTCGCTGGAATTGTTCTCTCTCTCTCTCTTTCTCTCTCATCTCTCTCTCTCAGCTCTCTCCCTCCCTTTTTCTTTCTTTTTCTCTCTCAGTGAAACACAGGATGCAGATCTGGATCTGTCGGTTTATTATTCCTTAGAGTTTAGTGTATAAGCTGGATAGGGCAAAAGGGGCCAAAAAGGTCCACCCACGGGGGCAAATTGCCAATTGCCACATGGATTTTTAGAAAGCTAAACATGTCTAGATTATGAAATGAGGTGATAGCAATCGTTATCGAGTAGCTTTTTTAGTTTTAAAAAAAAAAAAAGGGGGGGGGGGGAGGGGGGTCTAAAAGACCCCACCCTATTTAAATACAATTGCGCAGCGTTGGCTCTTTGCACACTCCACACTCCATGATTAAATGCGATTTCGTTGGACTAGATGGGCCGAAAAGTCACCCTTTGCTGCGTAATGATCCTGACGTAGCACTAAGCAACACTGCTGACCAGCACGAACACACTGACAAACACACGAGTGAACAAATGAACGAAACACAACTGAGCACAAACTGTGACACTGATCGAGTGGCTTTAGTGGAAAAACGAACACACGTGAGTGACTGAAAACAGCCACAGCTGAGCATGCCCACAAAACGGAAGAACCCGTTTTCGGCCCAGATAAAAAAATTCGTACCCGGTTTCGGCCCGCTGACACACCCATTTTCTTACCCGTTTTCGGCCCACTGTTTTTCCTTCATATCCTCACTAAATCTTCAAGCTCTCGAGTATCGATATGTTTTCGCTCAAACATGACTAAATCTGCCCTTCTCTATCCGTGGATGACTAGTTTATATTATATTGACGAGGAACACACTCATGATAGTGCATCCAGGCTAATATTTTTTTCTTTCTTCTTCTCTTCTTCTTCTTTCGTTCACCAATCTAAATCTGCAGATTTGTTCTTTTAAGAAAATCTACGGTTTTCTGCAGTTCTGGCAGAGCACCATAGAGTTTGATATTCAGGTCGGTGGGTTGGGGCCAATATGTTTCTCGCAGTGCTGAGAGGAGTGTGCAGTTCTGCAATATATGCTCCGTGTTTTGAGGAGACTGGCTGCACTCGCATATGGCAGATGTTCCTATTTTGAACTTGGTGAACATGTGGTGGTGGAGCCTATTGTGACCAGTTCTTAGTCTGAACAATAGTACTTGATCCTCTCTGTTCAGGAGATGATATTTATCCTGTTGGTTTATTTGCTGCCGTCTGTTGTTTTTGATGAGGTTTTTCTTCTCATAGTAGTTTAGGAGGCACTGTGGCTGCTCCAGGCCGGAGCCCTCCTTGGCCAGTTGGTCTGCCTTCTCATTGCCTGGGACTCCACAATGTGATGGTATCCACTGTAGGACTATCCTGCTTCTATTTCCAAGCTGTGTAAAACATTTCTTCAGGTCGTTAAGCTTGCCAGCTTGAAGGGCCTCGAGGACTGAT
The DNA here is from genome assembly GCA_963931925.1 of Onchidella celtica. Classification (NCBI taxonomy): domain Eukaryota; kingdom Metazoa; phylum Mollusca; class Gastropoda; order Systellommatophora; family Onchidiidae; genus Onchidella; species Onchidella celtica. The sequence goes on from OZ007582.1 coordinate 19,314,456, forward strand.
CTTGCATCTGTGAGGAAGACGATGTTGCTGTCCTCTACTTGAAGCTCTGTGGCAGCTGTCATGAGGGCTTTGGCTTCTGATCCATAATTATTGCAGAAGGTTCCGGTTGGCATGCTAATTGCCGTTCTTGTCGAGTCTGGATACTCTATATACACTCCGGCACCTCCGTTTGTTACAGCATTCTCAGCAGAGCCATCTGTGTAGACTCGAACCCATGATTCGCTTGGATACTTGTCATCAAGTAGGCCGAGTACAGCAGTTCTTCTTTCTACTTCACTTTGTTCTCCCTTGTTGAAGACACCATCAACGTCTGTGTGTATCTGGACTTGGGTCTCTGTCTCCTCCGTCCAAGGGGTCTGTTCAGGTACAGATGTCAGGGGGTGGGCAATCTGGGGAAGGTGTGATAGCTGTCTTCTTATTCGCTTTGCCTTGTGAATAAAGCTCGTACGTTTCAGCCTTCCCCTTGCCAGGTCTCCTAGCTTCTCTTTCATTGGGTGATTCTCTATGCTGTTGAATTTCTCTGCCTGGATTGCCACCCTGGTTTCTCTTCGTTCTGCAAGTGTTGCTATCTGGGTGATCTTCTCCATCTCCACAATGGGTGTTGACTTCATTGCTCCTGTGATGATGCGCAAAGCCTGGTTCTGAACTTTGTCTAACATCTGAAGGGCTGAGTTGGACGCTGAACTCCAGGCTGTTGTACCATATTCGAGGTGAGGGCGAATCCCTTGCTGATACACATTCTTGAGAATTCTTTCTGTCGCTCCCCATGATGTGCCGCTCAGTTTCCTCAATATGGCTAGCTTTCTTCTAGCTTTTGTCTCTGCCCTCTCGATGTGATTCCTCCATGAGAGCCTGGTGTCGAATGTGACTCCTAGATAGGTTGGTGCTTTGTCTTCCTTGAGTGATGTCCCATTGAGCTTGATGGCTCCAGCAGTCTGTTTTGGAGACAGGGTGAAAAGAGTAGTGGACGACTTCTCTTCGTTGACTGTGACACACCACTTATTCGTCCATGCTAAGAGGATGTCAGTGGCTCTTTGTAGTCTTCTTGTGGCAACTGTGGCATGTTCTTCCGTACACCACATAACTAGGTCATCTGCATATAGAGCTGTACGTATCCCGCAGGGTAGTTCTTGAACTAGATCATTTATGAAGATCTGGAATAAGGTGGGTGATATTACTCCTCCCTGTGGCACACCGTGTCTCAGCAGTACCTTCTTGCTGTGACATCCATCCAGCTAGACTCTTGCTCTTCTGTTGTGTAGAAGGCTCTTGGTCCACTTGTACATGCTACCATTCACTTTGTTGTCTCGCAGCTTCCTGAGTAGTCCGTCTTTCCAGACTTTGTCAAAGGCCTTTCGAAGGTCGATCCACACTGCTAATACTTGTTTCTTGTCCTGGAAGGCATCTTCAATGTCCTGTGACAGATAGGTTGCTTGATCCTCTGTGGAATAACACTGACGGAACCCTGCTTGCTGATCAGCCAGTAGGTGGTTGCTTTCCAGGTACCACTTCATTCTGTGGTTGACGATCCGTTCCATGGTCTTGCAGAGGCAGCTTGTCAAGCTTATTGGTCGATAGTTTCTTGCTGTTCCTTTGTCCTTTCCATTTTTGGGTATTGGCACCATGATTGCTTCTCGCCAGATCTGTGGTACTTCTCCAGTTTTCCAGCTGACGTTGAAGATCTCTAGTAATTTATTCAGAGCTCCGGATCCGAGTTTCTTGATCATCTCATTTGGTATTCCATCTGCACCTGGTGACTTCCGCAGTTTTAGTTTGCTAATGGCAAGGTCTAGTTCTTGCCGTGTGATCTTTGTGTTCATGACTTCTGGCTGGTCTCCTTCGTTTCTCTCCGGGGCCTTGTCATTTCTTGCCTCCTTTAACTTGCTTGTACTTACCTCTATGTTACAGTCCTTAGCAAACACATCTGCAAAAACATTCGCTGCTGTTTTCTTGGTTAGGGTCTTGCCTTTCTCTTGCAAAGTGACTCTGATGTTACTATCTGTTCCTTCATCATTTAGAGCTTTAACCAGGTTCCATAGTTTCCTGCCGTCTTTTTCAAAGTTGAGGGAGGCTGTTTTCTCTTTCCAGCTCTTGCGTCGTGCCTGGAGCTTTCCTCTTTGAAATCTTGCCTTGGCTTGCTGGAGGGCATTGTGTTGCTGTTGTCCTGGGCTGTTTTCAGCCTGTATTCGTGCCTTTTCTACTTCTTGATGGAGTTCGTCAAGATCCTTGTTCCAGTATGGTTTGTAGTTCTTTCGTGCTCCACGAGGTATTGTTTCCTTGGCAGCTTGAAGAATAGATGAGTTGAACTCTTGCACAATGGTGTTGATGTTTTTCCCTGTTGAAATTATACTTGTGGCAAGCACGCTTGTTCTGTGTCTGAACATCATCCAATTGGCCTTCTTGTAGTTCCATCTGGCAAGGGTGCTGCTGCTCTTTATTAGCTCGTTTTCCACCATGATGAAAACAGGGCGGTGGTCACTTCCTCCAAGTTGTTTCCCCACAGTCCTTTTGATCCAGTCCAGGTCTGGTGTATAGAAGGCTATATCCGGTGTTGAGGAGGTATGCCAGCATCTTGAGTAAAATGTAGGTGGGTCTGTGGGCTGATTTATGAGAAGCAGTCCTAACTCATCCTGCCATGTTTCAACCTCCTCACCTCTCTTGTCCATGTGTTCATAGCCCCAGCTTTGGGAGTGGCTGTTGAAGTCTCCACATGCTATTAGCCTACCTCTAAAGGGAATTGTATCCAGGGACATGGATCGGTCGTTTGGGCAGTAATAATTGAGGATGTGGAATTCCGTCTGATCTGTCCTAATGTGTAGTAGATGATATTCTGCTCCCTCCATTAGCACTTGAATCTGGCTTGCTCTGATGTTGTTTCTCACCAAGGTTAGAATTCCTCCTTTTCTTCTGTCTGTCCGGTCGTTTCTAAAGCACTGGTATCCTCTTACCTTGAAAGCAACGTCTTTGCTGAGGTGGGTTTCTTGGATGCAGCAGATACTTACTTTCTCCTCAAAAAGGATGTTTTCTAGCTCTAACTTCTTGCTGTATCCATCTTTCTTGCTGTTGACTCCTTCAGCATTCCAGTGCATTATCTTTAAAGGTTGCTCCTTATCTTTGATGGTTTGGCCAGTAGCATTCCTCTCCTGCCCCCCGGCTCCCCGGGGCAGTCGAGAGGGACCTCCAGTAGCTTGGGTGGGCCCCTTCGAGGCTGGGGGGCCCGGCACTGCCGCTGCCTGGGGGGACTTCACAGGGCGAGCACCATGACGATAACTAACTGCAGACTTAGACATAATAGTGAAAAGGGTGCGTGGTATCTAGGTTAGGCGCCCTACTCTGGCCAGATACCTCCGTCTTCAGCTTATTTTGCTAGAGCAGTGTTTGCTCATGCTCGGCGAGATGGCTCGGCCACATTTGTTTCACACCCCTGGTGGTGTTACTAAAGCCCCCTCACCGGCGGCAAGGAGTGACCTCGAGGGGGATTTTTTTCTTTGAAAACCCCGCGTTACGTTTGAAGGTTTGAAGGTCTTCCTCGTGCAGAAATTGAGGATCACTTTGTCTAAAGCATTCAGAGAAGATGGAAGGCATTGTCACAAATAGAGGAAATGTCGGCCTGATGGTTGAAAAATACAGATTTTGCAAATTAGAGAACGACAGCCTCGACAATCGAGTGGCGGTGTATAAAGAAGAACGGTTGCAAAGCACGCCGGACTACAGACGTGGAAATAACGATCTTACTTTCAAGTTCACTCTCACACAATCGTCCAGCACTGAGTGAGGAAGAAATGTGGAAGCACAAAGCTCGTCAGACTTGCAAAAGGAAGGCAGTATATGACCCGATATTGCGACATTCCAAGATAATTTGTCAAGAACTGAGTGGATGGGGACAGAAAATTTGAACTATAAACACATGAAAGGTCTACAAAACGCCATAATCAGAAGAGGCTGAACTTGAGACAGGTTCTTTCCAAGAGCAAAGAGGAAACCTGTTTTGCTCTCTTAGAGGAGTTGAACAAAGTGGACTCGATTTACAAAGACACATGGCGGAGAAATCATGATATAGCCGGTGGATGCCCAGGCTAACGGAAGAAGCAGATTCGATTATCGATCCTCTTAACCCATCACTAAATAGCAGTGGGCCGAAAAAGGGTGGGCCGAAACCGTGCAAAATATGGGATGGGTTCTGACGATGTGTGCCGAAAACGGGATCACCGCACAAAACAACCGAAGTTTAATATGGATACCTTTTCCATATTTTAAAAAAAAAGTAGTATTAAAAATAATAGTGATCATGAGGAAAATTCACGTAGATCTACTGTTTGAAACTACATGTGTTTATATACATGTATTTTTATGAAGATACTCGAGAATATTGTAGGGGCGCCCTTGCGATTTGAACTTTCATCGATTTCATTTAGCTAGATAAAATTCAAGATGGCGGGGTCTAAGTGGCAACGAAATGGCTTTATTGAATCTTGTTTGTTTTTGTTGTTGTTTTCATTTGCTGTCTGCCAATTTAAACATGCTAAATTCAGTGGCATATCAGTTAAAAATCAGTTGTGGTCAAGAATTACAAAAGTCACTTCCAGGTGCCGCCCATGTAATTTGTTGTCTTAGTAATACGTAATTGCAGGATCGGCACTTCCCGATAGCACAGCACCCTTTCGTCACAGACTATGGATATATACTAGCTGAGTACCTGTTCCATGAACAGGTTTGTGTAGTTTTTTTTTTTTTTTTTGGTAAAACTTAAGACGCTTGTGAACTAAGATAGGCATTAATGCTGCATAGATAGCGTATAAGAAGAGATGCAACAACAAAGGACACCACTTCCGACCGAAAGGAAAAAGAACAAAAGCCGAGATGCGTAGGGTCATCCCCAAAACTCAGCGATAGGACAGTACACAGTGTGCAGTGGTGTGTGTCACAAATCCCAGACTGGGAGATGTAATAGTTTATGACAGGACGACAATCACGAACAAACAAGTTTAACACTTAACAAAACAACCCATCAGACTCACACATTTATTAAACATAATTATACATATAATAGCGCAATTACATACATTATATTATTGAAATGACTGCCGTACAACGGCCTTATTCTCACGCACACTCTCCCTCGGATCCACAATCCGGTAGTTACTCCTAAAGGCACTTCGGCCTCAGCCTCTCCCCCCAGGGTCTTAATAGTACATTAATGATTCACTGGCACCGCAGTCTCTCAATATCACCTTCCTATTGTCATACCCTTAGCACTCCCCTAGCACCTCAGCAGGGCAATAACACATTATTATTTCCATAGCCATCAACATGGCAACAACATAATATCAGTTCACTAGCCTGTCAACATGGCAACAACATAGTATCTCATTCACTCTCATATCTACGTCCCTGTCCGGGCCTGACTGCCACGACTTTATGTGCCTCTACTGTCCTGCACTGACAGCCTCACTTCTGGCCTATGTGTGGCCTCCGGCCCTATGCTGGCCTATCCCCTGTGCTCATCGAGGTGGCTCTGCGGCCCGTCCCCGACACCTACAAGAATAACATTACATTGGTATAATACCCTACCATTTCTATTCACTCCACCTCTCCTTACAATCCATGAAGCGTACACACACTAGTTCACCTTTCACTCACCACACATCTTACGGTAACACACCTCCATCGGAGTACACACTACTCACTCGCGCTACAAATCCATGAACTCACTTCCATCTATCGCTCGTGGCGCACATTGCTATATCCAATATCAAGGACTTCCACCTTCCTCACATATACTTATTCACATCATGGTAATAGACGAATATAATATAATACATCAATCATAATAATCAATCAACGTTCTACATACCAGTCATAACTGGAAAGTCTCTCACTAGTCTTCTCGACTGCTTCCCCTTTATGTCCGCCCGATGGGCTTTTATTCACAGGTCCGATCCCTAGGACCTTCTAACTTGCAGTGATAGTAATACCGCGCTTTCGCCTCCTTCAGACCCCGCCCCCACTACTACTCACAACAGCACGCTTAACTTGCTGTCTACTGTGAGCCTTTCTTACTCTACACCCGCTCTGTAGCAATCCCCTTAATTGCACTCACTCCACTCGTGACATCATCCCCCACCCCAAAAAAATTAATGCAATTAATTTCAAATCGCATCAAGATGACTGTCAACGAGTGAGCGTGAGCAATACCTACACTAAAAAAACTGACCTAGCAGTTCCCCTAGTATATAGAATACCGAAATCAGGGGAAAATATGGGGATCAATATGGCCTGCAATATGCATATATGTGTCACATCATGAATAGCTAACTAACCACAATACTTAATACAGAATCAAAAACCATTCAACCTATCAACCATTCTTCATATCATATTTATAATGTCAATATTTTAAAGTGGACTCATTCACACAGATCCTGTCACTGTTCCTGTCCTCCGATGTATAAGCTCCTGAAATCTTGCCCTAGGCTCGACTAAGGTAGTCGGCGATATGATTGCTGGTTCCTGGAATTGGTTGAATAACGAAGGTATACGGCTGCAAAGCCAATGCCCATCTAGACAAGCGTGGGCTGGACGAACGATTCTTCGACAAAAATGTCAGCGGCTTGTGGTCTGTCTGGATACAAAATTCTCGTCCCATGAGATAACGTCCTAGTTTCTGGACGGACCAGACAATGGCAAGACACTCACGCTCTATCACAGAATACTTTCTTTCTCTCTGCAATAACTTCCTACTGACATAACATACAGGATGGAGACATTCGTTCTTCTCCTGTAGAAGACAAGCGCCGACACCCGAGTCCGACGCATCCGTTCTGAGGATAAAATTTGATCGAAAATCGGGTAATATCAGAATGGGTGACGATGATAATGCTGTCACCAAATTATCAAATAATGTCTGACATTCAGACGTCCACTGGACCTTATCGGGTTGTCCCTTCTTAGTAAGGTCAGTAAGAGAAGATGACAAGGAGGAAAAATTTGGAATGAACTTTCTGTAATAATTTAAAATTCCGACTAAGCTTCTGACTTGTTTCTTTGTTTTAGGGATTTGCAACCCTACTAATTTGTCAATTTTTGTTTCTTCAGGTCTCTGAACACCTCTACCCACAATATGTCCTAAGAATATTATCTCTGGACATGCCAAATCCATCTTTGCGGGTTTAGCAGTTAACCCAAAATGGCGTAATCGTTGAAAAATTACTGTTAGTGTCTGAATATGCTCAGACCATGTCGACGTATGGCATGCTATATCATCAAAGAATGACACGACATTAGGTATGTCCTTCAACACTAATCTCATTAATCGTGCAAACGTCGCTGGCGCGTTTACCAACCCAAATGGCATGACCTTAAATTGGAATAATCCAATGGGCGTTTGAAACGCCGTGTATTGTTTAGACTCCTCAGTAAGCGGAATTTCCCAATACCCTTTCGTCAAATCTATCTTGGAAAACCACGTGGACCCGGCCAATGAAGCTATTAATTCCTCCTGAAACGGGATAGGCTCCCTATCGCCTACCGTAATAGTGTTCAGTCTTCGAAAGTCAATACAGAACCGCACCGATCCATCAAGTTTTTTCACGAGGACGATGGGTGATGAATACGGCGATGTTGATGGTTCTATCACATCTAACTTCAACATTGACTCAACTTCCTTTATGACTCTATCTCTCGAAGAAAAAGGCAGCGGATACGGTCTAAGAAATACTGGCTTATCCGAAGTCAACTTTATTTGGTGCTGGATCACCGTAGTGCGACCCGGCAAATCCGTAACAACATCCGGAAATGACGCTAACAGGGTCTTAAGTTCCCTACTCCTTGAACTCGTAAGGTCAGGGTTAATTTTTACGTCCCTGTAACCTTGTGTCGGAGTTAACTCCGGCAATTGAATTTGTAACTCTTCCTGCGCCTCGGTGTCGCTTACGTCACAGTCCAACTGTTCTACGACCCCCGTACAAGCGGTAGAGAAGACAGTCTCCTCCGGTCTTGTCTGTGCACACAGATACTGTGGTCTCTCATAAAATCTCTGTAGCATATTAACATGGAAAACCTTACTCGCTCCATCAATGTGGATAGCGTAATCTACCTTTGAAACAACTCGCTCAATAACATAAGGGCCTTTCCATGTCATCAATAACTTATTATGGTCCGTAGGTAACAACAGCAGAACCTTGTCTCCTGGCTTAAAAATTCTCAGTTTGGAACCTCTATCTTTATAGTCTTTTGCTCTTTTCGAAGCGATACCAGACGCTTCTTCTGCCCTAGTGCGCGCTGAAGATAATCTTTCTCTTAAATCAACAAGGTACTGAAACACCGAAATCTGCTCATCGTCTCCCGATGATGGCGACGTCATCATGTCCCGAAGAACATCAGTTGGGCCCCTAGGACTACGACCGTACATCATTTCGAACGGCGAGAATCCCGTTGACTCCTGCCGTACCTCTCTGTACGCGAATAACACTGCAGGGATATATCTATCCCAATCTTTAGGGCGATCAGCAGCTACCTTACGCAGCATCGACTTTAACGTCGAGTTCAATCTCTCGCACATGCCATTAGCCTGCGGATGATAAGGGGTGGTAGTGATGGGTTGTATACTGAATAAGCGGAACAATTCCTTCATCATCTGCGACGTAAATTGCGCGCCCCTATCAGACAGAATTTGCTCTGGTATTCCTACCCTAGCGAAAATTGCAAACAACGCTTCCGCGACTGCCTCAGACGTTATGGTCCGCAGAGGAACCGCCTCTGGCCATCTCGTAGCATTACATATGACCGTTAAGAAAAATCGATTCCCCCTATCGGTCGCTGGGTGAATGGGGCCAACAAGGTCTATCGAGACCTTTTTAAACGGTTCCGAGACCGTGGGGATCTTCTGAAGAGGAGCCTGGGGTGTACGACCCTTATGCGTCGTCTTTTGGCACGCACTGCACGTCTTACAATAGACCTGCACATCTCTGTGGATCGATGGCCAGTAAAAATTTTTAAGAACCCTTTCTTTGGTTCTAGCTATCCCCATATGACCCGCTAATGGGACATCATGTGCCAAATGCAATACTGTTGCGATCAGCAACGCTGGCACCACGACCTGCTTTAGAATGGAGGACACCGTTACATACTTACGGAACAGAATGCCCGCCTGAACAATAAAGGAGGACGACCCGTTCTTATATCTCCTCGTTTTCTCGGTTCGCGCTTCCCCAAAACATGGGTTTAATGATGGGTCCTCCCTTTGTAATCTCGCCAAGCGCTCTGGCGTGATATCTAGGTTGACCGCTGGCGTCGCCAAAGGTCTAATCTTATCTTTATCGGCTACCCGTCGGCGTGTTTCGACCGCGGCGCAAAAGTCAATACCTTTTGATTGCGACCATGCTTGCACGTTCTCCTCGGAAGGGGAAACTACCCGTGATACATTCCCAATGATGAGCTGGGCGCCTGGAAAACAACCAACGACTGCTTCGACTTCCCCGCTAAGGAAAGGTGTATCTATCATTATTTTTGCCATGGGTAATTTCTCGATGGCCCCCGAAAATTGGATGCACGGGACAGTCTCACCTGTAAGCTGTGAATCCCGAATGCAGTCTCTATGCACTCCCACAACGGTAGATCCTGTATCTCGTAAAACCGAGACCGGTTCGTCCCCAACAAACCCCGGATAAACCCTAAGACCACCTCCTGTATGACATGAATTTATAACGGGGATCTTTCTCCCACAAGGTAAAACACCGGAAGATAATAACTTCTCACAACTGGGACACTTAGAATACTGTCCGCCTCCGTTGTCCGATGTAACACACGCCGCCGCATGATGAAATTTATTTGGGGAACATGGACTGGAGCTACTGTCCACGTTCGCCGCTATCCTACCTGCAGGGCAGTTCACGCTGATGTGATCTGCTCTTCCGCAGTTCCAACACTTCGCGGCCCTACACTCGCGCGAAAAGTGACCCACGCGTCCGCAAGTCCAACACTCCGCTCCCTGTGCTGCTCTAGGCCTGGGTCCCCGTGACCCCTCGCGACCGGAACTAGAGTCCCTATGCCGTCGGTCATCGGCAAAGGTCACAACTCGCCCCCGGCCATTACCGCGACCTAGCCCTCCTGCTCGGTCAAACTTACCGGATCCATACGCCGGTGATTGGTGATAGCCCCTATGCTGCCCCTGGGCTTGCCCACTATAGGCACCACGCTGACGCGACCTGTCCCTAAGTCCTGCCGGCGACCCCTCGACAACGGCGACGTACCCCGCATCTTGGACGTACGCCCTGGCGACTGGTTTGGACGGATGCGCCGTACGGTATGCCTCCGCCAACTTAGACGCCTCCTGCACCGTCGCGGGTTCGTTCTCTTTCAGGAAAGCCACCAGATCTTTGTGGCACGACGCGTACAGCTGGTCACGGATCATTAAGTCTTTCAGTTTAGCAAAATCCGCGCCCACATGCGCCAGGTCTACCCAGTTCGCGAAATACTCCGTTAGTCTCGCGACGAAGGCAGCAAAGTCCTCCCTGGTGTCTGCACGTGCTCGCCTAAACTGCTCCCGGAAATATTCCTCGGTACGCGCAAATCGGCGAAGCAGCAAAGCCTTCAGCTTATCGTAGTCTTGCACGTCTTCGCGCTGTAGCTCTTTAAAGTAGGTTAACGCTCGCCCCTGCAATAGCGATGCCAGGTACGTGGCCCATAATTCCTTATTTTCCCCCCATTGCAATTGTGCGTTCAGTTCGAACCTGTAAAGGAAGGCGTCTATGTCGTCCTTCCGGTCGTCGAACGTAGGGAGCTTAATCCTAACGCCCCCTTTATTGGGTACCTGCCGCTCAACTGTTTCTGTTGGCGCACTCTTTTTGATTTCCAACTCCGCTATTCTTACTCGCGCGTCTGTCTCCCGCTCTTGAGCTTCTATCTCCTTTAACCTTATCTCCTGCTCCCGTTCTTGAGCTTCTATCTCCTTTAACTTAAGCTCCCTCTCCTGTTGCTTATCCTTAGCCTCTCTCTCCTGCTCCTGAGCCTTAGCCTCTTTTTCCTCTTCTCTCTGTCGCTCTTGAGCCTCTTTTTCTCGCTCTCTATCCTTAGCACGCTCATCGCGCAAATCCGCCTGCTGTTCTTTAATCCAGCCGCGTAGCTCCTCTCCCTCCAGGCCAAGTTCCTTACCCAACTTCATTAGTTGTTGGAGTTCCGCCATTTCACAGATTTATGGTTATGGTATATATTTAAAAAAACGGCTAACCTGTCGGTATGATAACTAACGACACGACCAGAGACCTGAGATCACACCAGATATAACAATACCCGGTTGTCTCAAATACAATTCATAAATCTACCTTTACAGCACAACTAATTCTATATCTATAAAATGCCTAGCACTATTAATTATAAAAGAAAATAGAAATGACAAGAATGAAGAAATACAGTAGAAGGACCACAAGTACGTCAAGGACAACGAACCAGACTAGGACAAAGCTTCTACAAAAAAAAACTATAATGGAAAAAAATGCAACCTACTACGCCGATTATACTACACGGTACAACAAGAACAGAGTCTGAAAAAAAAGAACGTATCTATAGATAGGTAGGGAGAGGGACAAGAGAATACGTCTTCCTGCGGAACAGAGAAGATATCGACGCTACAACTAAACACTAACAAAGCCCTACAGAATGTTCACCGTGATGAACGAAGTTCCAAGTTTATCACACCTTTTTTTTAAAGGATAAACTAGGTTCAACACAGCAAACGAAAACAGCAAAAACAGAGAAAAAGACAGATTAAAGGAACAGCCCCCGATCCAGGGCACAAAATTTCAGCTTCACTTAACTTCGAATTTTGAGTTTAACTCCTCCCCTTAATCGGAGCTCTGGCTGCTTGTCTCCTCAGGCTGGCACACACACTCTGCAGAAATTTAAGTACACATTAATACATATTCATCAAAATACATGCATCAATACATATTATTATTCATAACCATACATAAATCATACCATCATGACATTTCCATTCATCCCACGAACAAAGACAACAGCACGAATTCCTAGCACAACAGAAAAACAACTAGATATAACGAATACACAATGTCAAAATGACCACAGGTAAACAGGACGAGCCCCCAATGTCACAACGGACGAGCCCCCAGTGTCACAAATCCCAGACTGGGAGATGTAATAGTTTATGACAGGACGACAATCACGAACAAACAAGTTTAACACTTAACAAAACAACCCATCAGACTCACACATTTATTAAACATAATTATACATATAATAGCGCAATTACATACATTATATTATTGAAATGACTGCCGTACAACGGCCTTATTCTCACGCACACTCTCCCTCGGATCCACAATCCGGTAGTTACTCCTAAAGGCACTTCGGCCTCAGCCTCTCCCCCCAGGGTCTTAATAGTACATTAATGATTCACTGGCACCGCAGTCTCTCAATATCACCTTCCTATTGTCATACCCTTAGCACTCCCCTAGCACCTCAGCAGGGCAATAACACATTATTATTTCCATAGCCATCAACATGGCAACAACATAATATCAGTTCACTAGCCTGTCAACATGGCAACAACATAGTATCTCATTCACTCTCATATCTACGTCCCTGTCCGGGCCTGACTGCCACGACTTTATGTGCCTCTACTGTCCTGCACTGACAGCCTCACTTCTGGCCTATGTGTGGCCTCCGGCCCTATGCTGGCCTATCCCCTGTGCTCATCGAGGTGGCTCTGCGGCCCGTCCCCGACACCTACAAGAATAACATTACATTGGTATAATACCCTACCATTTCTATTCACTCCACCTCTCCTTACAATCCATGAAGCGTACACACACTAGTTCACCTTTCACTCACCACACATCTTACGGTAACACACCTCCATCGGAGTACACACTACTCACTCGCGCTACAAATCCATGAACTCACTTCCATCTATCGCTCGTGGCGCACATTGCTATATCCAATATCAAGGACTTCCACCTTCCTCACATATACTTATTCACATCATGGTAATAGACGAATATAATATAATACATCAATCATAATAATCAATCAACGTTCTACATACCAGTCATAACTGGAAAGTCTCTCACTAGTCTTCTCGACTGCTTCCCCTTTATGTCCGCCCGATGGGCTTTTATTCACAGGTCCGATCCCTAGGACCTTCTAACTTGCAGTGATAGTAATACCGCGCTTTCGCCTCCTTCAGACCCCGCCCCCACTACTACTCACAACAGCACGCTTAACTTGCTGTCTACTGTGAGCCTTTCTTACTCTACACCCGCTCTGTAGCAATCCCCTTAACTGCACTCACTCCACTCGTGACAGTGTGTGTCACGAGTGGAGTGAGTGCAATTAAGGGGATTGCTACAGAGCGGGTGTAGAGTAAGAAGGGCTCACAGTAGACAGCAAGTTAAGCGTGCTGTTGTGAGTAGTGGGGGGGGGGGTCTGAAGGAGGCGAAAGCGCTGTATAACTATCACTGCAAGTTAGAAGGTCCTACGGAGCGGATCTGTGAATAAGAGCCCATCGGGCGGACATAAAGGGAGCAGTCGAGAAGACTAGTGAGAGAGTCTTTCCAGTAATGACTGGTATGTAGAACGTTGATTGATTATTATGATTGATGTATTATATTATATTCGTCTATTACCATGATGTAAATAAGTATATGTGAGGAATGTGGAAGTCCTTGATATTGGATATAGCAATGTGCGCCATGAGCGATAGATGAAAGTGAGTTCATGGATTTGTAGCGCGAGTGAGTAGTGTGTACTCCGATGGAGGTGTGTTACCGTAAGATGTGTGGTGAGTGAAATGTGAACTAGTGTGTGTACGCTTCATGGATTGTAAGGAGAGGTGGAGTGAATAGAAATGGTAGGGTATTATACCAATGTAATGTTATTCTTGTAGGTGTCGAGGACGGGCCGCAGAGCCACCTCGATGAGCACAGGGGATAGGCCAGCATAGGGCCGGAGGCCACACATAGGCCAGAAGTGAGGCTGTCAGTGCAGGACAGGAGAAGCACATAAAGTCGTGGCAGTCAGGCCACGGACAGGGACGTAGATATGAGAGTGAATGAGATACTATATTATTGCCATGATGAGGGGCAAGTGAACTGATAAGTTGTATGACGATAGGAAGGTGATATTGAGAGACTGCGGTGCCAGTAAATTATTAATGTGCTATTAAGACCCTGAGGGGAGAGGCTGAGGCCGAAGTGCCTTTAGGAGTAACTACCGGATTGTGGATCCGAGGGAGAGTGTGTGTGAGAATAAGGCCGTTGTACGGCAGTTCATTTAAATAATATAATGTATGTAATTGCGCTATTATATGTATAATTATGTTTAATAAATGTGTGAGTCTGATGGGTTGTTTTGTTAAGTGTTAAACTTGTTTGTTCGTGATTGTCGTCCTGTCATAAACTATTACATCTCCCAGTCTGGGATTTGTGACACTGGGGGCTTGTCCTGTTTACCTGTGGTCATTTTGACATTGTGTATTCGTTATATCTAGTTGTTTTTCTGTTGTGCTAGGAATTCATGCTGTTGTCTTTGTTCGTGGGATGAATGGAATTTTCATGATATGATTTATGTATATTTATGAATATGTAGTGACGCATGTATTTTGATGAATATGTATTAATGTGTACTTAAATTTCTGCAGAGTGTGTGTGCCAGCCTGTAGAGGTCAAGCAGCCAGAGCTCCGAGACAAGGGGAGAGGTTATAGTCAGAAAAGTTAAGTAAAAGTCAAAAATTTTGTACCCTGGATTAAGGGCTGTCTTTTCTTCTGTCTTTTTCCGCTGTTTTTCTGTTTTTGTCGTAATTGATTGTACGGGCGGTGGCGCGGGTTTGCTGTGGTGAGCGTAGTTTGTCCTCTTCGGGAGGTGGGCTAATCTAGGAACTTCGTTCATCACAGTGAACAGTTCTGTAGGGACCAGTATTTTTGTTTAGATTGTAGCGTTCTATCTTCCTCGTTGTTTTAGGAAGACGTTTCTCTTGTCCTTCTCCTCCCTATCTGTAGATACGTTCCTTTTTTTCAGACTCTGTTCTTGTTCGTACCGTGTTGTGTAATCGGCGTAGTAGGTTGCATTTTTTTTCCATTGTAGTTTTTTTTTGTAGAAGCTTTGTCCTAGTCTGGTTCGTTGTCCTTGACGTACTTTTGGTCCTTCTACTGTATTTCTTCATTCTTGTCGTTTCTATTTTCTTTTATAATTAATAGTGCATACATTTTATAGATATAGAATTAGTTGTGCTGTAAAGGTAAATTTCTGAATTGTATTCTGAATTGGGTATTGTTATATCTGGTGTGATCTCAGGTCTCTGGTCGTGTTGCTAGTGATCATACCGACAGGGTAGCCGTTTTCATAGTATACATACCATAACCATAAATCGGTGAAATGGCGGAACTCCAACAACTAATGAAGTTGGGTAAGGAACTTGGCCTGGAGGGAGAAGAGCTACGCGGCTGGATTAAAGAACAGCAGGCAGAAATGCGCGATGAGCGTGCTAAGGATAGAGAGCGAGAAAAAGAGGCTCAAGAGCGACAGAGAGAAGAGGAAAGAGAGTTTAAGTTGAAGGAGTTAGAGGCTCAGCAACAGGAAAGGGAGTTTAAGTTAAAGGAGTTGCATCAGCAACAGGAGAAACAGGCTCAGGAGAGGGAGTTAAAGTTAAAGGAGATAGAAGCTCAAGAGCGGGAGACAGACGCGCGAGTAAGAATCGCGGAATTAGAACTCAAAAAGAACGCGCCAACAGAAACAGTTGAGCGGCAGGTACACAATAAAGGTGGCGTTAGGATTAAGCTCCCTACGTTCGACGACCGGAAGGACGACATAGACGCCTTCCTTTACAGGTTCGAACTGAACGCACAATTGCAATGGGGGGAAAATAAGGAATTATGGGCCACGTACCTGGCGTCGCTATTGCAGGGGCGAGCGTTAACATACTTTAAAGAGCTACAGCGCGAAGACGTGCAAGATTACGATAAGCTGAAGGCTTTGCTGCTTCGCCGATTTGCGCGTACCGAGGAATATTTCCGGGAGCAGTTTAGGCGAGCACGTACAGATACCAGGGAGGACTTTGCTGCCTTCGTCGCGAGACTAACGGAGTATTTCGCGAACTGGGTAGACTTGGCGCATGTGGGCACGGATTTCGCTAAACTGAAAGACCTAATGATCCGTGACCAGCTGTACGCGGCGTGCCACAAAGATCTGGTGGCTTTCCTGAAAGAGAACGAACCCGCGACGGTGCAGGAGGCGTCTAAGTTGGCGGAAGCATACCGTACGGCACATCCGTCCAAACCAGTCGCCAGGGCGTACGTCCAAGATGCTGGGTACGTCGCCGTTGTCGAGGGGTCGCCGGCAGGACTTGGGGACAGGTCGCGTCAGCGTGGTGCCTATAGCGGGCAAGCCCAGGGGCAGCGTAGGGGCTATCACCAATCACCGGCATATGGATCCGGTAAGTTTGACCGAGCAGGAGGGCTAGGTCGCGGTAATGGCCGGGGGCGAGTTGTGACCTTTGCCGATGACCGACGGCATAGGGACTCTAGTTCCGGTCGCGACAGGTCACGGGGACCCAGGCCTAGTACAGCACAGGGAGCGGAGTGTTGGACTTGCGGACGCGTGGGTCACTTTTCACGCGAGTGTAGGGCCGCGAAGTGTTGGAACTGCGGAAGAGCAGATCACATCAGCGTGAACTGCCCTGCAGGTAGGATAGCGGCGAACGTGGACAGTAGCTCCAGTCCATGTTCCCCAAATAAATTTCATCATGCGGCTGCGTGTGTTACATCGGACAACGGAGGCGGACAGTATTCTAAGTGTCCCAGTTGTGAGAAGTTATTATCTTCCGGTGTTTTACCTTGTGGGAGAAAGATCCCCGTTATAAATTCATGTCATACAGGAGGTGGTCTTAGGGTTTATCCGGGGTTTGTTGGGGACGAACCGGTCTCGGTTTTACGAGATACAGGATCTACCGTTGTGGGAGTGCATAGGGATTGCATTCGGGATTCACAGCTTACGGGTGAGACTGTCCCGTGCATCCAATTTTCGGGGGCCATTGAGAAATTACCCATGGCAAGAATAATGATAGATACACCTTTCCTTAGCGGGGAAGTCGAGGCAGTCGTTGGTTGTTTTCCAGGCGCCCAGCTCATCATTGGGAATGTATCACGGGTAGTTTCCCCTTCCGATGAGAACGTGCAAGCATGGTCGCAATCAAAAGGTATTGACTTTTGCGCCGCGGTCGAAACACGTCGACGGGTAGCCGATAAAGATAAGATTAGACCTTTGGCGACGCCAGCGGTCAACCTAGATATCACGCCAGAGCGCTTGGCGAAATTACAAAGGGAGGACCCATCATTAAACCCATGCTTTGGGGAAGCGCGAACCGAGAAAACGAGGAGATATAAGAACGGGTCGTCCTCCTTTATTGTTCAGGCGGGCATTCTATTCCGTAAGTATGTAACGGTGTCCTCCATTTTAAAGCAGGTCGTTGTGCCAGCGTTGCTGATCGCAACAGTATTGCATTTGGCACATGATGTCCCATTAGCGGGTCATATGGGGATAGCTAGAACCAAAGAAAGGGTTCTTAAAAATTTTTACTGGCCATCGATCCACAGAGATGTGCAGGTCTATTGTAAGACGTGCAGTGCGTGCCAAAAGACGACGCATAAGGGTCGTACACCCCAGGCTCCTCTTCAGAAGATCCCCACGGTCTCGGAACCGTTTAAAAAGGTCTCGATAGACCTTGTTGGCCCCATTCACCCAGCGACCGATAGGGGGAATCGATTTTTCTTAACGGTCATATGTAATGCTACGAGATGGCCAGAGGCGGTTCCTCTGCGGACCATAACGTCTGAGGCAGTCGCGGAAGCGTTGTTTGCAATTTTCGCTAGGGTAGGAATACCAGAGCAAATTCTGTCTGATAGGGGCGCGCAATTTACGTCGGAGATGATGAAGGAATTGTTCCGCTTATTCAGTATACAACCCATCACTACCACCCCTTATCATCCGCAGGCTAATGGCATGTGCGAGAGATTGAACTCGACGTTAAAGTCGATGCTGCGTAAGGTAGCTGCTGATCGCCCTAAAGATTGGGATAGATATATCCCTGCAGTGTTATTCGTGTACAGAGAGGTACGGCAGGAGTCAACGGGATTCTCGCCGTTCGAAATGATGTACGGTCGTAGTCCTAGGGGCCCAGCTGATGTTCTTCGGGACATGATGACGTCGCCATCATCGGGAGACGATGAGCAGATTTCGGTGTTTCAGTACCTTGTTGATTTAAGAGAAAGACTATCTTCAGCGCGCACTATAGCAGAAGAAGCTTCTGGTATCGCTTCGAAAAGAGCAAAAGACTATAAAGATAGAGGTTCCAAACTGAGAATTTTTAAGCCAGGAGACAAGGTTCTGTTGTTGTTACCTACGGACCATAATAAGTTATTAATGACATGGAAAGGTCCTTATGTTATTGAGCGAGTTGTTTCAAAGGTAGATTACGCTATCCACATTGATGGAACGAGTAAGGTTTTCCATGTTAATATGCTACAGAGATTTTATGAGAGACCACAGTATCTGTGTGCACAGACAAGACCAGAGGAGACTGTCTTCTCTACTGCTTGTACGGGGGTCGTAGACCAGTTGGACTGTGACGTAAGCGACACCGAGGCACAGGAAGAGTTACAAATTCAATTGCCGGAGTTAACTCCGACACAAGGTTACAGGGACGTAAAAATTAACCCTGACCTTACGAGTTCAAGGAGTAGGGAACTTGAGACCCTGTTAGCGTCATTTCCGGATGTTGTTACGGATTTGCCGGGTCGCACTACGGTGATCCAGCACCAAATAAAGTTGACTTCGGATAAGCCAGTATTTCTTAGACCGTATCCGCTGCCTTTTTCTTCGAGAGATAGAGTCATAAAGGAAGTTGAGTCAATGTTGAAGTTAGATGTGATAGAACCATCAACATCGCCGTATTCATCACCCATCGTCCTCGTGAAAAAACTTGATGGATCGGTGCGGTTCTGTATTGATTTTCGAAGACTGAACACTATTACGGTAGGCGATAGGGAGCCTATTCCGTTTCAGGAGGAATTAATAGCTTCATTGGCCGGGTCCACGTGGTTTTCGAAGATAGATTTAACGAAAGGTTATTGGGAAATCCCGCTTACTGAGGAATCTAAACAATACACGGCGTTCCAAACGCCCATTGGATTATTCCAATTTAAGGTCATGCCATTTGGGTTGGTAAACGCGCCAGCGACGTTTGCACGATTAATGAGATTAGTGTTGAAGGACATACCTAATGTCGTGTCATTCTTTGATGATATAGCATGCCATACGTCGACATGGTCTGATCATATTCAGACACTAACAGTAATTTTTCAACGATTACGTCATTTTGGGTTAACTGCTAAACCCGCAAAGATGGATTTGGCATGTCCAGAGATAGTATTCTTAGGACATATTGTGGGTAGAGGTGTTCAGAGACCTGAAGTAACAAAAATTGACAAGTTAGTAGGATTGCAAATCCCTAAAACAAAGAAACAAGTCAGAAGCTTAGTGGGAATTTTAAATTATTACAGAAAGTTCATTCCAAATTTTTCCTCCTTGTCATCTTCTCTTACTGACCTTACTAAGAAGGGACAACCCGATAAGGTCCAGTGGACGTCTGAATGTCAGACAGCATTTGATAATTTGGTGACAGCGTTATCATCGTCACCCATTCTGATATTACCCGATTTTCGATCTAATTTTATCCTCAGAACGGATGCGTCGGACTCTGGTGTCGGCGCTTGTCTTCTACAGGAGAAGAACGAATGTCTCCATCCTGTATGTTATGTCAGTAGGAAGTTATTGCAGAGAGAAAGAAAGTATTCTGTGATAGAGCGTGAGTGTCTTGCCATTGTGTGGTCCGTCCAGAAATTGGGACGTTATCTCATGGGACGAGAATTTTGTATCCAGACAGACCACAAGCCACTGACATTTTTGTCGAAGAATCGTTCGTCCAGCCCACGCTTGTCTAGATGGGCATTGGCTTTGCAGCCGTATACCTTCGTTATTCAACCAATTCCAGGAACCAGCAATCATATCGCCGACTACCTTAGTCGAGCCTAGGGCAAGATTTCAGGAGCTTATACATCGGAGGACAGGAACATTGACAGGATCTGTGTGAATGAGTCGACTTTAAAATATTGACATTATAAATATGATATGAAGAATGGTTGATAGGTTGAATGGTTTTTGAATCTGTATTAAGTATTGTTGTTAGTTAGCTATTCATGATGTGACACATATATGCATATTGCAGGGCATATTGATCCCCATATTTTCCCCTGATTTCGGTATTTTATATACTAGGGGAACTGCTAGGTTTTTTTTTTAGTGTAGGTATTGCTCACGCTCACTCGTTGACAGTCATCTTGATGCGATTTGAAATTAATTGCATTAATTTTTTTGGGGTGGGGGATGATGTCACGAGTGGAGTGAGTGCAATTAAGGGGATTGCTACAGAGCGGGTGTAGAGTAAGAAGGGCTCACAGTAGACAGCAAGTTAAGCGTGCTGTTGTGAGTAGTGGGGGGGGGGGGGTCTGAAGGAGGCGAAAGCGCTGTATAACTATCACTGCAAGTTAGAAGGTCCTACGGAGCGGACCTGTGAATAAGAGCCCATCGGGCGGACATAAAGGGAGCAGTCGAGAAGACTAGTGAGAGAGTCTTTCCAGTAATGACTGGTATGTAGAACGTTGATTGATTATTATGATTGATGTATTATATTATATTCGTCTATTACCATGATGTAAATAAGTATATGTGAGGAATGTGGAAGTCCTTGATATTGGATATAGCAATGTGCGCCATGAGCGATAGATGAAAGTGAGTTCATGGATTTGTAGCGCGAGTGAGTAGTGTGTACTCCGATGGAGGTGTGTTACCGTAAGATGTGTGGTGAGTGAAAGGTGAACTAGTGTGTGTACGCTTCATGGATTGTAAGGAGAGGTGGAGTGAATAGAAATGGTAGGGTATTATACCAATGTAATGTTATTCTTGTAGGTGTCGAGGACGGGCCGCAGAGCCACCTCGATGAGCACAGGGGATAGGCCAGCATAGGGCCGGAGGCCACACATAGGCCAGAAGTGAGGCTGTCAGTGCAGGACAGGAGAAGCACATAAAGTCGTGGCAGTCAGGCCACGGACAGGGACGTAGATATGAGAGTGAATGAGATACTATATTATTGCCATGATGAGGGGCAAGTGAACTGATAAGTTGTATGACGATAGGAAGGTGATATTGAGAGACTGCGGTGCCAGTAAATTATTAATGTGCTATTAAGACCCTGAGGGGAGAGGCTGAGGCCGAAGTGCCTTTAGGAGTAACTACCGGATTGTGGATCCGAGGGAGAGTGTGTGTGAGAATAAGGCCGTTGTACGGCAGTTCATTTCAATAATATAATGTATGTAATTGCGCTATTATATGTATAATTATGTTTAATAAATGTGTGAGTCTGATGGGTTGTTTTGTTAAGTGTTAAACTTGTTTGTTCGTGATTGTCGTCCTGTCATAAACTATTACATCTCCCAGTCTGGGATTTGTGACAGTGTGCACCGAAAATTTTCAGGAAGTGATGATGTCATAAAAACCTACGTCATGTCAATGAGCCTAGTGAAAATTGGGG
Source organism: Onchidella celtica (assembly GCA_963931925.1). Taxonomy (NCBI): domain Eukaryota; kingdom Metazoa; phylum Mollusca; class Gastropoda; order Systellommatophora; family Onchidiidae; genus Onchidella; species Onchidella celtica. The sequence continues at coordinate 19,336,114 of OZ007582.1, forward strand.
AAACAATAAATTTCCAGTAAAAAAAAAGTACACCAATTTGAGACTTCTATTAAAAACTGTGCACTCTTACATCCATTCTGATGCACCATATAAAATTTGAAGTCTGAGTGTTGAGCGGTTCAGACGCCTTTTGCAATGAAAAATCTCAAGTCCACAAATATATATAGTATAGATATAGATTTATCTATGCCTTTTCGTAAAGTTAGAGGAGTATGGAAGACCGAACTAGCAAAAAGATATCGACATAATATACAATTTTTGCCAACTTTGACCGTTGATAACTTTTAAAAGTTACCGATCTGAAACTGCTATCACATAATCCGCCTTCTACTAACCAAGATCTATCGTTCGGCACTGGTGTCAATTTGCCCCCGTGACTGGATCTCTTGGGATATGCCAGCGTATACACTAAGTTCATAGTAATAATTTATTGTTATTGAAAGATAGAACAAACAAAAAAATACATGTAATGATAAGTATTGTCACATTGTGTCCTCATTTGAATACATACATGTCGTGTTTACGAATCAGTGGCGTATCTAACGTTTGGCGGGTATGTCACGTGCTCTCGGCGCCACTTGTAGGGGGGACACCACTGAGCATTTTCTTTTATAGTTAGACAAGACTTCCTGGGATAATGTTAACAATATTCTACAGACGTGAGGAAAGTACAATAATTGTAATTTTATGTAGTGCCATGATTTGTTAATTAAAAGATTTTAACTATCTTGGCTTGTATTTTTTAACTGATATTATGGTAAAAATTATCTCAAAGACGGGTGTTACATATTTGGACAGGGGCGTAATTTTAGTGTTTGCCATGGGCGATATTTTCTGCAGATACGCCCATGATACGAACTACTTCCCCGTGTTGTTTTCTTTTGTTTTGTTGGAACACAGCAGGCCAGCAGGGAACTTAGATGGAAAATAGAAAATGCCTAGCGTGAAAATCGCATATATATATATTATTTAAAAGATAGAAATGCTCGCGCGGTTTCATAGTTTTTACAATGAGGTAGATAGACAGCACGCGTTTTATTTTCTTCGCATTTTTTCTTTAGTCCTAGATTTGTTTTAACAGGACCAAATACACTACAAACTGTAAGGCTTGGAATGTTTTGGCTGATGCTTGAATTCTGCCCCACTGTGGCTGACAGAGCCTGCCCAGGTCTTCAGTCTCGTGTGAAATAGGAGGTGTGGCCCTAAATGGGACAAATCGGGGAAGATAAAAACCAAAGAAACTTTCAGTTTAATCATAATACGTGTACATATTTAATGATCCGTTGGTGCTTGCTTTTTCACTGGTGATAGGATGAAATTAGATCGAGGGGTCATTTTAACCACATGGGTTATCAAATCAACAGGGATTTTCATCATGCATTTTTTATAATTGAAATTGAGATTGGTTTGTGGCGCGGGGGGAGGGGGGGGACACTCATCAGTACGTCTGTGATGACAGGAAACTAACCTGAAACGAACGAAGTATGTGGAAATAATTGTTATGGATTCCAGCCACGCCCTGGGGGCTCTGTGACGTGGTGACCTGGTAAGCTCTCTGAGGCAAGGAAAGGGGAGATAATTAATATTGTACAGGTACCTGAATATAGTGCCCATCGCATGGCCATAAACGTAAGTACCTACACTGCCATAGATTTACTAGTAGTAAATCTATGTACACTGCAGTATAATTCCTAGTATCTGCCACCGTATTTTTCTTGCCAGGTAGAAAATGATGTGATAGGCTGCTTTTGACTGTCTGAGCCATGGATGGTCATATCAGAGAGATTGGATAGAGTGTAGGGAGCTCTGTCCAGTCTCTCTGGTCATATTGAGTTTGAGTTTGCAAGTTGGATCTTAGAATTATATAGGAATGCTTGGCTAGTTAGCAAGGCCTACTGGATAGACAGGCCGTGCACCCGAGAAAAGCAGGTCAATTTGGTAGGCTGGCCTAACCAGCCAGCCGTGTAACTGACCCGCTGACCGGCACTTACATACAGTAGTTAACTGCACGCGCGTGGATGCATTGTCCGAGTGTCTGATGTTTCTCTCATAACCGTTTATGCAAAACCTGTGCTTTTGTGGATTTAAATAACTTTATTGATTTTTGGTAAGTAGTCTGATTACCGACAATTATAAAAACGAGACCAATTAAAAGCTCAATGTGACTGTTTTTTTTTCAAGAATAACATAAGACGAAGTTGTGCATAATATCTCGCTTCTGCTTGTCATCGTAAAGGGAACCGCGAATCACGAATGTGCTTTGTCTACTGTGGCACCGTTGATTAAATTTAGAAATGGTCTTAGTTGTCGGTAATGAGAATACTTTCTTTTAAAATGATTTATGTGCATAATTATTTCTAGGTTATAAAATAGCGAATTTTATATGATATTCTGACTGTGTGGATTTCACGGAATGTAAAAGAGTTCGTTGTTTTAATGACTGTGACTGTGAGTGTTAGAAGCAAGCAACAAAGGAGTTAGTTGTGATTTGACTCGAAGCAACAAGTGAGTAGTGAGTGGTCTAGTAAAATAAATATGGGACGGAAATGCTCCGTATATGGCTGCAAGGCTGGCTACGACAGCCAGCAAAAGGACGATAAAAAAGTAACCGTGTATGGGTTTCCAAAAGGCACAGATGAGCGCCGCAACTGGATCTCTAGCTTACCAAATAAACTTTCTTTTGAAAGTGTGATTGACTATATGGGTGTATGTGCCCTTCACTGGCCCCCTAACGTTAATTTGATTCGGCGTGGCAAGTATCTTGTGCCGGCCGTATCACCGTCAGTGTTTGAAAATGTGCCTCCTTCTTGCATACCTCCCCGTCCCAGTAATCCTCGGCCAACAACAAAATCTACGAGTGATCGCAGAACAATGGATATTGATGAAATGAATACTTTCCGGGAACAGGACTCGTTTGCAACAGCTTCTTTTTTGACAATCCTTCAAGCAAAATTACAGCTTTGTGGCCTTGTCGGTTGTGACACTGAGAAAAAGAGATTTGTGCTGATGAGTAAGGACAGACAAGGGCCAGTTCTCGCATTTTCTATATATTTTCAACTTGTTTCAGCAGACGATAACACACAGTTCACACGAAGCATACATTTTGATGCGTACCAAAGCCTGAAGCAAATATTTCACCCGTTATTTCCTAAGGGACACATCACCTCTTGGAGCCAGTTGGACGAGCTCCTCCGATATGTGGCGACAATTCCTGAAGACGCCTCTATTGACGACAAAAAAGAGGAATTTATTCAGCGGCAAATAAATCTACTAAATGCAGCAAAAATCTCTCGCCTCTATAGTGCAGATGATCTTTGCCTTGCCTTTTCATGGTACGCGAGATCGCGCGCTCTCTACTCCGAACTAAGGCAACACCTCCAGCTACCTTCAATAACAACGCTTCGAAAGATAACACGTGCGGCAAAAAACACAGATGACAGTGTTTTTTTCAAAAATATATTTAATGGGCAGGAGGAGAGAAGCAGAGGATGCATCATCCTAGTTGACGAGGTTTATGTAAAAGCTTCGTTGACTTACAGTGGAGGGGTGATGTTTGGCCATGCTGTGGATGACCCTACACAAAAAGCCACGACACTCTTGTGTATTATGGTCAAATGCCTGTTCGGGTCGCAAAAATTCGTTGCCAAATTGTTGCCATGTTGTGCCCTTACAGCAGAATTTCAGTTTGAGAATGTTCGAAATGTAATAACATCTTTGGAAAACTGTGGTGTTAGGGTGCTTGCAATTATAAATGATAATAATCGTTTAAACCAAGCTTTTTAAAAAAAGTTTACTCCCTTCAACCCGACAGCGAAATGGGTCGTTCGTTCATTAAACGACCCGTCACAGCCTTTATTTTTAATGTACGACCCTGTGCACATTTTGAAAAACATCCGAAATAACTGGATTACTGATAAAACCCAAACTTTAAAGTTTCCAGTGTTAGGGTCATCAGCTGGTGAGTTTAAATTAGCCAGGTGGTCAGACTTGAAGGAGCTGTTTGGGAAGGAGGCACAGTCGCTTGTAAAGTTATCCAAGCTGACAAAAGCAAGCGTATATCCCACAAGGGTTGAGAGGCAGAAAGTATCGCTCGCACTGAGTGTATTCTCGGACGAAACAAGTTCAGCCTTAAAAACCTCTGAACACAGCAATGATTCTTGGAAAGACTCTGCAGTTTTCATCGATCAGGTTATTAAGCTGTGGAAGCTATTAAACTGCAAAACACCTAATCAGAAAATCCACCTGAAAGACCCCGATCGCCTCGCAATCAATTCAGCTGAGGACGGCGTGAAAGGTTTTCAACTTTTACAAGACTGGGCATCTTTAGCTGCTGCCATGCGACCAACTGGAGTGAGACTGGCCTGTTTTACCAAAGACACTTCCGAAGCCTTAGAATGGACATGCAAGTGTGTAACCGACCTCTGTCGTTATCTCTTGTCTACCCCGTCACCCTACAGACACTCATACGTGTGCATAGGTTTCTTTCAACAAGATGACTTAGAAAGGCACTTTGCACACTTTCGAAGATCCGCAGGGTGCAATTTTTATATTACAGTGCAGGAGGTACTCAGCACCCATACAATAGATAAGGCAAAGCTTATGCTTCAACACGCTCCACTGGATTACACAACTCAAAACACCAACCATAAATGTGACCACTGCGACAAAGGACTCACAGATGGAGAGTTTCTTCTCTTAGATGACATGGCAGAGAGTGATATGGTGCAGAATATATCACCAGATGAAAAAATGGCTCTTTTTTATATTGCTGGCTATGTCGCCTCTAAACACAAAGAATTAGCAGGAGAAGCTGCCAATACTCACCCGGAGGCTTTCATGGAATCTTTGAACCGCGGAGGATTATCGTATCCAAGTGAAAAGTTTTACAATTTCGTTCTCCTTGGTTATTGTTTCTATGTAAACACGACAGAGCACAACTGCTGCAACAGGATAGTTTCGATTTATGGCAATTTCTGCAAAGCTTTTAATCTGGATTATATGAATGTGTCCAAGGCAGCCCTTCGCCGTATTGCAAACATATTCATGAAGAGGTACGCACAGCAAAATGCAGCAGAGCATGGCCCCAAACAAAGGAAAATAGCAAAATTATCATCCCAATCAAGCTAACTATTTTAAAGGTTAGTGTGCATCGTTGTGGTGGTTGTGTATTGAAAATGATAAACATTGTGATTCGTTCTAAAAAGACTAATACAGATGTTTTGGTTGTTGTTAGAAAAGTACTATTTGTTTTGACCGTCGCTTTTAAAAGTAATATTCGGGTTGCTGTTCTAACACTATGTCGTCTACTAATTATACTAACCCACCCCCCCCCCCCCCGTTCCTGTTCTTTAGTCCGCTGTCTCTGTATTATGCCCACCATTCCGACTATTCTATATGCCTATGACTCCGCATGTTTGCTTAGAATTCTAAGTTAATACTAAAGAAAAAACAAAAAAAGAAAGAAAGAAAGAGAGAACGAAAGAAAGAACGAAAGAAAGAAAGGTTCTTCTACGTTATTAGAGGGAGGTGCTGTGGCCTGCTGACCATCACAATTAAATGCGTAATCTCTCAGTGCACGGCTGGCTGGTTAGGCCAGCCTATCAAATTGACCTACTTTTCTCGGGTGCACGGCCTGTCTATCTAGTAGGCCTTGCTAGTTAGCCATAGTGACCTATTCATTGAAGAAATAGCCAAAATTTTCAGTCTTTGGCTAGAAAAATCTATTTGAGTATTTTGGTTACATTATGGCGGGAAAAAATTTTCATGTTTTTTTTTTTTCTTGTTCTTTTTGCACAACACTGTTGTCATCATCGCCCTCGATTTCATTGTCAACAACCACATTATCCTGATTGCCAAGTCAAGTACAGTTGTGATCAATTAAGTTACGATTTTGTACACTTTGCAGCCTTTGCGTAAATTTATCTTAGAATTTTACTACATTGTATGATTGTATAGGCATTTCGTTACTGTACATACATGCACTATAGTAGGCCTACATATAAGGCTACCTCACGGTGTCAGGGCTGGATTAACCATAAAGCAAAATAAGCACGTTCATACTGCTCAGGGCATAAAGTGGTAAGGGGGCACCACAGAAAGAGGAAAGGGAGTATCGCATACAGTTTCTCGGGTACCAGATTTACCATGGTTCAGCTGAACTAGGGCCCGTATTTTATGTCTTGCAGATAAAAACGGCACATCGTGGTCCAGTTTTCTTTCTCAGTGTGCTTCAAAATGTTCTAACTTGAAGAATAAAACAATTATCCCTTTCAATCTCTCCAGCAGTTTCCGATTTATCACTGTTTCAGGTGCGGGCCTTGTCTTACATTTACAGTGTCTATTATGTTTATAAGCGTTTAGATGGGTTTTCATGTGTACAGAACTTCTTCAACCTTCTATTGAGTTTTAGCACCATGTCAGTTTTGACAATGTCCTGCCAACCAATGGAAGGGGAAAATGGCACAAGGCTGGGCTGTGCTTAGGGCATCAGTTACCTTAATCCGGCCCTGCTCACGGTCCATACTCTGAAATTCGGCTGTATTCGGTTACGGCAGGCCTATTTATTTCCTCGCAATTTATTCATGCTTCTACTTAATGTGAATCGTTTATATCCGTATGTTTTTACGTTGCCATGCTGGCTGATGCACACAGATACCCAATAATTTGTACGCTTTTACAGCAACAAGTCTTGGTGTAATGATCCGTAAAATGATGCAGTGATTGATAAAATTCAATGATTTACGTTGTAGTTGACACAACCCGCAGTTCTCCGATGTGATGTAATTTAATGCATGTAGGCCTATAGGGCCACATTGCGTATTGCCTGGACTTAAACCTTGGGTTTTGCAATCAGCGAATAAGGAGATGCAGTGAGTTTTATACAAAATGTGAAAACAGAAGTTTTAACGCGTGAATCATGACTCACTCCAGCAAGTAGCAGTACTACTCTGCAGGTTTTCAATGTGGAGCTTTGCAGTGGAGAGAACAGTAATTTAGAACAGTATTGTTGATGAATCTTTGTGTGAGTACCCGGTATAATAATAATTATGTTGGGGTGATTGGCTGTAAACTCAGGAATCGTCATAAACTGTTGCTAAGCAACCACCGCAGTACTGGAAAAGATCAGAATGAGTTATTCAGACCTCCGATTTAAAAGAAAAAGGAGGGGGGGGGGAGGGGGAGGGGTTTACCAGACAGTTCACTTTAAAAAATAATATAAAACCCCGAGAAGCATGGAGGGTGCGCTATAATAGTAATGACATTATTTTTGGCTGTCGTGCAGTTCATTGTTCATTGTAAGCTTTCGTTAACATAAATGTTATTTTAAAAAATATGCTCACGGGATGACAAAGACCAGCACAAAATGGTGAAATGAATACATAGTAAATACAGTAAATTTAAAGCAGGGAAAATAGCGCCCATGGCAAGCACTGAAATAGCGCCCCTGTCTCACCCCTATCTACTTCTAGACGACGTTATCATAATACCAGCTCAAAATATACATGTAATTCAAGCTCGTTCATCTTTTAGTTGACAAATTATGGCACTGTGTGAAGATTTTTTAAAAATTGTAACTGCACATCTGAAGAAAATTATTTTTTCACAATCCGAGATAGCTTGTCTGACTTGAACAGTACATTGTGTAAATGCTCAGTGGCGCCAAGGGCATGTGCCATAGATACGCCACTGATTTAATAATACAAATGTAAAAGTGTAAGATGGTCAGAGGTATGGCGTGCTCTCTCTCGCACAAACATGTACATGTATTTGAACTGTGACATTATTCTATATTTTGAGAGACTGGGGATTGTTTTTACCCCCCCCCCCCCGAGTGGTGGCTAAATAATACTTCCCTTATCTAAAATTTAAAAAACAACAACAAAAAACTGCGTCATTTCTAGTTAGATTGACTGTTTCAAATACAAGTATGTGAACAAATTCCTCAGACGTGTCCACACCTTGTTACTTGTACGTATGCACCCCAAGAGTTTTGCGCCAAAGGCGCGTACGTATACACACCTATCGCTAACCCCGTCCTTATACTCAACCCAAATTTTTACCGAATCCCTAACCCTGTCCCTATCAACCAAAAAACGGGAGAAAATCTGAAAGAATAATTTTAAGGCTGCTGTTAGGACTATCTCGGGAGGAGCTCTCTAGCTCTGGAGTCACAAAAGGCTTTAAAATACGTACCCCTGATGCAAAAAAAACCTTACGGGAAGTACGTCCTTGTAACAACATTCCTATAAAAATGAATGAGGTGTGAGAGGATGAACGACTTTCTATTTTTAATGTGCTTTCATGGTAACTCTGGTGCGTGAGTGAGGGACGGCCACTCATAGTAGTTTATGGACACTTGGCCGAGTGCCATTAATTGGATTATTTCCCTTGTAATACTAGCGCGGGACCCGTTATTCACATCACGGTGAAAAGCGCGCATTTTGATTGGTCAGTTGGAAATGTTGACCACCGGGCTTCCAACTCTTATATCATGGCTTTAAGTTTCTTACAACTCGCTCCTTCGTTGTTATCCACTGACAGAAAGACGGGAACCCGAATTCATTGTTGAGAGTAGGCAATACCCTATCGGTACAAAATAGGTACTCATGATAACGTTTGTTATCAATGGAGATACGTCGTATTAATGGACGAAAGTATCCCGCACAAAATTGTCGAATGTTGTTAGTCCTGACACTTTGAAAATTTATATTAAAACTATTACCGGGTTTCTGGTATAAGTAGTCAGTTAGAATTTTAGCAGCAAGTTTCTACTTTATAATGGTACCAATTTCGTTGTACTTTGATGCACGTGTCCTATTGAAATAATTAATAAGAGGATCTCGGATTTAAAGTAAACCACGAGTTAGACGCATGTTATCCCCGATAAATCCAACCTGGGTCAAATTTATTCAATTATTGCTGGAGGGGACGTTAGAGTAATTTCTGCAGTTTACTGGGATACCTAATTGACTTTTGTGTGCACCCTTTTAACCGTACTGTAAATTCGATTGTGTTAGGACCCTAACCGGTTATGTTGTTCGGCTGGACTCAATGTCCGAGCCTTTCACTTGTGCAACACGGGCTACGTAATAGCTCTCCCGGACGTCCGCGCGGGCTCATAAATAAGATGCGAGTTCGAGTGGTCAGCACACTCCATCATAGACGCGGAGACAAGAGCCGACAGCACAGTGAACCCACCCAGCAACCCGGGCCCGTAGCAGCTCAGAGGCCTGCCGACGCTTGCCATCGCCACCCCGCCCCATAAGGCATGTAGCGGTAGCGCAGGACCCGGAGAGACTTTGGGTAAGTTGGAGACTATTATATTAGAAGTGACTTTAATTTGCGCACCCCCCCCCCCTTTCTTGGATGCCACGTAGAGAATGCTGATCTACAGAGACCATTATGAGTCCGGCTCAACGGTAATTGCCATTGTCATTAGACGTGTAAGATGCGCGATGCAGCGCAGTGTCTTGATATTGTGACTTTATTGTCAAAGTTAACGTTTGCGGTGCTAGATGATAATGATGGCTCGCTAACCAAGCTATCACGATTTGCTTGTGTGCAAATATATAGTGTATGTGTAGCATTGCCCTGTTGTGGTAGGCAGTGAGGATTTCCTGACATGTTAATGTGGATGGCTTATGTTATAGCGAGCGACACTACACACTTGATTGTATTACGGGTATTTGTGTACCTTGCCAGTACCACTATGCTATAGAGAGCAGTGTGATTGTGATTGCGTGTTTAGTGTTTAAGATGAGTAATTAATTACATGTATTGGAGATGTATAATATTAGTTGGGCCTCACATGGGTGAGCCCCAGGATTGTTCTATGTGCGGCGGTGGATGAACAATGTTTCAGTGAGTCTACACATGTTGCAATGAGTCTCGCCGACATATATATATATATATCATGTGCATGTATTATAGTTATCCAGATGTATTATGCTTCTATGAGTTTCGTAAGTGTGTGAAGGACAGTTTCATTTTAAGGAATGTACACATTACTTTATGTATCTAGTGGTGTGTCATACACATGTTAGCCTGGCGGCATAGCTCCGCGGCTAAGGTCAAAGGGCATGACCCTTCAGTATCGATTGGGAAGGGAAGTAACCAATACAATAGCCCTGGGGCGGGTTAGTACTAATAATGGGAGTGGGCCTATGAGGATGGCCTGCATTGGGATGCAGCGTCTGTGTTATGGACGGTCAGTGGGCCATGTTGGCCACTGCGTTATTATTTTATGGAATGGCCACTCTGGATGTGCTGTACACCGGCTCAGTGGAGCGAAACTATTGTGTTCTTGCCCCTTCATTTATGTCCGTCATACTTTGATTAGTACATTAATTAGTTTATGTTGCCAGTGTACTAGGAAACTCCTTGTGTATATGATATAGCCACTTGTAGTTGTTATTCATTAACCTTAGCGCTATTTTATTCCATGCATACATATCCAGTTGGTTATTGCTTAAATTCTATATTAGGTTGTTGTTGTTTGATTTAATACTTAATACTATTACTATGTATGTCCACCATTGATTGCCTGATTAATGTTGTCATTATATCCTAATCATATTTTTGTCTTTTTCTCTTGTTCCAGCTTATGGCTGGTTGGGCTTCTTTTTCTGGGTTTCTTTTTTCTTTTTCTTGGTAGGGTTTTTCCTATGCCTTTTTGGTAGCGATACCTTTGTTAGGCTTTTGAATAAATAAGATTGCCAGCAGAACCCTGTGTTTGTTAATCCTGTGTATCCTTAAGGGAGTTACTATTGAACCCACGCAGTAACCACATTACCCACTCGTAGTTCATCCAACAGAGGTGCCCAAACAGTCCCAACTGTAAATCTCTAAACCTCACAACAAAGATTGGTCTTGTCAATTTCAAATTGCGTTAGTGGCTGGGAAATCTTTAAAAAAAATAATTTATTACATCATATTGTAATTACTATCTACCTTGTGTTAAACGTACATACATAATATGTATTTTTATTGATGTTGCTCTTCCCCCTAAAAAGCTGCAATCACATACCGGTACATATATATAGGCTAGGCCTATAGGTCCCTTGTCCCCAGTCCGATGATATGCATTGTGTAAATATCACAAGTCTTGTTACATGTACTGGTCTGAGCATTCGAATGCTGAGGTAGGCCTACAACTAGGTATGTACTTGTACATGCATGTCAAAAGATATTACACGTACATGTAGGTGCAATCTCATGGTTCGTGTCTCAACACTGATCTCTTACATTATTTTCCTCTTTTCAATAGCTGTTAAAGGGAAATAACTCCGTAACTTACAATACGGAAGACCGTAAAAATGAAACGTTTATCTCTCTTCCTAATGAGTTCGGCAACTGATGCCGTCGGTGTCAAGCAAGCCCTCATTGACTTTAAATGTCGTTTGCTTGTTTCTAAAATCATGTAATACTGTTATCGCGTAATACATAATAGTCTCTATTAATAACTTATGTGTCCAAATTGATGTAGTGGCTACTCGGGTATAATAAATTTCCTAATAAATATTTATCATGTACAAACACCGGCACAGAATGTGTGTAGGCCTACTCTACGTGTCTATGTCTCTAAGAGAGCAGTGATCAACTTGTCTTACTTTGTGTGATGGTGGTAATTTTCGGCCCATACACTCGTGAATTTGAGTGTGTTGTGGACATACTACTCATGTACCACTTACTGCATAATGTAATACATGACATTTTGTTCAGTTTTTCTTTTTCATCGGCCCATTCTTAATTTGTCAATAGCTTTTTTGGTTTTTACATTAATTACATGTATTTTTTTTTCCCCTACAGAGTGGGCAATATTGAAACATGATACACTACATCTACAGTAAACTGGTGTGCGCTATAATTTCCCTCTGGTTAATCAAAGGACCAAAGTGGACTTATTTGTTTCCATTTCTTTTCCTTAGATAATAGAATAGATTATAAATAGAAAGTGCAGTGTCTTCATGAAAACATCTCATTTGAAAACTGCATGCATTTTCAAAGTGTGTTTTCTATTACTATTGATTCTTTCCCCTCACTAAAAACAACCCCAAAAAAATTCAATATTGTTCTTGATTGTCTACAATGACTTCACTTATCAAGTGGCCACCTTTGTACTTGATGTATTCTGCTGCATAGTGCATTATTCATCATTATCAATAGTTCATTAGTTGTTTCATAGTTGTTGCTAAGTTTCGTAAGAATTGCACGTTGTGTGTACATTGTACTATAAATATGTATTACTTGTATTATATTGTCACAAAAATCTATGCCCCAATTTTAAGATAATTTGAGAATGTCAATTTGGTGAAACTAAACTTGCAATGGGATGCATTGTGCATGTAGGCCTACATGTATAAATTTTATATTATTATTATCAATATACATGTATATATGCACATGGTTCTCCATTTGATCCTCCATCTCACATACTGGCGTATTGATCAGGTTGGTGGTTTTGATTTTGACCACCCAATCATTTGGCTTGGGGTGAGATCTAGACTCTCAGTACTCTCACAAAAGTGACATTATAATTATTATATTATCAATCAATATCTTTCAGCAACTGTTTTTGACATACATGTATATGCTTGTCTGTAAGAAATCTCTCACAAAAGCTTTGAAATGCTCACCTATAGTGGGAAAATCTGTTAATGATTGGTATGCTAAAATGTGAGATGGATAACTAACATTAACAATATTAATTACATGCATGTATTTTTTTGTTAAGAGGGACAGCAAAGAATACATCTGACGTGAAAATGCGTGTCGTAAGAGGCGACTAAAGGTGCAAAGGTCCTGGTCTCCCGAAGGACAATGGACAAAGCCGAAAGGACTCCACTGGCCCGACTGCTCCTTCATCAAACAAGTCACTCCGGATTGCGTCGTGGAATGTCCGCTCCATGTATGAAGCAGGAAAGAGTGCCCAGGTTACAATGGAGATGAGGCGATACAGACTGCACATACTTGGAGTTAGCGAGACCCGCTGGATACAGTCCGGACTGAAACAACTTAATTCTGGGGAAAAGATTTTGTATTCTGGAAGGGAAGACAAAAAGCATACAGAAGGGGTAGCGATCATCTTGAGCAAGCACGCCCAGAGGTCACTGAGGGGATGGGAACCCTACGGAAGGAGAATTATATTGGCATCATTTACTACAAAGAACAAGAACATCAACATGAACATTGTGCAGATATACGCCCCAACAAATGAAGCAACCGATGAGGACAAGGACGATTTCTACAACCAGCTTCAGGAAATAGTTGACACATTGCCAAGAAAAGATGTGAACATTATAATGGGAGACGCCAATGCCAAGATAGGACAGGACAATACAGGGTATGAGGACATTATGGGGTGCAATGGTTTGGGACAAATGAATGAGAATGGAGAGCGGTTTGCAAGTTTCTGCGCATTTAACAGCTATGTGATTGGAGGTTCAGTATTCCCACACAAGAGGATCCATAAGGCCACTTGGATTTCACCGGATGGAGTAACTGAAAACCAGATTGACCACTTTTGCATCACCCGACGATTCAGACGCTCACTGGAGGATGTCATAGTACAGAGAGGAGCTGATGTTGGATCTGACCATCACATGCTGCTGGCAAGACTCAAACTCCGCCTCAAGAAACAAGGTACCAAAGCAGGAACAAAGAGGAGAAAGTTTCAAGTGAGCCTACTGGATGGAGACAAGAAGGAAGAGTTCCAGCTGACACTGAGGAATAGATTCAAACACCTTGTTGACCTCGAAGAGCCAGTAGATTTGGAGACTCACTGGGCTAAGGTAAAAGGAGTATTTACATCGACATGTCAGGATGTTCTTGGGGAAAAGAAAGTGGAACACAAGGAATGGATCAGTCAAAAATCACTGGACTTGATAAGGATAAGAAGAGACCTAAAAGAACAGGTAAATGCAAGTCGTACAAGAAGCTCAAGAGTTGGTAACCAGGAAGAGTACCGAGCATCAGCTAAAGAGGTCAAAAAATCAATTAAAAAAGACAAAGAGGAGTTCATAGGAATGTTAGCAGAGAAAGCAGAGAAGGCAGCAACAGGAGGACACACGAGGATCCTCTACCAGACTACAAAGACTCTTGCTGGAAAATATGGAAAACCGGAAGTTCCTGTCAAGGATTACAACAGGAAGGCTATTTTTGGAAAGGAAGCTCAGGCAAAAAGATGGATAGAACATTTTAGTAGCCTCTTGAACAGACCTCCACCAAGCAACCCACCCGACATTCTACCCGCAAGAAATGATTTACCGATCAGTTGCGACCCTCCGACTAAAGCAGAGATTAATGATGCCATAAAGCAGTTAAATCGAGGCAAGGCAGCTGGACCAGACCAGATCCCACCAGAGGCGCTGAAGGCAGATGCTGCTGGGGCTGCAGAGGGTCTGCACTCACTATTCTCGAGGATTTGGATCGGAGGCAAGTTTCCAAAGGACTGGAGGGAAGGACACCTCGTGAAGCTTCCAAAAAAAGGGGACCTCAGCAATTGTAGTAACTACAGAGGAATCGCACTTCTCTCCATCCCAGGAAAGATTTTCAATCGGATTATTCTCAAGCGAATACAGAATGCAACAGACCCAAAACTTCGTGAGGAGCAAGCTGGTTTCAGGAGTAATCGATCAACCACCGACCAGATCGCCACGCTGAGAATTATAGTAGAGCAGTCGCTAGAGTGGAACTCCCAACTGATAGTGAACTTCCTTGACTACGAGAAGGCCTTTGATAGCATCGATAGAGAAACGCTGTGGAGAATATTGAGACATTATGGAATCCCAGAGAAGATGGTGAATCTTATCAAGAGCATGTACGAGGGGACAAGTTGCAGAGTTGTACACGATGGTGAGCTTACTGACAGCTTTGATATCAAGACTGGTGTTAGGCAGGGTTGTTTGCTGTCCCCATCTCTGTTTATTCTGGTGATTGATTGGCTTATGAAAGAAACCACCAATGGAGGAAGAAATGGCATACAATGGACCCCATGGACACAGCTGGACGATCTAGATTTTGCAGATGACTTGGCACTATTGTCGCACACACACGACCAGATGCAAGCAAAGACTACAGCTCTAAACAAAATTTCAGAATCTATCGGATTGAGGATACATCCTGCGAAGTCGAAGGTCCTAAAAATTGTTGCACCCCCAAGCGAACAAGTCAAAGTAGGAGATCAACCACTGGAAGATGTAGAGTCCTTCTGCTATGTTGGTAGTATCATTGACAATAAGGGAGGAACAGAGGCAGAAGTCAAAGCACGAATTGGAAAGGCACAGGCAGCTTTCACGTCCTTAAGCAAGATTTGGAGAACCAAGGATATATCTCTAAAAACAAAGCTGAGGATATTCAACTCGAACGTGAAGTCAGTCCTGTTGTATGGATGTGAGACTTGGAATGCGTCCCAGGCCTGCATAAAGAGAATCCAAGTTTTCATCAACAGATGTTTGAGGAAGCTACTTAAGATCAGATGGACAGACAAGGTCAGCAATGAAATTGTTTGGAAAAGAACAAGACAGAGCCCAGTCAGAGAGGAAATTGGTAGGAGGCGATGGAGATGGATCGGCCACACTCTCAGGAGGCCAGGAAACAGCATCGCGAAGAAGGTATTGGATTGGAATCCCCAGGGCAAGAGATCAAGAGGAAGGCCGCGCGGAACGTGGAGAAGAGCCAGAGAAAATGATGTGCAACGAACCGGAAAGACTTGGAATAATGTAAAGAGGCTGGCCCATGATAGAGAGGGATGGAAAGTGTTTGTTGGTGGCCTATACCCTGATCCAGGGTGAGAAAGGCAATGATGATGATGATGATTTTTTTGTTGTTTTTTAAAATTGTGCATATCCGCCCATGCACTCTTTCCTTGGTGGTGTGTATTGTTGACCCAGTCTGTGAAAGTGTAAATAAGTGGCTTTGTTTTTTTTGTTTAAAAATACATGTATGCAAGGGTGAATGTGAAAAATTTATAGTCTACAGTGAATGAGTGAAGCTAGTGCAAGATTTTCACTCATTCATTCATAATTGGCAAACAAACTTTACTTCTGTGAAATTTTAATTACAGACTTGAACTGGAGGCAACCGTAACTGTCATGACAAGATTTTTTTTTTCTGATAAAATGATATTGGTTATTATTACCAAATCACATCTTCTATGTAATTGTAATTTACTTGGCATGAGGAGCAGATCTGAATAATTTGTGTCTTTTCCTCACTACAAACATTTTCATTATGATTATTATTTATAGATTTATCATAATTTTATGTGTAATTTTTTTTAAAATGTGCAGGTGAATTTTTTAAGTTTGCAAGTTGTAACAAGCATGGTGTCCTGATTTCAATTTCTGGACCTATAGATGTGGTGTCCTAATACATGTGTGATGTAGTATTACTAGTAATGCATGTATTGTAAGGGACAAAATTATAATTTCACTGTAATTATGGTACATACAGTAGTGAATTTTTAATTTTCAAGAACTTTGTTACAATGTATTTGACTGAGGGATGTTTTCTTGTAAAAATGTACTGAATGATTTTTCTGTCGGCGGAAAAAATATGATTTTATTTGTGACATGTTCGTACTTTTGTGAGTAAATCTGAAATTACCTTGTCAGCCTTTGTATAGGCAACAAATTATTTAGTTTCTTACGACTTCCATACAACACTTTCACACAAATGCAATGTGTAGTATTAATATGAAATCTATCATACTGAAATAACAAAATGAGGTTTGGGTATACATATTCAAAATAAAATTTATTTTTTTATGCCTTTTTAACTTTCCCCCTTTTTTTTTTTTTTAACTATCAAACCAATTTTAGCAAAGCAGTACAAAAATTTCATATTTTACAATGTTTACAATATGAACATAAAGATGAATCTGAATTCTTGAACTCAAAATACATCCTTTTCTATTAGTGGAAAAAAAAATACATCAGTCTCTTGTGTACTTGTTAATCAATAATTGACTGATAAACAATAACACTGCAGAAATTCAATGAGGAAATGTGAGCCATTATTGCTCAAATGAACAGTTAATTTCTGACAAAACTGAACAATATTATAAATCTAATGGAAACGAAGAATTATTTATAAATGAACACTTTTTTTTTTTGGTCGCTTTTAAGTCAATCTTCATAGAAGAATATAGACTATTATTCCATTCCACATAACTGTACAACACAAGTGAGGTTCAGTATAAAATTACATGTTTATACAATGCAAGAACTTATGTGTCCTTCCTCCCCCTTATGTCATAGGAATAACTTTTGAATCACCATTCGTGACAGCCAGCTGGTTCCTTACTTCTACAGCCTCGCAAGTTCATCACATTAGGCTTAGGTTGTCCATTCTCATCAGCAAGGCATGGAATTGGAATACTGGGGCTTCGGGGTCCCATTTTTTTTCAATTTGCAGCAACCTACTCAGGATCAGCTGTGCCTTCAGAATGATGTTTCAAGTAAAACTCCAAATTTTTCTATCCTTAAACCACAAAACTAGTGAAATTTCAGTGAGAATGAAAATTAAATTTCATGATCTTTCTTAGCATCTGGGATAGAAACAATTTGAGATGAAATAATCTTGTGACAATACCATAGCAGTTACCAAATGCAGTTCCTCTACAGGCTTCACCCCATGCAAGTTCTGACAACAGGCAGTTTCACTTCCTTTATCATCACCCAAGAACAATTCTCAATAAAAAATCTGCTGTCTTATGACACAACATGATGAATTCAGCACTGACCATCTACAAGTTTCCAATTGCTTTGTAGCCACTGATTTCCACGATTCATGCCTGATGAGGATTTCTGCATTGGTATGTGCTATTCAGTTCCATCTGTTTGCCAGATTTGCAAGTATAGGCAGTGTACAACACAGTCCAAGTTAAAAACAAAGTTGGTCAATCAAAATACATGAAATTGTTGGTGGGCTCAAGCAACTTGAGCCAAACTGACACTGAAAAAGGTATTCACAGCAAACTAAAAAATATGTAGGACCTTCAAACTCTGCTGCTGTGCTCAACTTTGACATATCTGGAAGCATTCATAGTAACAAAAGCAGATAAGATGCATCAAACTAACACATGGCATACAATGACAAATAAATAACATTATTCAATAAAATTCTCAATTTGAGTGAATTTCACCATCAATCTGTTCTATGGAATAAAAAGGATAAAATTCATCACGACCTCAAGATAATGGATGGGATGGACAGGTGGAAGTTCATGATCAAGTAGATCTTATTTTAACAGCAACAGTTTAACTTAAACACCATGACAGTTAGTGCTGAAATAACCCTGAACAGTAATTCTAACATTGTTTTTCATTTAAAATCTCTGCTAGATGGGTTCACAAAGCAACTGCTGTTTCATAGCTCCGAGTGGAAAATTTCTAAAAAAATTTTTGTTTTTGTCATTTTGCTCTAGACCAGCTAAAGGAAATTAAACTATTTTTCAAAAGATAATTCAAAACTAGCTCGCTGTTCTAATCCAAACCATTTCTCAAATCGCAAGGTCAACATACACATTTAATTTATCTGACGGTCTCTTTCTCAGTAATAATTTCACTAGGTCCACTTCCCCTTGCAATTTTCCTCTACAACTGCTAATACTTTAAAAAAAAAAAAAAAAAAAAAACAGAAAAAAAAAGGGCCATGTTAACATAAAAAGTACGTCACTTTTTTTCAAATGCACTATAAAGAGAAGACTACCATAGAAATTATATCTCACATTTTGCAGATAATTGGTGTCCTGTACAACTGCACCACCAAGTCGAGGAAATGTGTTTACAACTTCAACAGCCTTGCTGTAGGGCTCCAGAATTCTGAACTCTGAACGGCAAAGAGGTAAATCACATCTTACAAAATATATGACCTTTACAATAAAATCCAGGGAATCAGTTTTGAAAACACTTTAGGTAAGTTGTCAAGATACCTACTTCTCAAATCTGAGGATACAGGGGAAATTCTATGAGTTTAGATCTCAAGTCACTATGAGGTGGACATAACTAGAATGCATCATTTGAAAGTACAGTGTTTGATATCAGAAGAACACTGTGTTAGATCATAATTATAACTTTTGGTAGCATGGCAATTCCAATGCCTACAAATAATATTCAATTTAAGTAAGAATAATTATACTGGTTATCTCAGTGCTAGTTTCAAATCTTATTTTAACAGCAAGTTTACCTTAAACACCATGACAGTTAGTGCTGAAATAACCCTGAACAGTAATTCTAACACATTATGTTTTTCATTTAAAATCTCTGCTAGATGGGTTCACAAAAGCAACTGCTGTTTCATAGCTCTGAGTGGAAAATTTCTATAATTTTTTTTGTTGCACATGCATCGCTACTAACACTATCATATACAGTGCACTCTCCCGATTACGACATCTCCGAATAACGACATTGACCCCCGGTCCCGATTTTTTTACTATATGTTATTAGTAATAAAACTCTCTAAATAGCGACATACTTTTTAGACCACTCTCCGGATAACGACATTGAGTTAGCAATAATCGGCTGTGACTTTGCTAGATACAAAAATAAAAATAGCTAAAATATTGTTTCCGGTCAGTTTCATTTCATTCTCTGAGCCAATAAAAACACTTCTTTTCCGACCAATGAAATGTCCTACCAGAGGCACCTCATAGCCAATGAGATCGCTTTGTTATCGGCCAATGAGATCGCTTTGTTATCGGCCAATGAAAACACAACTGTGTCTATTGTCGTCGGAACAAAAAGGGTGACGCGCATTAAATGAGTCAGTCATCACATCGCTGACCGCTGAATCGATTGTATTCACCCGAGAACAATAACACACCCCAAGATAAACAACAGAGGGAAAATGACACACAAAAAACAACAACAACAAAAAAAAAACAAACAAACAAAAAAAACAAAACAACACACACAACACACTTCGTGTATTTTACATGTTTGGAAAGTCCGATCACTGATCACCCACTATGGTTGGTACGTTACATTCTAAGGGTCTAACCACACCCCTTTTTCCGCCATCTTGAAAATCTCCGAATAACGACATGTTCCCGATAACGACATGCACCTCTGGTCCCGAGCCATGTCGTTATCGGGAGAGTACACTGTATATGACTAACTAAATCAAAATTACTCAAATACCAAGATGTAACAAAACAACAAATAATTCCTAAAACAACATATAACAAAATTATTTAAAAGAAACAGATGAGCACAGCATAGCCTTTGAAGGTCCTCCGCAGATGATACGTAATTATGTGATTTCATTCTGTTCTAAGTGAAACTGAAATAATTACAGACATTATTTTCCAATACAATAAATTTCAGTATCTACCAAGTACAATGTTCTATAGATCTTTGAGAATCTGCCCCTTCCTTTTCATTTGTCTCAGTCTTCATCAAGACAAAACTCTTTCTATATGAAATGGGCTTCAGCCCGATAAGAAGTGCTGAAATTATCAGCCAACAGATCAAAACATGTCCATTTTATGGACTTTTGAAGCTGTCAACTAAAAACACCAGCCCATCGTCTAATTTCAGAATGCACTTCTGAGGACTGGTGCAGAGGTCATGCCAGTCTAAAACATTTGCATCAATAATTAACAACTCAAATTAATTGCCGTCCCTACAGATAAAAAGGTGAAATCAAGCAGCAAATGGAAAAATAGCTGAGCATTCTGTTCCTTTGCCCCCTTTTTATTTTAATGCCTTCAGGGCAAAAGCTGATTATATCAATACAGCTTCAGAATCCTTAAAAAAGACTAAGAATTTGAAAATACATTTTAAAACTAGCATGACCTCCTATTACTGAAGTTTAAATCATTTACTGTTGCATTTTACTACCAAAAAAAAAAACCCAACTAAAATGCAGGATGCAGATTTCTCAACACCAAAAAAAAAAACCCCAACTTTTCTTGGTATTGACATAATCAAGACGAGTGAAAGCAATTAACTATTTTCTCGTCATCCTAGAAATGATTACGGAAAATTTTCAATTAAATAAATGGATTGTATATAAATCACTGCAGAAATTAAGTCCTCAGGGCATTTACTTTCAACAATTTAAGCTACAATGATTTTGCCAAAAAAGAAACACATGCTCAGTATACCTTTTCCAAGAATATTAAAATAATGTCAGTTTGGACTCCTTACCTAGTCCGTACTGGTCATTGCCAGGATGCCAACGTGTTCTGTTCCCAATCCAAAAATTTGTAAATTTCTGTTATCTCCCACGTAAACCGACAGACCACTGTCTCAATTTTCCTTTCGAAATCTATTCACGACGATTGGCATTCCTAGCTCACGGTACCTACCCTTCTCTCATCTCCACCCCGCCATCCATAACTTCTCGTGCCTTCACTCCTCCACCCTCATTCCATGTCATAGAAGAATCAAAACTGCCATTTGGCGCAAGAACAGCCTGTGATTCTTTACCCTCTCACCAACTACCATCAACCTTTCCACAACATCACCTTTCTTCCCACTGTCCAAAATGATTGCTGTGTGACAAAAAAATGACAAATTGTGTAAGTTCAGAGTTGACTTACACATTAGAATCGGAACAGGAATTGTAATAGACTAATATACATGCATAGCAGTGATGTAAGTAGAACTTGTCTATCATTCTCAAGTTCACAAATTTAGAAATCTAGTTTGAAAAAAAAAAAAAAAGATAGAAGCTACTCAGTTTCAGGTGCTCAGCTCTTACTATCTGTTCAAGTGTAAACTAGAAGCTTCAAAAATCTGCCTATTATGTTATTTTAATCACTTCAATGAGACTCCTAGCTAGTCAACCATTTTCCAGTACAACATGACGAAGATGGTTTTCAATGTCAGCTGATAACGTGACGACAAAATTCAACTAGATTCTAGCTTTAAGTTTAAGCTGCAAGCAACCATCTTTCTCTGTACACAACACAGATGTTATCAATGCTGAGAATTATATTCACAAAGATAATAACATTCTACTTTTCTAGATATAGAGTTTTTTCAGTCTGTGGATTCTCAGCAATGATAAACTCAAACATCAATACTAGCATCTTACCAAATTCAACAAAGTTGCTTGAGACCCACGCAACTTTTTATCAGGCAATGACATTTCGGACATATCAACAAAGCAAAGATGAAAGATGCAGTTGTACCTGAGAGGAAAAAAAATTCTGGTTTAAAACATCATGAGAATAAATGAAAAAAAAAGGACTGAACAATTCACCACATCTCTTTGCCGAAAGAGCTACATCTGTGCATACATAGAATCTGTAGAAGTCTAGTCTGAAACATATGTACAGAAAACATGGTGAATGTAATAATAAGAAAAAAATTGTTAACTTATGTCAGAGTATATCTGCCATCTTGCTTGTATTCCTGCCAACCCCCATCTGTGGACTGAATGTATCTACCAGAATTTTCACCCTGGACTGGATCTGCTGAGTGATGTTGAGCCAATGATCTTTCACTGGCTGCACTGCGTTGGTGGCAGTGTAAAGGTATCTAGATCTAGTATGGTACCCAAACAAACTGGCTGAATCAGTTTGATCATCGATGTGGGCAAGTTTAATGTCGCTATGAGAGCTTCAAGTTAAATCATCACTGGATATTCTGAAAAAAGGAATTCACGATTTTCCTCGTCGCCCATGGGTCTTCTGGGCAAGTGATGAGCAGTGAGCACAGAACTCAAGGCATGCTTCACCATCGTTGACATGTAGACACACACCAGCTTTTTTCAAATTTTCTTTCACTAAGCGTGATCTTTTCTCTGGCACACTCTCCACCATATTGTAAGCATGATCATCTGGAGCAGCCCTTTTACGGCCAGTTATTGAGGCTGATAGCTTCACCTCTTTAACGTTGCTAATGTTTTTCAATAAGCCAGAGAGAGCACTTGCATTGGCGAGAACAGACTTCAAGTACTCAACTTCATCCTCAAGGTTAGATATGTGTTTTTGCATCTTCCCCTTCTCAGTTGTCAGCTCTTTGTTCTCCTTCCTCATATAATCAAGATCATCCTCTAGATTTTTAATATAGGCCTTTTTCTTTTCTCTGTTGATCTTTGCTTGCTGTGCATTTTTCTTTGAGCGTTCTTCTAATGCTTTCACGATGTCCTCATGTGTGGCTTCAGGGGAACAGGCAGGAGGTTTCATGACCTTAACAATTTTGATGTCACTGCGATTGTTAAACGAGGGAGTATCATTAAAATAATTTAGAGGCTGTACACTGACTGCCTTTTGAGTTGTGGCCGATGGGATGTCACCAGGATTCGATTCTTCACTGTCAGAGACATCAGCTTGGATTGCAACCTTTCGCTGACTGCACTTGCGCAATGGTCTACCAGACGCACTTAACTTTGGGTTTTTGGCAGCCACATTCCCTTCTTTTGTTCCGGGTGAACTTGCTCCAGTGCCAAGTAAGTAAGTCATGAGATCATCCCCCGCTCCTGTATCAGCAATCTTGGGCACTTGCTGCAGGATGCTGGGTTTGGAAGTTGTCTGTGCCTGAAGAAATGAGTCTTCTACCACAATTGAGTTTGGATCAATTGGACTTCCAACAAAACTTAAAGTTTCTGACACACCACTGTCTGATTCATGCCATGGAGATTTGGCAGGATACTGTTCTGATTTAACAGTTACTGCTGTATCTGAATCCTGCATAATATCAAAATATTTGTCATCAGCATCTAACAAGTTAAACGATGCGAGTGTGACATCAGTGACCGCCATCAGGGACAGATCTTCATCTCCAGCCAATAGGTCGTCTACGTTGAATCCTGTGTATTCGCTTACACCCATCATCATGTCGCTGTTAGACTGCAAAAAATCGACATTGAAATCCATGCTTTCCATTTCTTCCTTCTTTACATAAGTATAAGCAACACTATTTCTACAGAAAAACGACAATGGACCTATGAAGTAACCTATACCCTAGTAGGCCTACCAGGCGAAAGGGGTTGGTTACAGTTACAAATCTATCTGGATCCTGTTTAAGAGTGTAGTTATGTAGATCTATCTAGATCTAGATCTAGATCTAGTCCAGATTAGTTTCTTACGTGCCAAAAACAAAATGGGCGTTAGCCAAATTAATTAAATCTGGTTCGTCGACTCAATGACGAACAATTCTTCCGTCTAAGAACCAAATTTTCTGAGCTTTAAACAAAAATCACAGCGATCAACAGCGAAAAATAATCTATTTCACGACTGTTCACTTACACAAATTAAAATTCAATCACCAAAGTTGAATTCTCACACGTCCACTTTGTGATTCAGCATGCACGGAAATGGCGAAAAGTAGAATGCTGTTTCACCACGGGTACAAGAAATCAACAGAAGAAATTCATGCGCTCAAATTCCCAAACGTTGTGCCTACGTTTGCAGACTCGGCATTATTTTGATGACAGTGATTGGCCAAAATTCTATTTAAAGCAGTGTGAACTTTAACCTCTTATGTCAAAACCTATTTAAAGAACATGAGTAGTGTCACATGATCAAACGTTGTCGACACGATTCCTAACCACCGCCTATGGCTCCGCAATCGGGGGCGTAAATAATACGTCTTAATTATTGGTAGTATGCTGCAAAAAATCATAAAGTCGTTAAGTATATATAAACCAAATATATTCTATCTATTTTTATTATTTCTTTGTAATAAAAAGGTATTAATCGTATATTCAGGAAGTTTCATCATTACTATTTTTTGACTGGGAAATCCCGATTTCTTGCAGCTGGAGGCTTTCCTCAGCCCAGGCCCTCACTTTCTTCTGTTTGTCTTCAGTAAGCCGAAAAGCAGCTATTTACATACGCTGCACATGACATAGGGCCATACTTTGCAAATGTGCCCTTTCTTTTAGCTTTGCTCTCATTTTTTGTCCACTGTTTTTCCACTAAAACTACTCTGTGAGAAGCACAGTTGTTACCAAAATGACTGCCATTGTCCCCCCGGAAATGAAAATGAATTGCATTCCTTGGTAAATCCTTGTATCCAACTCTGGTGTGACCTTGCAAACCATTTTGTCTTACCTAAAAAGTATTTTCTCATTCAAATTGCAAGAAGGTACGAGGAGATTGATACATAACCTTATACATGTATTAAAATCGGTAACAAGTGAGTTACGTGAACACATTTGTTTTACACATTGAGAGTGGGAAACAATCATGAAGTTTGCTAAAAGGATTTATGATACTCAAGAACAGCAGAAGTACATGTACGATGATTATTAGTGAGAAACTGTGATTTAGGGCATGTGTGCAAGAATAATTTATTAAAGCTACTACATTGTAATTAATACTGACGCCGAGCCTTGCCGATGGGCGTGCAAAGTGGAGAAGCACTCTCAAGTCGGAGAAGAGAGAGAAAAGGTGGATGAACGGAGAGGAGGACATGCGGAAAGAGAGAGAGAAAGAGAGAGACGCACTCGTTTTAGTTAACTTTCACAAGAACTCACAAAACAACTGCTGTTAAACTGCTATATATCAGTATAAAGTTCGGGTCAATTATAGTTTCCATCACTATTTGTTCAATGTCAGAGAAGATGAAAAAGTGGAAAAAAACAAAAAGGGTGGTTGAAGTTTCAAGAAAATACAATGTTATTTCCTCCATTTTCTGCCCACTTCTCTCTTTCTTTCCCTGTGCATTATGTTTTATTCTTTTTTTTTTTTAATGTTTATTTAACCCGAACGTTCATTTGAGTGTTTTCCTTTTTTGCACCCACGTGTCTGGGGGCTTGGGCACGTTATGTGTCACTCATTTACAACAAAATAAGCAAGACTGATCCAGTAATCAATGTAGAACTTGTTAAGGCTAATTTTTTGTATGATAACAACTGGGCACTCTGGGCGACCATCCCCAACCCGGCGCATCCACAGGTGGAGGATAGTGGAACGACCTCTAGATATAGGGGCCAGCTGCGAATAACCAATAAGCAGTCGCAGACCAACTGGCGGTGGTTCCAGAGGGCGAGGCAGGATCACAACCTGGGAAAAGGGATTCCTTAAAAAATACCTCAGATGCTCGGTGACCGAACCAACTAGCGAATTGAGGCGCTTTAACCTCTTCCCTGGGCAAATGGAGCTCATAGCTTGGGAAAGCAGCCTGTCTAGGAGAAGGAAAACTCTGATTCTAAACCCCCAGTGCCTTGTGGAACAGGTCACGGACGAACAAAGGCTATGGAAGCATATCTAGAAAGAAAAGCACGCAGGAGACAGAGATGTTGGACCGGAAGGTGCAAGTAGTTTGGAAAGGCGTCACAACCGAATCAAAAACCACAGCATCACGCAAATACTATGTCAGACAAGGATTATCAAAATGATATATGTGGTGCTTCGATCGCCTGTGAAGTCCAGCCAGGCAGGTGAAGTGCCGGGCTCTGTGCCTCGAAGGAGCCCACCCCCAACACTACTGGTGGTCCCTCGATCTCTACTTGGGGGACCAGGCAAAGAGGAAAATGAAAACAACTGGCCACAAAGGCACCCCCACTGCAGTACAAGAAAGACAACAAGATAACATTTTGAATGCAGAACATGTCCTCCAACAATGCCCTCTATACAGACAACAGAGGGGAGACAGCTGGCCCCGAGGTGCAGCACTACACACTAAACTATATGGGACAGCAAATGATCTCAGGAGCACAGCGTCCTTCCTAAGGCTACCAGCCTCCTGATATAAACAGTCTGACACAAAGGACGCAGAAGAAGAAGAAATTATGATAACAGGAAAGACAATGTTCCCACATTAGGCTGGAAACCGCGGAACTGGGCTAGATATTTTCGTGATTTGCGAGGATATTTTTCCGTTTGCGGTTTGTTAGTTTTGGAAGACCCATCAAGCTGGAGAGAAAATTAAAATTTTGATAGAAACAACCATTATATAATTTTTGGGGGGACAGTCTCCGAGTACAGAGTGGTAAACTTCTGGCTTTTGCTCGGATTGCCTCTCGGTTTCAGTAAGACTGCGAGATTGTGTAACTGGGGGAAGTAGGGTGGTGGGCCACGCACCGCGGATATGGACGATGACGCAAAACTAGTCGCACATAGTCAGTCCCTTATGTGAACGTATAACCAATCTTGTAAACGGGGCCCACGAGGTAATTCAACTACACTGAATACGAATGAAGAGAACAAAAGTTCCCCTTTGTTTTTACAAACATTGAAATGTTATGAGGAAATTACATAAGGTATTTTGGCGAAACTTATATTTCAGGAGCACCAAAGGTGAAGAGGTCAAGATTAACCAATCATAACATTTTTTGATGATGTACTATGTGTGTCTTCAACATGTGTGTTCATTTC
The DNA here is from genome assembly GCA_963931925.1 of Onchidella celtica. Taxonomy (NCBI): domain Eukaryota; kingdom Metazoa; phylum Mollusca; class Gastropoda; order Systellommatophora; family Onchidiidae; genus Onchidella; species Onchidella celtica. The sequence goes on from OZ007582.1 coordinate 19,363,391, forward strand.
ATCATGGGCCACTGAAAGCAATGCAACGGATAGAATTATAGGCCTAGTCGAGTGTATTCTTCGCGAGGTAGGAATGTATACATGTATGTAAACCACATCATCTAGAGAATAGGCCTACATTAAGCTTGGACCAATCTTGGTAATTTGATTTAACTTCATTAAAACAAAATTCTTTGTAAAGATCGGGACTGGTTTAGTTTAACGTAACTTTAATTCTGAAATTGTATTTGATTCGGTTGTCAGAGTAAACAACCCCATCACCACTACACCAGCATCAAGACAGGCTGATGTGTTGCCTTTTGAATTTTTCAAAATATATTTTGATCTCATGACGTAGTTCATCCTGTGGCCCAATATTTGTCAAGAGCTGTCCTGCAATTTTGCTTTTATTTCATAAAATTAAATAGGCCTACAATACATGTAGGCCTATTATATTTTTTATAATTCACAAATTCTCCACCTTTGAACGCAAAATGCTTTTTTAGAGGCCACCTATACTGTTACCAAATTTTTGCATTAGGTTTCAAATGCTGTGAAGGGTGCACTTTTGGATTCTCTTTAGCTTTGTTTTTCAATATTTTTGCATTTTCTTTGTTTTGCTGACTGCTCGCTTCTGATTCTTTTTTTTTTTCACTAGCACTGCCCCATGACATGAACACTTTTTGCTGGCTGATTTAAACTGTTCGATTTGCTCATGGCTAGGCTATACTTAGAACACAGGAATACCCTGTTGCTTGTTTTGGGAATTATTTCAGTTTGCAGAGACAGATATGGATAGGGTAGAAAGTGATGGACGGGGCAGCAGTCGGGGCCCTGTGCGGCTTTTAAGCTTGTAATAAATATCATGTGCATCTCCATATCTAATCACTTTGCCTTTTGCTGTTTTGCCTTTGTACTAAACTGTTTTCATTTTCTTGACAGCACATCATATACTCTGAAAGAAGGGATGAAATTTATACTTTTAGCAGCCTGAACAGCATAATATCAGGGACATTATTTGTCATCAGTATGCCTGTAACATCAGACTCAGGTAATCGTTTTCTGCTGTTGTACGGCACAGCAACAGGACAGTCAAAGGCTATTGCTGAGGAGATTGCTGAAAGGGCCTCAAAGTTTGGACTTGTTGCTGACATACAAGATGTCAGTGAGACAGGCAAAGGGGTAGGCCTATGTGTGTGCGAAGTTACCAAAAACAACATGAGTTACATCTTTTTACATTTTTACAAAATGAGCAGACCAGTGACATATTTGTGTTCGTCAAGTTCATGCTGAAAATTTTTTTAATTTGCAGATCAATCAGTAATAAATTTTATGTTGGTGGATTTCATCATAACCATATTGAGTATTGCAAATGCTTGTAAAACAATTCTTCTTCTCTGCACATAAGTGCATGGGAAAACCCGGCATAAGTCGGCAGAGCTGATTTAGAGAAAAACGGCTTTGAAGTGAAAATATGGGTCCGACACAAACTTCCAACTTGGCTGTTGTTTAGGGGACCGTGGCATGTTACAGGGTAAACTGTAGACGAGCAGTGAACACTACTCACTATGATCTCTATAACGGCTTTGTAATTAGACTACGGTCTCCTAACAGCAACCACTCCAATATTACTGGGTCAGTTAGCTATTGCCACTTATAGCATTAAATGCCGTTTTCTCAAAATCTTGTTTTAGGGGGGTCACTGACTTCAATTTATCAGAAATGTCTTGTCTTTTATTATATGTACAGAACTCAAAATGTCATGTTGCCGACTTATGCCGGGTTTTCCCATGCACACTCACATATGGTAATGAGTACTATAAAGGAAACCATAGAGAGCATAAAGCCCTGCAGACTGTGCCCAACAATATTATTTATTACAATAGAAAAAAGACGGTTCTCAAGGGGTCAGCTGGTGAAATTTGAAATTCCTAATTTGGGCGAGCAAATGAAAGTAGGTTGTTTGTAGTGGTTCCCTATGGGGGAAATAAGAAAAAATTAAAATTCTTTGAAAAAAATTATTTGTTGCCATGGTTATGGTGGCCATCTTTAATGTTATGTACCCAAATCATTCAGATGTTATATTCTTAAAATCTCAGAAACTATTGCACCTTTTTGCCTACTTCTTTTTGTGTTAAGGACATTAAGATCAAAATTGAACAGCCAGCTAATTTTGATTGATGTGTTCAAAACAGGTAATTAATGATATTGATAGTCAAAGAAGGAGAGAATAAACTTTTTACTCTGGAAAAGTCAGTTCTGATTGTGACCAAAAAATGTGTACAATTAAAGATGTAAGGAATAGGCTGTGAACAATGCCCAGCTAGTTTTTTAGGTTAATATCCCACACATGCCAAATTTCAGGGCTATGGCATGAATAGTTTCTGAGATTTTAAAGATTATAAAATGAGAATTTAGCACAAAATGTACTTTTGAGAAAATCGCTTTTAAAGATTGGGACACAAGTAAAAACACAAAGGACTACTCAGATTTTTAATAAATTCTGTGTTGCAGTTGATACATCATTGCTTACAGGAACATGTGTTATTCTAGACATGTTGTAGGGTGTTCTTCTTCTTCTGCGTTCTTCGTGTCAGACTATTTATATCAGGAGGCCGGTAGCCTTTATGAAGGATGCTGTGCTCCTGAGTTCCTCTGCTGTCCCATATAGCTTGGTGTGTAGTGCCGCACCTCGGGGCCAGCTGTTTTCCCTCTGTTCTCTGTATAGGGGGCATTGTTGGAGGACATGTTCTGCATTCTCTGGGCAGTTTCCACATGGGCATGTCTCAGTTTCTCCAACCCTGAATTTTTTGTAAAGGTGCTGCCGGAGTCTGTTATGTCCTGCTCTCAGCCTAAAAATGATAGTTTGCTCTTTTCTGCTGAGCAAGTGTATCGCATCGTCTGTTACATGGCTTGGATGACTTTGGTTCCACTTGGATTTCAAGGCTGCCTTAATGTGACTTTTAGCTTCTGAGACTGTTATGTTTTCTCTGTCTTGGGGGAAGTTTGCGCCATTTTTTGCCAGAGTGTCTGCCTTATCATTTCCGATGATGTTACAGTGACCAGGGATCCACTGGAGAACCACGTTGCTTGCTGTGTGGCATAACTGCACTAAGGCAGAGGTGAGTTTGTTTTGATGATAATCATGTGAACTTTGAAGGGCCTGCAGGACTGACCTAGCATCTGTGAGAATAACTATTTTTTTGTTGTATATGTCTCGGTTTTGTAAGTTTAGCGCAGCTTCTAGTATGGCTTCTGTTTCAGCTCTGTAGTTGGTAGAATATTTCCCTGTGGGTACTGATAGTTCTGATTCTTCCCCATTAGTCCATTGGATATATACACCACCTCCTCCATCTCTTACGGCTTCTTGTGCTGACCCGTCCGTGAATACCCGGATCCAGCTGTTTTGTGGATAGGAGCTGTCCAGCATTTCCTGTGTGAGTGATTGCAGCTCTGCCGTGGACTGATTGGTCTTGGAGGTGATGCCGTAAATGGTGTCTTTGATTAGGGGAAAGTGTTGTCTTTCCCATGGAGGGCAGCAGTCAACCTCTGTAAGGTCCTCGTCTTCATCCATGGGTGGGATTTTAAGGTTGATTAACTGTTGTCTAGCTGATTTTATAAAGCTGGTTCTTTTTAGTCTGCTCTTTGTTGGTTTCTTTACTCTATCATTCATAGGGTGATTTCGAAGGTTTTGAAACTTTGTTAGCTGTGAGGTTAGTTTTCCATTTTTTCTGTCCTCCAGTGGTTGTAAACCAGTGATGCTCTCCATCTCTACAATAGGTGTGGATTTCATTCCCCCGATGATAATTCGAAGGCTCTGGTTTTGGATGCGTTCCACTCTCTGGAAATTGCTCTTTGCTGCTGCTCCCCATGCTGAGATACCATACTCCAGAACCGGACGTATGTATCCGGTGTAGGTTTTCTTAAGTATGTTTTGTGCTTCACCCCAGTCTGTGCCTGCCAACTTTTTTAGGAGCGCAATCCGCTGCATTGCTTTAGTTTGGGTCTTTTCCAGATGGGCTTTCCATGTCAGTCGTTGGTCAAATGTGACTCCGAGGTATGAGGGTGAGTCATCTTTGATGAGAAGCTCGTTGTTGATTTTGAGTTTAGGTGCCTGCATTCTGGTGGAGAGACTAAAGACTGTGTGAGTTGTTTTCTTGGCATTCAGCTTCATGTTCCATGTTGTTGTCCATTGTTGTAGGTTGTTTAGGGTAGACTGAAGACGCATCTGAGCTGTGCCAAGGCTTGTCTCCGAACAGAGTAGTGCCAGATCATCAGCATACATTACCGCTTTCACTCTTGGAGTTAGAATTTCTTTTATGTCATTCATGAAGAGGTTGAAGAGTGTGGGGGATATCACTCCTCCCTGAGGGACTCCATGTTTCAGTTGTGCAGTGCTACTTTGTTTACCTTGTAACCTTACTTTTGCTTTCCTGTCGGTGATGTATTGTTTTATCCACTGGTACATCCGGTTGGACACTTTCGCTTTCAGGAGTTTAAGAAGGAGACCATTCTTCCATACGCGGTCGAAGGCTTTCTCCATATTTACCCATATTGCGATGGTCACTTTCTTTTCCTGGAAACCGTCTTCTACGACTTGTGATATGTAGGTTATCTGGTCCTCTGTTGATCTACATTTTCTGAAACCGGCTTGTTCGTCCATGATGAGTCTTTCCTTCTCGATGAACCAGGTTAGTCTACTGTTTACGATCCTCTCCATTACCTTACACAGGCAGCTTGTAAGGCTGATTGGGCAGTAGCTATCCACTCTATTTCTTGGCTTGCCTGGCTTGTGAATTGGGATGAGTGTGGCTTTTTTCCAGGTTCCAGGAATCCTGCCATATTTCCAACTGGAGTTGAAGAGGGCCAGCAGTTTCTTCTTAGCATTCTGTCCAAGGTGAATTAACATATCATTTGTTACTTCGTCTGGACCAGGGGCTTGTTTTGGTTTCAGTTTCTGGAGGGCAGTGTTCAGTTCCTCCATGGTGAGTTAGCTGGTCATTGTGTTCTCCTCTGGCTGTTCTGGTTGGCTGTCTTCCAAGTCCTGTATGTTTGCTTGTACTTCCTGTTCTTTATCATTGTCTACATCTGCGTTGCCAACAGACTGGAACTGTTTCAAGAGTTCTTGTGCAGCTGCCTTTCCAGATAGGAGGTTGCCTTCTTTTTCAATAGTTATCGGGGCATATCTGTCGGGTTCTTTGTTGAGGGACTTTGTTAGCTTCCATAGTTTGGACCCATCCTTCTCAAAGTTCAGACTCTCTGTTTTTTCATGCCAACTGTTTCTTATTTCAGCCAGTGTGTTCCTTCTTAGTTTTGCTGTGAGTGCTTTGAGTTTGATGTTGTTTTCTATTGAAGGATCATTTTCTGCTGTATCTCTTGCTTGGCTGACTTGGTTGTGCAGATCTTCTAGTTCTTCTGACCAGTATGGAATGTATTCTTTCCTTGCGCCTCTTGGTATTGTTTCCTTTGCTGCTCTGTAGATGGCTTCTGTGAATAGCTGACTTGATGTTTTGATCTTGCTTGACTTGCAGTTGATGGATGCGGTGTACTGGTTGGTTAAGCTGGCAAATTTCTCCCAAGCTGCCCGCTTGTGGTTCCATCTCGGAGCTGTATTACTGTTTCCTGGGGGGATGCTATCATTTACAGTGATCAAGATTGGTCTATGATCACTTCCCGCCAGTTGATTTTGGACTTCTCTTGTTGTGCATGGGTGCAAATCACTGGTCGTAAAGGCTAGGTCAGGGGTTGTGGTGGTAAGCCATCTTCTTGAATAGAAGGAGTCAGGATCCTCCGGGGTATTTAGGAGTTGAAGGTTGCAATCAGCCTGCCAGTCCTCAACGTATTCACCTCTGGGATCTAGGTGGTTGTAGCCCCAACTCTGAGAATGGCTATTGAAGTCTCCGACTATAACACAGTTGAGTTCTGGCACCTGAATGTTATAAAGGGAAAGATCTCTGTCAGGAGGGCAGTAGACATTATATATGAGGATTTCTTGGTTGGGTGTACAGATCTTAGCTCCAATGATTTCTGTTCCTTGTTGAGTGTCCAGCTTTATTTCACTGGCTGCAATGCTGTTGTGGACCAGAATGATGATGCCACCTTTGGGTCTGGTTTCTCGGTCTTGTCTGAAGCATTGGTATCCTCTGATGTTAAATCTGCTGTTGCTCGTGAGATGAGTTTCTTGGAGACATGCAATCTGTATTTTTTCGTTGTGAAGTTTGTATGTGAGTGCCGTCTTTTTATTGTATATTCCCTCAGCATTCCATTGTAGTATTTTCAAAACGTTGCCTTGTTTTCTTTCCTGCTCTGCTATGGGTGTACCTTTGTGGCCAGTTGCTTTCTTTTTCCTCTTTGCTCGTCTCCCGGTTCCCCAAGTTGAGGTCGAGGGACCACCAGTAGTTGGGGGTGGGCTCCTTCGAGGCATAGAGCCCGGCACTTCACCTGCCTGGCGGGACTTCACAGGCAAAGCACCACATCTATCATTCTGATACTCCTTGTCTGACATATCGAAGTGAATTGCGTGATGTTGCGTTTTTGGGTTCGGTTGTGACACCTTTCCAAACTATTTGCACCTTGCGGTCCAACATCTCCGTCTTCTGCGTGCTTTTCTTTCTGGATGTGCTTCCATAGCCTTTGGTCGTCCGTGACCTGTTCCGCAAGGCAGCGGAGGTTTGGAGTCAGAGTGTTCCTTCTCCTAGACGGGCTGCTTTCCCAAGCTATGAGCCCCATCTGCCCAGGGAGGAGGTTAAAGCGCCTCGATTCGCTTGATGGTTCTGTCACCGAGCATCTGAAGTATTTTTTAGGGAGTCACTTTTCCCAGGTAGTGATCCTGCCTCACCCTCTGGAACCACCGCCAGTTGGTCCGCGACTGCTTATTGGCTATTCGCAGCTGGCCCCTATATCTAGAGGTCGTTCCACTATCCGCCACCTGTGGACGCGCTGGGTTGGGGATGGTCGCCCCGAGGGCCCAGGTTGTAGGGTGTAAAAAGTGAAAATCCCAGAGTCAATATTTTTTACCCAAATCGATGCCTCTGTACTAGCTGAACCACTTAACTTTAAAATGCACGTATTATATAACTTATACTTTTAAGTTATATACTATTTAGTACTGATGCTTAGTGGTTCTGAACACTCAATAGATATTATATAATTTTATTCTTTCCCAAAACTATGAGACGGACATCTGTGTTCTTGTATGGCAGTTATGACAGTTTTGAAGACTGCATTCACTGATTCAGTCTTTTATATATTTAAAAGATTTTCACAATTTTGTTTCATTGTTGATGGTTGTTTCAGTTCAATTTGGAGAGAGAAAAGTGTATGGTCATAGTAATTTCCACATCAGGTGATGGAGATCCCCCAGCAGGTGCGAGTACATTTGTTCGAAGGCTCAAGAAAAGGACTTTGGGACCAGACCACCTGTCAGGCTTGCACTACGCGTTGTTGGGTAATCATTAGTGAAGATTATAGTTATAATATTATAGTATTCAATCTAGCAGTTCAGAACTGTTTTAAGAAGATAAAGAAATTCTCTCCATCGCGCCCCCCCCCCCCCCCCCCCCCCCCAAATTTGGAGGGGTAGTAAATGATGATGAAAGTCTCATTGATGTAATTTAATGTTAGTCCTGCTGATACTGATATAATTTGTATTAGAACATTTTTAGAATTTTTTTTGTTAATCTTGTCCAGTCGTTTTTTACAATGGAATTCTTCTGAGCACAGTAAAACATTGTTTTTGATCTGTATGATCTAAATACCAAACAGGTTTAGGTGACTCAAATTACTCCAATTTCTGCCGTTGTGGTCGGGATGTGGACAAGAGGCTTGAAGTATTGGGAGCCAAAAGATTTTACAATACTGGCTGGGCAGACGATGCTGTGGGGTAGGTAGAAGTGTTAGTGTTGTTAATATCAATGGTTTTGGGCTTCAGTTGCCAAAGCTGAGAAATTTCAGCTTTTCAGGAGGAGGAGAAACCTGGTTAAAAGTGGAAAGAGCAAACTTGGGTAGACAAGAGATTGTTAATTATAGTTTCATTTATTATTATTAGGTAGTCCAAACTGAATTTTACTTTTTATCACAATTCACCAGTTTATTGTGTAATCTGATGGAGCCTGCTTTTCTAAGAATTTTGATACCAAATTTGTCATTCTGACTTAAATGGTTTGAAAGTTGTGGCATTTTTAAAAGTGAAAAAAACCCTCGAATTTGCTACCTTTTGCAAATTGCATGATAGTCCAACTTGGACCACCCATAAAATGACTGTTTTATTGAGTCACAGCATTAAAGATTATCAGTTTCCAAGTCAAAGGGGTGTACATTACGCTCAATTTTTTTCGAGTGGTACAAATATAGTACAAGCATCTCATTTTACTTCTTTTAGTCATTAAACTTTATCCGTTGTCAATTCTGTGTGAACTCTTACAAGAGAGACCAAAAAATGTTTTTTATTTTTTTTTAATTGAAAAGGAGGTCAACCGCGTCGCCATTGACTTAGCACAGAGTGTCAGAAAAAGGTGACGAAATTAAGCATCTATAAAAACAGTCAGTGCTTTGTGCCGAAACATGCCTTAAGTCTAAATTTGGCACCCCCTGAAAATACAGAGGCTGACGTTCATTTGCGTATGATTTTGATCCTGATCTATTAAAGTTTCTGCCAGTTTCTCGATGAACAAAATTTTCAATAAACGATTTTTAAAGGAATTTGAACTTAAAACAGGATGAAAAATACATTCAATTAAACCTCATTTATCTGGCTTTCTGTGTGAGCTATTTTCAAACACATGCGCAACATCAGCGCGACGCTCTGCGATCCTTTGTTATGAGGGGATCAAATTGGTATGTGCAGTTCAGGGCAAAAATGGCAAGACTGTGTGTTGTTTGAGCAATGAAAACACATAGCCACACACATTAAACAATGCAAAAGATAATATACTTTGACAGAGGAAGACCTGAACTTTATTTTGATGTAGGATACATGCTGTTTTACGTAAACACATAGCAGTAGTATCCTTGAAATGCTGGCCTAAAAGTATACCAAAACCGGATTTCGGCCCTTCAGCGGGGCAGTTTGGACTACTTATTATTATAAATTTTTTTTGTTTTTTGTTTGTTTGGTTGTGTTCCATGATAAGATATTGTTACACATCATGTAGATTGAGACACTCTTCTTTTTTCACCTATAAAACCAAATTCGTAAGTTTTGGAGTCATGCCTAACATCATTGATATTCTTCCCACTTTAGTTTACATTTTGAGCATTGAGAGATGGAATTTAAATTAAATGTTTGATTGTGCTTATGTAATGATTCCAAGATGTTTCTGTACAAGTTTGATGTGCAGAATCATAAGGGTCAAGTCTGTTGGTGGCATAAAGTTTGGACATTGCATAATATGAAAACAAATGTGATTGTAAGTGGATTCAGTGGGAATGAGGTACTTTAAACCAATGTCTCCTTCTCATAGATTTTTCAGTAATTTGTTTGTGCTTTTCAAATTAGCTTCTTTGGAGGAAGAAAATATTTCTAAAAAAAAAAGAACAAAAAATGTAATCCCAATTGTATCAGAGATGCCACCCATTCCGATTTTTCTGAAAAATTTGCGTGATTCCGATTAGCAAGGGCAGTATTCCGATTTTCGGTTCCTTCCCGGAATCGATTTTTTTTTTTTTTCGTTTTCGTTCTTTCGGGTTCGTTTTTAATTATAACTTTTACAAAATGTGCTGAATCGGAATATTGTGACCATTTTATGAATAAACTGGAAGTTTATTCCACTTTCTTGTCACTTGTTTTGGAATTTGATCACTTGCCACGCATTGTTTACATTCTTTTGACCGTTCCGCATGGCGGCGATTCTGAAACCAAGTGCATAGATTTATTCACTCTCACAAGTCTTAAGTGTTATATTTGCTTGCGACTGTGACGGAAGGAGGAATCAGTTCTAAACCTAGCTAGATTTATATCTGTACTTCCAAATTTAAGCTTTGCTAGACATCGCCAAAGTCTAGATCCAAGTGATTTACTTGGCAGCGATTATTACAGATGCAGGAAGGAGACCTAGCAAGATTTATGGATAGACGTATTACGTCTATCAGGGTTCACACAGGTCCTTAAAAGTCCTTAAAGTCCTTAATCTTCATAAAAGAAAAAATAAGTACTCAAAAAGTCAGTAAATTCTGAAAACGATGCCAAAATCCTTAAAATTTTTGTTTCAGTTGAAACATTTGTGATTCAAATCTTCCAATTATTGCATACCGGATAATTGGTACTTCGAAATAACTGAACTTTTCAGGGTGAATTTACTATGTTTGAACTCTGGATGCAGAAACATTCCGTTTCGATGAGTGCTGCACACCACTTCTACAGTTGTAATATTTCTTGGTCACGGGCACCCAGGTCCTTAATTTGTTTACATTGAGTCCTTATGAGGTCCTTAAAAAGTCTGTAAAATTAGTTTTCAAGACTTTGTATGAACCCTGGTCTATAGTAATTTATTCGGTGGCGATTGTGACTGAAGGAGAAATCAGTTTTAAACTTGTCTAGACCTAGATTTCTTAAATCCAACCCATGAACATGGACAATGGAGAAGGTTGACGTGGCATGGGCACAAATTGCCAAATTAAAATATGAGATTGGGAGTGGGAAAACACTCAACAGCACAGAATAGGCAAAAACTATGTAGGACATTTATGCATTTTGGCACCCTAATCCCAGCATGTCAAGGCAGCTCTTATCTACATACCTGTAATTATAGGAAAAACAGCGCCGATGAAGATACGTTTGCTACAGTACTTTTCTGGAGAGGATTCTTTTTCAATTTTGGCCAAGATCAAGACAAGGAGGAGATAATAAGATATGGTTGAAATAGTGTAAGTTTTTAAAGGTGATTTTCGGCTTAATCCTTTGTGATCAAGAAAAACAAACAACATGAAAATTTAGGTTTAGAACTGGTACCATTTATTATATATCGTTGTTCGCACCTGTTCAGGTTTTGTTCCCCTGGATTCAGATTTTTTGGGGGCTGGATTCAGATTTTTGTTTTTGTAGGGTGGCATCTCTGCTGTATGCTTTAATAATTAAGTGTGCACGTTTTCACTTTTTTGTTGTTGTTGCCCTGCAGGCTGGAAGTTGTAGCAGACCCCTGGCTGGATGGATTGTTTCCAGCACTACAGAAATTCCTGGGGGTTTCATCAGAGGGACATGTATCTCTCACAGAAACTGTTGGATCACTCAGCCTTTCAGACAGAAATGAAGACATGAAGAAATCAGTGGCCAAAGATACTAATCTCCAAATTCAGCCAAATTCTGTGACCTCGGATACAAACACAACTGTCAGTTCAGATTCTGAGAAGGAACTTCTTATAAATGGTGGTAGTGACTCACATACTCAGCATGGCAGTGATATAAGTGTAGGCAGTGTGTCAGACTCACAGTCTGAAAAAAGCAATATAAAAGAAGAGGAGCCCAAGAACACCAGCAGCAACAACTGTGATGACACAGCCTGTAACAGCGATGGCAGTGGTCAGGCCATATCTCCTGTCCTATCACTCAGTGAGAGTGGATCTCAAACGACTTCCCCAGAATCAGAATCCCAATCCCAATCACCGACTTCTCTAAAGGATAACCATGACAACAGTAAAGACAAGGATTATTCCACTGTGAATAACCATGTGACGTCCTCAGAGCCCACGAGTGTTGCTCAGAAATGGCCAGAAACACCATGTATTCCCATCACTTTAGATGTCACTGCCCCCACCACACCTTTGACTTGCTCTCAGTCACCACTGTCAGAAAAGACACTGACCATTCCAGTACTGCCACCTCCATTCTTATCTGCTACATTCTCTAGTCATCCGGTCAAGGTTTGTGTACTGTCACTCTGTATTCCTGTCATTTATCATATTGCAGGTGTGTTGATGAGACAAATTCATTGCCAAAGGTTGTATAAGTAATTCTAATTTACTGTAACTTCTTGGGTAAAAGGATTTCTGAACCACAGTATCTTTGCAAACTGTCCTTAATGATTAGCAATAGCACCAAGGAAGAATATTGTGACAACTTTGAATTATAAGATTGATCAACAGACCTGCCAACTATCTCTTATTTTACAGAGCTATCCTGTAATCAGGGTGTTTTGGAAGATGTGAGAAATATATATTTTTTCTTCTTAGAAAAAATGAAATTCTGGCCAGTTTTGAAGATAATGGTCAACCTGTGATGTGCAACACAGAGGTGATGTATGCACACAGTGCTCATAAACACTGAGCACATTATGTGATTTGTGAAGTGTATTACTAATTACAGTCTTTGGCATCAAGTTATGTTCTTCTTTCTATGGAAATGAAAACTAAGTGGCAGTTTCAGTTTGCCTTTATTCTGCACGGGTTTACATATAAATTCGCTTATTATTGAAATGGCAGTTCTAGGTCAGGCACAGTTTACTGAAATTAAATTCTGTATATGTGAGCGAGCCCCACTAACCTCAACGGAAGTCGCACTGGACCAAATGGAGAAAATTGCGACGAAAAACAAATATCCGATTTTTTCATGATTTTTATATTTTGGTTGATACTTAAAGTTCAACTATTTTTCTACATTCTGTGAAAACATTATGTCTCAAATCAGCCTCTATATTGCTTTTAATACCTTTCATTTTACCGTTGAATCACAGCTATAATGGGGTTCATTGAACTCCCGACAACTTCAAATTAATAAACCTATTGTCACAAAATTTTTACACAACCTGTATCATTTATATTGGCATAGACATGCAAAATTTCAAAGCTGTAGGTTGATTACAAGTACCCAATGCTAGGGAGATAGTAAGGCCACACATCTTGCCGAGAGCGAAAATCGCCATTAAAAATGGAGGAGCGATTTTCTCGGAAGTTACTTCTGTTTTTGAACCGAGGGGTAGGTGTCTTTAAAAAGCCATAATTTTGCGATAAAAAGGAGCATTGCAATAATTATCACACCAAATTAAAGATAAGATTTCATACTTTACGGTGATATTCATAACTCAGAACTGAAAAAATGCGACTTCCGTTGAGGTTAGTGAGGCTCGCCCACATATCTGCCTTTGATCACAAGTGATTCTCACAATTAAAATTTTTTTTTTTAAACAGATTTCCGACCTCCCTTACCAGAATGGATGCAAACTGCCCAGTGCTGCATCCAACTCCCTACAAATTGGAGTGACATCTGCACAAGTTCTCACAACTCCTGATGCTGTAAAGAAAGCTTTGCTTCTGAGACTGAATATAAAGGTAAGGGGGAAAGTCAGGGGCATTGTCTAGCTTTTGGTGATAGTGCTCCAAATAAGTTTAAAACTTTTTGAATTCTTAAAAATCCTATTTTAATGTTGTTGTTGTTTTTTTGTTTTTTTTTGCATGATGAAGGTCCTTGTAGATGAAAAGCCTCTATTGTTGTTTGCTCTCCATATTTGAGTCATTGTAATATTTCTTTATTGTTACTTATACTGGGCTTTATAATTTAAACAAACTTTTTTTGGGGTGTTTTTTTTGCCATATTTCAACTTTTTTCCAACCCTGATTTTCTGTGGTTTTTCTAAATATGCTGCAAGTGGAAATGTGATATGGGGAAGAGTGTGTGAAACTGAGGAGCAAATAATTTGCTGCATTTTTAGTGATTAGACAGACAAGAAAAAATGTAAGAAAACCTGGGGGGATTGTTTGAATTTTTTCAGGTCATAGTATCCACTTCAAAAGCAGTGTCTGGAGATTCAGAAGTTTTTAAATTTACTCTAGATGTTGTTTTTATATTTTCACTCCCTTTTTTTCAGGGAACAGACATAAAGTATAGTCCTGGTGATTCTATCTCTGTGATATGCCCAAACAATTCAAGTGAGGTTGATCTTCTCCTTCAGAGGTAAACAGTTCATGAGTTCTTTTTCTATTTGCCCGTCATCTTGTTTTATTATGTCTTAAAAGAAAATGACATCTTTTCCATATTAGATCATGATGGTGTGTTAAAGTGTCATGTCACTTTTCAGCGTAATGGTTTTCTTTATATAAGATGAGGCTTGTGTCAATGTCATGTTGCTGCTATTGAGTGAATACCCTTGAAAATACTGCCATTAGTGCCAGAAATTAGTTATATGTTACAGAATGTCACTGGTTCAGGCACTCTGACCACTAGGACAGGCTGGCATTTGAAAATTGAATTAATGAAGAAAAAGTCTAGATGTAGAAAGTAAATTATAATAAATAATAATAAAGAAGGGAATATAATATTGCATTTTCATTTAACTGCCTGTGTCCCTTGCGAAAGGCAGGCAATGTAACATTTTTACACACATTTGTATGCTTTCTATGTTTTCAACTTTTTTTTGTTTATTGAATTTATTCATGAGTGACATTTAATTTTACATTTGAAATGAACTCTTTTGCTCTTTACCTTTTAGACTTGGAGTGACGGATAAAGCTGACATGTCACTGACATTGTCAGTGTTACCTGAAACAACCAAGCGTCGAGCAGCAATACCTGCCCATGTTCACCCAACGTCAACATTAAGGCATACCTTTACTACTTGCCTGAATATTCGAGAACCACCAAGCAAGGTTTGTCGTTAGATCATCCCCATTAAATACTGAATCTGCACAGCTTCGTTGGATATGGAACTGTAGTGTACTCATCTCTTGCCTTGCCTTTATGTTTTATATTAAACTTTTCAGTGGCAATTCTTTTCTAACTGAAACATGATGAGTTGATTTGTAACAGTATTGATCTGTTGTCATCATGGATTGTTTTTGATGAAGTATCATGGTACATACAGTGGAACTTGCTTAAAGTCAACACCTTGGGACCAAAAAAAAGTGTTGATTTCAACCGAGGTTGACATTAACCATATTCAGGGGATATAATCCCTGAGGTACAAATTTTGTATTGTGTATTCATTTAGTTATGTCCCTTGTCAAAGGACATCGGAGATAAGTCTTGGACTTTCAGAAGTTTCAGCTTCGTGTCCAAATTTAGAACGTTGTACATGTACTTCTTAGAGTTAAACATTTTGTTCAGGCAGGCCTACTGTCTTATAAAAGGTGAGTTTGGTTGAATTTTGAATAGCGTCCTCTCACTGTAAGCGCAGTCGAGTGAATGGGAAGATTTTGGGCGTGGGGAAGTTGACCTAATGCGGGGCAAGTGAGCGAGCGAAGAGGCAGACACTAGACTTGCGCAACACCGAGAACCATCCGTGGCTCACAACGCGCGCGAAGCAAAGTTTGCGGCACGTGTTATTAGCAGAGACCTCGTACGTATAGAATGTCTTTGTTACTACTGTGGCCTAAACACATTACACAGTACAATACACACCCCCTCTACCTCTCACTACCTGCAGCGGCACACTAGGTCTGACCAGCAGCGCATGTAGTGGCTTAGTAGTACTAGTACATGATGTAGTAGGCTGCTGCAGGGGAAAAAGTATGTGGTCAGCCAACCCGAGTTGGTTGATGGTGTTGATTTTAAGCGAACTGTGGTACCGACGCTGTTGGCATCATCCGAAACGGAATACAAAGAAATAATAAGGGAAAAAACGGGACCAAGAAGAAGAGTTGACTTTAACCGGGAATTTACTTTAAGCGAGTTGACTTCTCGCGGGTTCCACTGTATTACTGATGTAGCTCTTTTGTGTGCCTTCTGGACAAGGTTTTTGGAATAGAAGATGTATTCTGTTTACCAATTTTTATTAAAATTTGGAATCCTTTGCAGAGCAAATATTTCTAGGCTATTGGGTGTATAAGAAATGAAAAGTCCAGAATTCTCGTATATTGGCAAGAAAAAATGTAAAACTATTTTATAAACATAACTTTATAAATGGATGAGTCACAGATATTTTAGATTTCATGCACATATTAATTTGCTTTGAAGTTACAATTATGTGGAAAAAAACAACATAATAACATATCTCATTCTCAACCTATATCATCCAACAGGCTTTTATTCGGGCTTTGGTGGAGCACACATCTGATGCGCAAGAATTACGCCGTATGCAGGAACTGTGTAGCAAAGATGGTGCTCAAGAATACACTGACCTGATACGAGGACATCACATAACCTTGTTGGATTTCTTGTATGCATTTCCATCTTGCAAGCCTCCGGTGGAAAGAATAATTGGTAAAAAATATAATCTACCCTCAATATAGTTAAGGAAGAACTCGGGCATCAAGCATAAGTTCTGAGAAGTGAAAAAAAAATTTCTGCACATCATGAATCATGACAGATGTGGAAGATCCTGAATGAGCTGTAGCCAAATATGGATCATAAATTTCACAATTGACATTGCAAGGGATTTTCTGTCATTTCAGAGTTCCACTGGCCACTCCAAATCAGTTGTTTTTTTTTCCTCATATTTGAATGATTCTTGCACAGTCTTGGAATTCCGAACAAAATTGAGGAAAGGCCCTGAAAAAAAAAGGAGTGGGGAAAAAGACCCGGAACAAAAATAAATTTAAAAAATCGGGTTTCTGTTGTTGTTTTTTCTTCCATTTTAAGTAGCCCCGAAGTTTTAACATTTTTTAGCCCTGGAAAGACACCAGAGAAAAATTCTCAGTGAGGTGCAGGAACCTTGCGTCAAGGATTTTGAAGATGATTTTTAGATTTATTCTACTCACAGGGAAGGAATAATTAATGAAGTTGCTCTCTGGATTTTTTAGTGAAGAATAAAACAATGGATAAACTTTTGTTGGGTAATTTCGAATATTAGTAGATCTATTCAAGGGAGATATATACAGATGAAAGAGTTCCTGAGAACATCCTTTGAATTTTCATTGACAAAATGACAGCTGTTGAAGCTCTGTGCATTTTTTAAATTTGCAGAACATCTACCAAGGCTACAGCCAAGACCATATTCAGCATGCAGGTAAGATGTGCAGACTAACAGGATTAAATATTATTTTTGTATTTTTTTGTATTTTGTATAGTTATTTAAACCCATTTGGGAAATTTGCCTCAGTGTCATTGCAGCGAAATTACAACTGGAGCAGGGCTGGTTGCTGTTTTTTTTTTTATGGGGGGGTTGGTTTTTTTGTTTAATTTTGCCCAGGCAGGTGGCCTGTTCTTTTCGATTCTCAACTGCCAGGGTATCTTTATCGTGGGCAGCATGCATGTGGGCCCTCCGAGTTTTTTGTCCTTATCCAAGAAGACTAGGTGCTATATCTACCTACCATAGGTTTATGGACAGGAAAATATGAGAGAAATTCCAACATGCCTGCACTGACTGGGAATCGAACCCGTTCCCTTCGGCATGGGAGGTGAGCACCTTGCCTGTAGACCACCGTGTCCCATTTTTATTATTCTTATTTATTAGTCATGATTGAGGCAACAACAAAACAAAGACAACTTGCTCAGGAAAGAGCATTGCCTCGCTGTGATCTGTGAACTGTTTTCCCTGCATCAGCGCATTTGATAAGAAATACATAAAGAACAAAACTTCGGTTACTGGGGCTTTGGAAAGTTTTCTTTCAATTCTGAGGCATTATGGAATTTCCAAAGAAGAAAGAAGTACAAATATTAAGGGAAAGCAGAAAGCAGTCATTCATAAACTGATATCACTCAGTTATATAGGTATCCTCGCAGTTTTGACACATTGCACTTGTAATGACTTTTTTTCCCATTTCAACCTGAGTTGAATGTCACAACCAAAGGGCTATGTCAGAAATGTGACTAGAGCCAAAATATAGCAACCAGGGTGTTAAAAGTTGCGATGTTAGATGTTTTTAAGAAGTATTGAATCAGCAACTTACTCATTTATTGTGTTATTTTTGTATGTTCTGTCTTCAGCTGTCAGGAAGTGAGCCCAGACTACATTGATATTGTTTTCAATGTGGTGGAAATCCCTACTGACATCAGTGAAGGCCATTACTATCAGAGAAGAGGGGTCTGCACTGGCTGGCTTGATGACATCACTACTTATATGCAGGAAGGAAAAGAAGGAAGCAAGATAGAGGTCTGCTTTTTTTTTGTGCTTTCTCTTTTTTTTTTTTTTAAACTAGATTAAGTACCCAGCAGTGCCCAGGATGAACCTGTACTCCCACCCTTCTCTCTTTCTCACTTTCTAGATTGGGAAATCATCAAAATTAACGTGTCAAATGTAGTCACCCATGCCCTGGGCTTATCAAAGGGAGTCAAAAAAGAGATCATTGTATTTTACTGTCATAAAAACTTTTTGGAAAAAAATGCCTGAAACTTGAGCATGCACAATAGGTCGATGCAAAAGAGACCGGGTTAATTAGTTGAACCAAGGAAAATAATTAATTTCATATTTTTGAACCTGGCATTCAGGGTGTAGGATTGAGGCAAAAAAAAAAAAAAAAGGAAAGGGGGGGGGGGGGGGCAGACTGCTCTGTAATGAAATACTCCTGTAATTAAAAAAAAAAAAAATCATATAATGTAATTATTATCAATTGGCTGATCTTATTTTCTGTGAAAAGTGGAGACAACGATTACCATTACTATTATTTATCCAGCAACTTTGGCTCATTTGCAAAGTATAAGCTGATTACATTTATCATGCCACAAGATTGTGCTTGCCAAATGCTGCCAAACAATGAATGAAAGAAAAACTGTTTGTAGTTTTTAAACTAGCTGTCCACTTTTGAAGAAAAGTATTATATTCTTTTGAATTTTATTTATTACAGATTCCTATCTTCTTGCGAACAAATCAACATTTTCACCCTCCTGACGATCTCTCGAAACCAATAATAATGATTGGCCCAGGCACTGGGGTTGCACCATTTCTGGGTTTCCTGCAGCAAAGAGCTCTCCATAAGAAATCATTGAATGAAGAACAGCAATACGGGTCAACTTGGTTGTTTTATGGATGCAGAAACCAAGATAAAGATTTTCTCTTTAGGTGAGACCTTATCTTGGAACTGTTTACTTTGTGCTTGTTGAGATGAAATGGACAGTGTAAATCAGGGATGGAAATGCTCAGCAGATCTCCTGTTGTCCGGATTTTAAAAAAATGTTTTCCCTGATTTGGAATGTGATGTGTCAGCCTGTATGTGTGTATCATGATTGGTGGTGACAAACTAGGACAAAAGTTCAGGAGTCTTGTCAGTAGTTTCCAGCCCTGTTCAAATGCAGTTGGCCCAAGAAAGAAGGAAGTCCTACTCATAGAATAAGCATGGCAATTTTCAAATTTACAGAAGAATGTTCAGAGTCGTGCCATTTGTTTCTGAGCACTTTCAAATATGATCATGAAATAGGCCATTTTTTTTTCTTTTTCACCTCATTTATAAATTAAATGAAATTTATGCTTTTACTTTGATGCTTTTTCATCTTGTTGAACATTTCATCTCTTTCTCTTTCTTTTTTTTTGTTCAGAAATGAACTACACCAATTTGAGTCAACTGGTACACTATCCAAACTGTGTGTGGCCTTTTCCCGTGACCAACCACAAGAAAATTTGACAATCAATGGTGATGTAACCAAACCGCCTCGTTATGTTCAGGACCTGATGCGCTCCTTTGCAGCAGAAATGTGTCAGTTACTGAGTGAATCAGATGCCCTGGTTTATGTGTGTGGAGATGCCAAGAACATGGCCAAGGATGTGAATTCTGCATTTGAGGAAATACTTCAGAAAGAAAAAGGTATGTCCACAGCAACAAACAAGAAGTTACACTAATTTAAGTTGGACCAATGCACTCATATTGTCTGTAAATACAGATTATGAAAAATGTTTGTCCAAACACAAATAAAACTCCGATCTTAAAGAGCTAATTCTTGTTGAACACTCAATCGGGTTTAATTTGTTTCAGGAAGTCAAATTATGGGTCCCATATTCTAAGAGATTTAATGAAGGTGCATAAATTTGTTCTGTTGGTTCTTTTATAACACAGGGATGTAACTTGGGCAGTTTTCTTTGGTTTACCGATTTTTTGGGACTTTGTATTCTAAGAATCTTTGTCCCAGTGTAAGTTGATCTGGTTCACTGCAGCCATGTTATGCAACACCTCAGGTAGTTACTGCAAGGCCATTTACATCCCAGACAGGCCATTAACACCCCAGACAACAATCAGTAAGGCTCAAATGGAAATTAATAAAAGCAGTATAGTTCATGTTGCAGCCAAAATTTGTAAGTTTTAAATGTGCCATGGAGGGAAGATGATAATAATAATAATAATAATAATAATGTATAGCATTTATATAGCGCATATCCATTTAAAATGCTCTATGCGCTTTACAGAAACAACATGTCAACCACAGAGCAGAATGGAGCTGCCTGCGAAGCGCTCAACACACTGCACTGCTTCTTTCTCTCTCCCTGTCTCGCTCACTCTCTATCTCTATCTCAGAGCAAATTGTAACGCAGCCTGTTAGGCGCAGTTCACAACTCACAACAGTTCACAACTCACATCAGTTCACAACACACAACTCAAATAATATTTGAATATTTATTAATAACAATATATATTTAATAATGAATAATAAATTTTGTTGCTGCTGGTGGGGAGGGGGGATGATATGGATAAATTTTAATCTATTAATTTCAATTTTCAATTTTGCCCGTGATCAGCATGTTAATAATGGGAAGGTCAGAATGTTTAATGTTTTTATTTGGAAAGACTTGGCGTCTCATCTTTGATACTTCTTTTTGCTATATGTACTTTTTATGTATCTAGTGAGCAGCATTACATTCTTATTGCGTGAAATTATCTTATGAACTTTCATCTAAGGTTATGCAAAGGATTCCCAAGTAAATATTTCACAGAAATTGTTTCTAGATTGAGCTTGTTGTGCGGCTCATTTTACTGTATTTTGTATGTGGGATTAGCATATGATGATGAAATGTGTGTGGAAAATGGGGAAAGTAAGAAGAGTGAAGGAGAGACTGATCAAAGTTTATAATTAAATATTTGAGGATGAAATTTGTTCTTGCCATCACATTCACTTTGCACAACTTTCATTTTTCACAGGCCTTTCGCAGGAAGACGCCCATATGTTCATGATGAAGAAAAGAATCCACAAGACATTCTTTGAAGACGTTTGGGTGTGAAAATCAAATGCTGAATGTTTTTCAGTGCACAAATACAGGTCATTATTTATTCTATCTCTTTCTTGTGTCCAAATTTTCAAAGTTATTGGTTCACCCGGTGACCATTTTATTTTAATTTAAATTATTTTGACTGGGAAATTTTTTGACTATTCACAGCAGCTGCTACAAATGGCAGTCTTCTGCCAGGATAGCAACAACAAAAAAATCTGATGTTCAATAGAACATTCAGGGATGCCGTTCAAGTTTGTAGGAAATTCCGGATTTCTGAAGTAATAAAATTAATAGTTATGATAATCAACTCAAAGTGGGAATGATAATCCCAGAATAAAATTTTTTCATATACATATCAAAATTGTGATTGGGACATACAGAACTCTTTTCAAAACTTCATGGAAGTTTGACCCACTTTGGTGGCATCCTAAACATTATAAGGGTTATGTGTTGAAAGCAGAGCAGGAGATAACTTGTAATATTCAGGAATATAAAATAAAAGCATGCTGCTGGCCTCCAGTTTGGAGAAAAAAAAATATATATATAACATGTACCAAGTGGCCAAAGTAACCTTCTGGGACAAGAATGCCCATTTGGCCAGAATAACAATTTCCATTTGTTCCTCTGCCACATTGGCTGTTTATAACCCCCCCTTTGATTCAATTGTTGAACCTTTCCAAACTATATATTTAGTTCATAAGTTAAAGTTGGCTGGGATTGGAATAATCTAGCATGGCCAGAATTTTGAGTGCAGTCCTCATGCCCCACTGATAATTTGTTCCATTTGCTGGTTACAGACTCTACTAAAGATGGCAGCCATAGACTTTGAAGTCTCCTTTGCAGTGTCCCCTAGTTGGTTAACCCAGACTTTTTTTGTGCTAATGTTATAGGTGGTCCAAACTGCCTCGTGAAAGGGGCAAAATCCCATTTTTGGCATACTTTTTAGGTCATTATTACCAGGTTGCTGTGGCTGTGTGTTTATGTAAAATGGTATATATCCTTCCTACATCAAAATAAACTTAAATACTTCCTCGGAATGTATGAACTCCCAAATTCATATAACGCATTTCTTGAATGTGACTACCTGAGCCAAGTTCCTCAAGTCTGTTATCCGTCTAGAGACTCAGTTAATGTCCTTGAATCAGAGATTTGAAGGGATATTCCATGCCAGATTAACTGAGCCATAAATGAATTAAACTTAGTGCATAAGAATAACATGTATGTGGGCAAATTTTCATTGTCTCCATATGGTCTCAAAGTTGAGCCAATTTAGAGCAGGGGTTCCCAAATTGGCACATATTGGTAGGGATACTGGAATAGATCTGTTTAATATTAGTTGTTCACAAAGAAGTGAAGAAACATTGTCTTGTGCTATTATTATTGCTATTTGAACTTGAATTAATGTTAAAGATAGTATTTTGAAATTTCCCCTGTGTTGGTTGGTGTATTATTATAGAAGTGTCAACTCTGATCACTGAGCAAAACAGTGCGGTGGGAAGTAAATTGACTTTAAAAAAGCTGCATGTAGTAAATGGGGCAGAAAAGATTGGGAACCCCTTAGTTACAGGCTTTTTTGTGTCAGTCGCTGTCACTATCACTGTATCAGTGAGAAACTATTGTGCAATATTTTGCAAGTGCTCAGACTGTGTTGGTGTGTAGAGTCTAGCATACTTACATCTGCATTGGTCGTATAGGGTGTGCATACACAAAGAATGTAAATCATGGCGTCTGTGCTTTTTATCATTCCAACTTACGTGTTAAATTTTCAGGTGAGAGTGAAAGTGGCAGGGCCAATTTATTTTCATATACATGTATTTTGTAGACTGCTTTCCCATGATGTCTTTTCCTATCAAATTGAGATATATCACGAAGACTAGGTATGAATAATGTATAATGAAAACATGTCAATAAAACATTAGAAGAAAGAAATCTGTTTGGTTTATTTTTTTACTTGCTGAAAATTGAATACTGATAGGACAATCGAGATCAGGAAAATTACCCAGTGGCTCATATTTAAATGCCTCTTTACTAAAGAGTCATAAATTTATTAATATTATGTACATGTTGATCTACATGTAGGAATATAAGTTGCTCCCTGTTGTAATTTTATTTTTATGGAATTTACTTTTAACCAATTGGAGAAGTGGGACAAAATATGGAACTCAAATTATGTACTATTTGAAGTGTGAAATTTGTTTGTTGTTTTTTCTTAAGTATGGCATGCCTTTTTTAGGCGGTGTGGAAAGATTCTCATTCATGTGAATTGAAAAATATGAGTTTGTACAGGCCCACAAAGCTGTTGTGATTTTATTTATAGATTTTTCAGTTTCTGTACATTTTCTGGACACTTTTGATGTTTTAACTTGTAATTTTCCTAGTTCATATTCCGATTTTTGCCTTGCTGCGCTTGTCGGACAGGCTCTCAGATTTAAAGGAAAACTTCCAAACCCTCTGATTCATTCCTTGCGTGATCTGTTAGACCCAGACTTCTGTAATAGTGTAATTGAGGGGAAAAAAAAAAATATACTGATTTGTACCTAACTGAGCCTGTCAGATCCAGTTAGAATAATGATAAATTGCCATATCGTAAACCGAATTTGACACGTAAGCCTACATGTAGTAATAAACCTAATTCATGGTTAGCTGTCACCCAGTTGCTTATTTTTTGTGAGGAAATGGTATTACACCTAGTCTAGTTGTGTCATAATGTTTGACGAGAACATGAAACAGTAAAAATTTCAGCAAAAAATAAAAAAATGCAGTCTTCTGTAAAATTGTGGCAAAAGTAAAGATGCTCTGGGTCTAACAGACCCACAGGGGTAGAATAGGGTTAAAACTGAGTTCATTTTGCTGCCACCAGAACAGTTTCATGTAAATTTGATTGAATTTTGACAAATGTGTGCAAAAAGAATGAATTCGACTCTATGGGGACTGTCATCGTAAGGAGGAATGCAATCAATACTTTTTACTGACTACTTGTTAATTTTAGTGATGTTAATGTCAGATATTTAAGGTTTTGTGGAATTTTATGGTTCGTTCTTAAGAAGAATCTTGTTTTTTACCTGCTATAATTAATTATCATGTACTGTATATCTGTAGACTTTTATTTCCTTGTCTGTCTTTGAAAATTGTGTCTCTGTACATTGTTCTTTGGATGAATCATTTCATTCATTTTATCTCTGATCCTGTTTTTGCACAAGGATAATATTGCATCCCCCCCCCCCCCCCCCCCCCCCCCATATGGTGTGCGAAATGTAATTTTAGGGTTTATTTTATAACTATTTTTTGTTCGTAAATATGCAATTGATGTAAATTATTATTACATGTTGATGTATTATCTTTTTTTTTTTTTTTAACTGTTGTTTTCATGATTTTGTTTGCAACTTGAAAAGTGGCCTTTTTTGTGTGAACTGTGATACAAATTATGTATGTATTTCACATTTGGACAAACATGTATATCCACCACAGTATTCACACCATCTTGAAAATTACAGACATTTCATGATTGTCCATGCAGGGACAGTATCACCCTTACAGCCTGTTTGTATACCAAATGTACATGGATCAGTTACCATGTTTTCCTACCATAATGCATTTTCCGAGACCAGACAAAATACTAATGAAAAGAGATTACAGTTTAGTACGTGTATATTATATATTATAGATGTACGTATTTGTGAATAACAGACCTGCCAACTGTCACTAATTTTACAGCACTGCCCCATATGTACGTTGTTAGGAAGAAAGTAAGAAGTTTTTAGTCTTTTTTTTTTCCAAAGAAATTTCTGTCCAGTAAAATGCATGACAGTGGTCTTTGCACAGCCTACTAACACTGTATACAGTGGAATACATATATACTTTCTTTGACCTGTAAATTGTGTTACAGTGTCTTCTAATGCTCTCCTTTCTACAGAAATTTGGCAGAAGTGGCAGTTTCAGTTTGTCTGGATTATAGGGCCTTGGAATACCATGTATGTGCCCCATTGGGGTGTTCCTTATTGTTGTACTTTACTTGGCAGCTCTGGATTAAGTTTATTGTGGTGCAGGTGTAATTTCCACAAAAAAGAGGGAAGGGGGATGGTTAATGAAATGAATGAATTTTGGTGGCTGTCATTTACTTTAGCATTTTAAGTTGTGTGTTACACCAATGGATTTCAGAAGATGCATATTGAGGGTTGACAGCTACACAGTAGAATGTTTTATGTCCAAAATAGTTACATTGGGGAAACGAATTTGAGAAATCTGTAGCCTTAATGAAAATTTATGTAACTGCAGTTACTTCAGCATGGTCACATGCATACATGTAATTTTATTGGGTTGTACTCGTAAAATCAAGTCACAGACCTCGTGTCTTGGATTATATATCTATAGGCATTTAAGAGCAATGAATAAAATTGGACATATCACGTTCTGGTGGAGAGCCCACAGTATATATCTGTTCTAATATATATATACGTGTAAGTAAATAATGATGAAATGTGCCACCGTGCTGCAATTTGAATAAATTTCGTGAAAAAAACTGAATGTAAATCACAGAAGAATAAAATTTTGACTATATGTATGGCATTTGTGTTGTCTTTTCTTGTCAATCAGTTGTGCGACTGGAATCTTTATCATAACTGATTTTTTTCTTTAGCTTGACAGTCATGACCATATTGAAGGCGGCATGGTGAATTATTGTCCGTACTTTTTTTTTTTTAAATTGAGATATTTGGTCTGCTTATGGCCCCTGACAGCCCACAGATGGCATCATAAGTTAGAGGTTAAATTCTGAAAACTTAGCATTAAATAGCGGGTTTTTTTGCTATTGTTTTTTTTTTTGTCGTAAATCTGATTAAGAAAAGTAAAAAATTAAAGTACATGTATTCAGTTTCTAGCTGCTCTTGAAATATAATGTAAAAACCGAGTTATAATAGTCCACCATATTGCCCTTGATTTTTTGTGTTCTAACCTTTTTCTGACCATCAATGAAAATGAACATGATATGCAGAAGGGATGACGAGTACTCGTAAATTTGAGTGTTGGGACGTTAACGACAGCGTGTCTGCTTGAGAATGAGCGGGTTCAGTAATTTTCTCATATGAACATACGTTCAACACATGTCAAAATTGGGCAAAAAGAAAAAGTTGTATGTAGCAAAGCCTCGCGTAAGAAATTCTTCTTCTTCTTCTTCTTTTGTTCACCAATCTAAATCTGCAGATTTATTCTTTTGAGAAAATCTACGGTTTTCTGCAGTTCTGGCAGAGCACCGTAGAGTTTGATGTTCAGGTTGGTGGGTTGGGGCCAATACGCGCAAGAAATAATACCCAAACGATACAACACAAACTAAAAGACAAGACAGAAAATGTTCGATATTTCGGCTAGCGCCTTCATTAAGGAAAAAAAGAAAAAAACAATAGAAAAAAAAAGAACAATGGAACAGATAAAACAATCGAACAGACCAAGCAAAAACTCGCAGATAAGTAAATATATTCTGTTTAGATTCTATACATTTCCTATCGAAATCTTTTATTGTTCTGTTGTAGTTCAAGAGGGAGATGATATTGACAATAAAGATGATACATGTAAAAAGAAAAGAAGTGTAAATTTGATAGTGATCTACTGTCTACATGTATTTATAGGTTAAATGGTGATCCTCCAAAATCTGAGAGAGGTGGTCAGAAATCATCAGGAATGATATAGAACGGCTTGGCACATGTATCAGAGTTGGGTAGCGGAGGCATAGAAAATGATGCACCCTTTTATTATTTAAATTTGGAGACATTCAGTGTGGTAGGGCAGGGGCCGAATTTACAGGGGGACAAAGGTGGAACCGCATCTGCCCCGTCCCCTTCCCCAGCCCCACTTCGAGAGGAAGCCAGAGAATAAAAATTAAAATTATACTGAGTTTAACTGTGATGTCTAAATTGTTGAGTCAGCCATAGTTAACCATGGAAACTAAAGAGAACGTAGCAGCATAGCTGTGGCCTTAGTCTCATCTAAAAATCTGCTTCGAGTTTTGCCGGTGTAACAGGCCAAAATATACCCCCCGCCCAGAATATACCCGGGATTAAACTGGCCTAGCCCAGAATATCCCCCGGGGTATATTCTGGGCTAGGCCAGTTTATACCCCGGGGTTACTTTGGGCTAGGCCAGACTATACCCCCCCCCCCCCCCAGTCCAGATTATACCCCCTACTTTTAAAAAAAAAACAAGTCAAGACCACAGTTTATTTCAGCCTGTTCTTCATCAATGTCATCAGATATCATATTAATACAAACATGAACACATTCTTGACACCAACAAGTCATAATGCAATTTAGAGAAAATAATAATAACAGTTTATTTTAGCCTTGGTTTACTTTTGTGTACATACATACATTCTCGACTCCTGTAAATCATGATACATTTTAGAAGGAACAAACATGCATTAAAACCTCGGGTATAGTCTGGCGGGGGTATAATCTGGCCTGCTACACCGGCATTGTGTAAACATGTATACGTATTTACTTCAGATACATGTATTTTAACTTTTCTTATTACGTATAACTTGTCCGTTCCACAATTACAAGATATATACATGTAAAAAGACTTCTGTGTATATGGTGATTTACTCGAAGAATTAATGTCAGTATTGCAAAAGTTAATTAAATTTGATTGGTTATTTATGTATTGAAATTCTGTTGTTTTTTTTTGTTTTGCTCTCAAAAGAGTCAAAATGGCACTCAGAAATCCTCTAATTCTCAACCGCTCTTGATCGACTCCATGCAATCAGCAACCCTTTATCAAATCCGACGCGCAGAGTTGACATCAAATTTTCTAACAGGTATGACATCATTCCTACATAGATCTGCTGGTTACAACATCGCACCGACGTTCGTTTGATGTAGGGAATCCGTCCCTACGCTAATCTTACCAACCCTACAAAAATCCTATACAAATCTTCATCGGATTATTGTAGGAGGACCGGCTGGGTAAATTCTCAACCTAAGATATAAATGAGTTTTACAATACGAACACCAACCTGAATAATAACTGTTTTATTATTTATTTATTTTTTGTTTCTTTTTACAATTTGTCAAGCAGGCCACGATCTGCCCTGCTTTCGTCGGTCCTTCAAACATTTCTCACTCATTTATACCTTCATTCACTCACTCACTCACTCATTCTCAATGAAGTCACGAACTCTCACATTCGCCAGTACATGTACACACGAGCACGGAGACATTCACTGACTCATCCCTTGAAATGTCAACCAGTATGAGAAAATACGGAATTTGAAATATCAAATAAGAGATCCTTGGTATAACTTCTAAAATGGTTTTGTGGGCTAGGAAATCTCTTCAGAGGAAGAAAACAAACTAGATTTCATAATTTTACCGCATGTTTTCTAGGAACAATATTTCATACTGAGAAGCAAAAATGTTCAATACAATTTGCAGTTTTATGTTTAATAACAAGCAACTGGTGTGACTAATTGTTTGTCCCTTCTTATATTGCAGTGGCATTTTGACAATGCAAAAATAAAAGGAAAATTTTATTTCTGACATTATTGGTTTTGTGTAACACACATCACACTTTACACCATAAAGTTTTTCTCTAGCAATAAATCTTTCAGACAGATCACAACAAATTACAAACAAACATAATTTATTACTGTAAATTGTTGAAAATTCAAGCTTAAATCCAAAACTTATTCTTATTCCTGAAAAAAAAAATGGCACTTGAAAGTTGAAGATGTAACATGTCATGAAAAAATGTAATGTATACGTCACGGCATTTTTTTTTTTTGCCTAGGTCGTCTAAAAATGTAAGTATTATGAGATACAGAATTTCATAGCAGTCATTTACAAGTAGAGCATAAACATTTAAGTGAATTCCTTTGATTACATTCACAGAAATTCCAGAAAATGTTGCGGTACTATAGAACCACTTTTCATGATTGTAACACACGCCAAACCATGTTAAGCACATGTTGACATGGATCTTACTTTTAAGTTTTTTTAATTAAAGAGAAAAACTTGTAGAGTTGCCTTTTTTTTTTCTTTAATTCGAAAAGGTTTAAATGATAAATATCTCATTTAATGATTTGTTTTGGCAGGTGGCAAGGCGAAACCCCGGTATTCAGGTGTAACGCACGTCACATGGAATGGGCCATCAGATGTCCTTTTTTGCGTTCCCCGAAATGGGTCAAGGTTTTTTTCTAATGAAATGACAACAAAAACGTGCGTTTCATCCCCAATCCCATTCTTCAAAACAATGGAAAATAACAGTTTTGTGCATGCTGTTTGTGAATTTCTAAACAAATTATACTTGTTTCTGCTCTCATATAAACACAGATGAAGGCAAGTGTCTTTTTCAAAGACTTCTAACTGCTATAGGCTCGCGAACACTACATGCATTTAAAAACCCTTTCCAGAAGTTTGGGAGTAGGAGATCTCACAGCTTTAGCTACGAAAGTAACGATCAAGGGTGAGTGTGGTTTCCAGTATGACATAGTGTGTGCTTATTGATTGATTACCTTTACAGGTTATTTATTACTTTTGTAGGAAGAGACAGAATAATGATAACTCGAGTTTTTTTTGTTTTTTTAAAACGAAATATTGGCCTACGTTTTTTATTTCAAGGGGGAAGAGGGGGTTGACAATAATAATGCCAATTAACTTGTTAAGTGGAAGTCGTCATCCATCCCCATCCCACCCTCCCCGAAATCTCCTGAAATACATTTAATGTTATAAATTTTAATAATGTCGACTTACTTGAGTGGATTGGTTGTGACTTGTGCACGCTTCATCTGAAGGATCAAAGGAAATATAGTCTATTAATAACATAATCGAGTTTACCTTTTTTCTTTGTTGTTTATGCTACTGGATTTCCAGCTTCGTTCATGTCAATCCTTTCCCAACCAGGAACCTTACGGAAATCCCAGGCGTAGGACTGAGGTCAAGTTGCACATGGGGATGATATCGTTCCTATGTAGATCCGCTGGTTACTACATCGCACCGACGTCGGTTTGATGTATGAAAACCGCCCCTACGGTAATCTACGTTGGATTGACATAAGGTTACGGGCGGGCTTAAAAGCAATGTTCAGCAAACCGTATACTAGCGTGAAACGGTGATTGGTGAAACAATATTAAAAGAATTATTTCGTTATCCCCTGATTTGATCATTCATCATTGTTGTTTAATTTGCATTTTACTATTTAAATAAAATATTTACTCCAATTAGCTTCTGAAACGAAAACGACGCTTTGGGTGTCTCCAAAGCCTTTTAAAATTTAACAGCAAATAGGCACGAATATTATCAGTGTAAAATGTTATGTTATCTAGATCTAGCAAGACAATTTTGATTTAATGGTAACCAGAATTTGCGTATGGATTAGATTTGGAAACAAGGTAAGCATTGCAGACATTTTGTCATATTGCTTAATCTTCAGCAGCTCTAACGATACAGGTCGCTGTTGTCCTGTGATGGCAGTCCGCTATTTAACAAGAATGTATACATGTATATTCCTCCGAAAGCCCAAATTATTCTTCATGTAATAACCAAACAAGGCATATTTCATATTAAATACATTCCCAGCCTGCAACACTGCGGAAATCTGACTCAGGTTTGCACACATGAATGACATCATTCCTGCATAGGTCCACTGGGTACAACATTGGGCTGACGTCGGATTGATGAAGGGAACCCGCCCCTATGGTAATCCTACAGATCCTCCAAAAATCTATATCAGACTGATGAAGGGTTGCTGGCTGGGTTTATATTAGGGAGTTGCCGCTACAACTGTATCCTTGGCAAATGTGTGTGGCAATTTAACCTGGAACTAAAAATCCGAAACCAGTCCTTTTTGATCACATCATGATGTGATCAAAAAGGACTGATTTCAGATTTTTAAGATTTACTCCCCAGTGTTATACTTGGTCGGTTCAATGAGAAAATGGTGAATAGATATCAACAGCTGTACAACGAAAAGGTGAAAGCTTAACTTCTCTGTATGATGAAGGAGCGAACCACCAAATTCAGTCTTGCGGGAAATTCAGTTTTGAAAATTTTGTGCTACTCTCACCATCGATTTCTCGCCTTTTTTGGCATACTACATAACACAAAAACTAAATTTATAAGATTTATCAAAATTGCTTGTGTTGTAAGCCTCCTGCAATATCCCTTTGATAACCACAAAAAGAGTAAATATCTCAAATTTGACCTATTTGCCCCTTCGTCATACAGATAAGTTCATCTTTTCGTTGTACAGCTGTTGTTACCTATTCATCCCTTTGTCACGAAACCGACGACAGTTGATCAGTGAGTATCAAAAAGTAATGGATTTATTTGGGAATATTTTAATGTTTTTTTTCATAAAAGACACTGATTCACATCCCTTCATGCCCTGCAGATGAGCACTTGGAAATTGAATAATTCAGTGCACACTTTCCATTATTGACAGAATTCAGTTGAGGTCCCTCGGTTATATCAGTAACAATGTTAACCTTTACACATCACCTCGCACTATGCTCAAGCATCCCAGTGCTGTGACTTTATTGCTGTGTTAATTTCTCTTTTTCTTCAGTCGCCTATAAGACCAGCCCTACTCTTCACATTCATGACTGGCACAGGAGCTGTCCCTATGTGAAACAGGAGTTCTCTGCAACAGTGATCATCGGCTGGATGATACAAAGCAAGAACAGCAAATTATGCCAGAGCATTGGTAAAAATACAAACAAATGAAAGACATTTTATTCATATTTTATACCACAACTATTTCCTGTTTACTCCATATTACCTGGACATTTTTATATTTTCTAGTCATTAATTTTTTTCTTCCTTCTCCCTTCAAACTGATAATACATAAGTCATAGATATAACACATCAAAATACTAAGCAAAACAAAATGGAGATATGATATTCAAGAGTGGAAAATATGCAGAATTGAAACAAGGAAACACTGTAATTAAAACTTAAATATAGAATGAAACCCAACTAATCAAAGAGTTTATGAGCAGTTGGCATGTAATGTCACACTGAATTGATTCTCTTCAGTAAACAAACATTGTTACATTCATCATAGAGAGAAGAGGAGCGGACGAGATTTTGATGAAGATATACTTGACTTGTTGTGCACTTTTCTGGCAGGATAAGAAATATGATGAATATTGTGGATTGTGAGAAATTTTAAAAAAGTCCGTCAGTTTTTTTGTTTTGTTTCTTGTTTACAGTTTAAATTTTCAAAGCAACTACTTTTCAATCATTTAATATTATCTGCTGTCAGAAATTTAAGCAGACTTTCAATCATCATGAATGTGTGGAAACGATTGAAGTTGTGGACTCTGCACCATATTAAGTATGAATATTAGATCTGAATACGCTTTTTGAAAATGAAATGAGTGTAAATTTATGTAAGTACAGGTGAACTTTAGTGTGCATTTCATTATTTTATACTTTTTTTTATGTTCTACGAACTTAAAGAGAAGAGGTACCATTTCAAACAGAAAAGGAATCTGTACAAAAAAACTATGTTATTAAAGGCGCCGAGATGTATAGGATCATCCACATATTCAGCAAGACGGATAAATTTTAAGAAATTTCTAAAATAACCACCCCCCCCCCCCCCCCCCCAATCATACATACAGCATGTCTTTTCCATACCAATCACCTAAAGGGGAAGTGGTCTATCGTGTAGACAATTGATGAAAAAGGCAGGCTTAATGTTAGCAGTGCACATTATACCCTGTGCACACCATGGCATGCATTGTATTGATGGGCATTATTTGAATCACTGAGTCAATTTTTTGCGATTCAAATAAGATATGCTGATTCGAATCATCACCGAATGAATTAGCTGATGAATCAGAAATGATTTGAATCATGATTCAAATCACCTTTGATTTGCCTCTTGCTTGAGGCTCATTGCGCAAAAGAGCAAGTGGAGCAGACTTTGATGAGGGACTGGTTGGTATAAGAGAATAATGCATGGATCAGACTCATCACCCCACAATAAGAAACAAATCAGTGCTTATCCATGTTAGGACCCATTGGTGACACAGTTCCTGTCGCTATTAGGTCGCTGAATTGTGATTCGCTCATGTCACCACTGTCTTATGGACTGATTTGAATCAAATGGATCACTCGATCCACTGATCCGAATCAATTTGAGTCATCAAAAGAAGAATCATTGTCCATCATTTATGCAGTGTCGACTCAGCATGGATGATCTAGCTTAGTCAGGAAGTGATAGCATCATGGGCTTCTGTGTTTGTGAAAAATAAAGGATCCGGGTGAAATCAGCGACACAAAGCAAACGCGAAGAAAATACTTCCCCACCATTTCAAATTTAAGACAAGATCCTTCTGCATGTTTAAAGGCAGGCACCTTCAAAATTTCATTCAAATCCGTGTCGCATGAGTGGTGAATTTTTATAATATAGATTTGATGGATGCCAAGAACGTTTTGCAGACTTGTCTTTTTTGTTTTATTTCTATATCCAAGTTATAATTCTCATTATTGATGTTTGTTATCAGGCCTGGTATCATTTGAGTCTGGGGTCGTATATTTGTTCGGCAAATTCTTATTCACTGAATATACAGCTATTGTCAAGTCCGAGTTTACAACTGAATCAATTCCCTCAACGTCCTCT
Organism: Onchidella celtica; assembly: GCA_963931925.1. Lineage (NCBI taxonomy): Eukaryota > Metazoa > Mollusca > Gastropoda > Systellommatophora > Onchidiidae > Onchidella > Onchidella celtica. The sequence goes on from OZ007582.1 coordinate 19,396,984, forward strand.
TATGTTTCTTGGCTTCATTTGTATCTTGTTTGCAATTTGGAAGGTCAATGAGTTGAAACTGTCAAGGAATAAGGATGCTCACCCCCTCCTTCCCATGTTAGTTTCGACATCCCCTTTAGTTCACTTAATAATGAATATATTTTAATATTAGGGATCTGACACGAAGTCATTCTCAAATGTTGTATAGATTTTAAAAAAAAATTCAAAATACATGTATGGAAAAAAAGGGGGGGGGGGGGGGCTGCTGATTGTCATGAGGAAAATGTGATTGCAAGAACAGAAATAGAGATACAGAAGTTTGTTGTCATATTCCATGATGCCATTTGTAATCGAATAAATGAATAGTATCGATTCCACTTCCGATTTGTAAGAAAAACTAAGGTTGTGTCAAGGCCAAAGGGCGATAATCATGTGCTGGGAGTATAGTCTTTTTGAGAATACAAAATTATGAAGCTATATCATATCGAGAGACATTTATCTTACAAAATATTAATAAGCATAAACGTTTGAATTCAAACAAGATGTTTTTAGCAGTGTTGTTAAAGGTATGGATTTAATATCTGAGTTTATGCCTAATGAGGTCAAACCCATAACGGCAGACAATTTATGGATTCTGTGTCATATAAGAAAAACCCAAATTTATTTATAGTACAGAACAGCCACTTTGGGGAAACCTGGGTGGTCACTGGCTCCTGCTTCAATGTAGCGTCGAGGTCGGCGGTCGACCAAGGTACTCGCACGGCTGGTCATGCCCAACTAGCCTGTAAAGCTTAGGGTCTGGCGAGATTTCCTCCCTTAAGGCGCTAGTGAGGGACTGAGAATTTGGAGTTTGGTCGGGGGTAGGCCGGACAAAACATACGGATTAGAACCTACTTCCTTAGATCTTAAGGGGCAACTGGTACTATAGTATTAGACTTAGGATCGTCCATGTCATGGGAAAAGTGCTCTCGCAACCACATAGTCAGACGGCATATCTGTGCTAAGAGGGTAGTGTGTGCTGGAGTCCCCGTGCCACTTTTTTAAAATTCTCCTTTATCAAAATTTCCCGAGCAGTGTGTTGTCTTCAAGTGAGCGTTTCTATTTTTAATGCCCCCCTTTTTTGGCGTTGTTGGCGGGGGAATGTCTCTCTTACATCATTAATGACAGTGGTTTAAACCTGTCTCATGGAAGACAAGACATGGATATTTTAACACTCCTTCAAAGAATCTTAAAGGAGGTATAATGCACTTTTCTTTTTTCTCGAGCTAGGACTGTTGATCTGGAGCAGGTCGATTATGTCTTTTCAATATAACGAGGCTATATCAGAGATGACGTTTAGACCGCTCTTGGAGTTGGACAGCTACTATAATCAGACTGATTCTAATTATAAAAAACTACATGTATCATGTGCAGTGCAGTGAAACTTTGAACGCATTTTTCTCTGTTCGCAATTTTTCTCACATATTTGCTATCTACTCCTTCATTTTTCAACATTTTTGCATGATTTTTTGCATGTGTATGCATCATTACTAACCAAACAAAAATATGCCTTTGTATTTCGGGTTTGTCTTACAAATTTTGTGCTAGAGGGTGTCAAAAATCGAAAATTGGATCATATCGGAGGCATCGTAATTGATAAACTTTGAGAATCGATAAAAACAAATCTAATTCAGATATGACAAAAAGAAATACATACAGGAGGGCCCAAAACACTTCATGTATACTTATTTTCATGTTGATTCATCTATTTTTGGCGAAGCCGTTGCATTTTGAAATTGTTAGCACTCCGCGATATCAAATTTCAAGATGGCATGGTTGCTAGATTACAAAAAAAATGAAATTTATTATTGCTATCATTCACCCTCTAATTTGGACTTATAAAAACCTATAATAGTCAGTTAAAACCAGTAATTCCTTAGAATTTTAATTTTAGCCTTCAGGACCCGCTTGAACATTGCGAATAAATTTGGCGGAAGTAGAGCGGTTAACCTAATAACCTCTGACCTTTTAAGGAAAACTAAACAACTCGAATGTGTGGCATGAGAAATTGAGACCGAGAATATCCAGAGATAAAGAAGAGCTCGAAATAAAGGCTCATTCCACACAGGGTACATAATTTTAGCGCGCACGCAGTACACAACCCAACTAATTTAATTCAGGAAATTGTGACTGACAGGAAAATAGTGGTTGCACAATGTGAGTAACTCAGTGACGGTGTTGGCTTTTCTTTCTATCTCAAGATAACTGCCTAGATCTATTACTACTACCAGTACTAGATCTAGTCTAGTACTAGAAATCTAGAGGCTAGTTTTTCCCGCGAGTGTGATTTTCATCTTATTGTAAATGTAGTGGCATTTGTCATCAGTTGATGAGCAAGGAATAGGTCTACTGATGTTTGTGAAAATGTTCATGGAGCATTGCATAGCAAATAGCTACCAGACACAGATCTAATCTTGTCGAGGTGAAATGCGAGTCTTTAAAAAAAAAAAAACGTTCACACAAACATCACCGCCCCCTAGCGGAAGGAAGGTGCAGAGCAACTCGTTAGGTCCTGTAGCAGACGATGGCGACTTTCTCTAGGGTCGGTCAACCGATTGTGAAATCGGCGCGAAGTGGTGGTACTTGGTGTTCAGCTTTGAATTGTACCAATTCAAGGAGTAAACGTCCATACCTTTCATTCTTCAAGTTCCCAACAGATCCTGAGCGGTAAGTGATTGTGGTTTTTCTTCTTTTAATTTATTTATTCAGATTTTTACTAGAATAGTTTATTATTATTCTTTATTCATAATTGTTTTAATTTATTGAATGGTCATGTTATTCATTATTGCTAAGCACAGGCAGGCATATATTGTCACCTCCCCTTGAGTTGTTTCATCATTTGTTGATGCCTAATTTTATTAAAATGTTCAAATCTCTTGTCTCACTAGATGCAAGAGATGGGTGATCAATTCCAGACGCCATGATCTTGACTACAAATCCCCGCAGCAGCTCCGTGGCTATGTCTTGTGTGCAGAACACTTTGAGCTGACTCAGTTCATGAATGCCATTGAGAAGCAACGTCTAATTCACAATGCAGTGCCAACATTGTTTGAGGTATCCATAATCCAACAAACCTCCTTGCTTACACTACAGCCATCACGGCCACCACCAATATGTTGGCTTACTTTACCATCCATCTGAAATTCAGGGGCACCTGGCAGTGATATTTCATCTGTGACACATTCTTGGGATCCAACATCCTGTGCTCAGTCCTCATCATCAGCTCACAAAGAAAGCCATTTCTCATGTTTAATGCTGGTAAAGAACAATCAGAGGAGAGAGTTCCATACATCCCGACTACCCAGTCATCCCTAAATCTAAACCCATTCTTGATCCTGTCCTTGTCCCAAACTCTCTAAACCTAATCATATGCCTTCCAATTGAAATAATTGCAATAACTTCAACATGAATTGCAATGAAATAAAGTCACACCCTTTGTATCTTGATTGTTAGAGCTGCTAATTAGGCCTGTCAGAGAAATTAAGCACATGGTTTTATCTTTAGGCTCAACGCGAAATAATATTGAAGGAATATCCCACCCATACAAAGATTTATAACATTTTTATTCTGCCATATAAATAATTGAAAAAAAAGCCATATTCAAATCTTTTTCCTCGACTCCACCCCACAGCAAAATTGACATCTCTTTGTACAAATTTCTTGCTGATAAATTGCTACTGTCGTTACCACAGATGCTAAGCTAAGTTGATTTTTTACATTTCCTCCACAATGTGGCACTGTAAATAGGTCATAGATATTGTTGTGCCATTTTTAAAACTCACTTGTTGTTGCATCTCTACTCTCTATCATCTCTGGTAAACACGATACGGGGATCAAAACTACTCTGCGAGACTGACACTGGGGATTAGTTACAATAGAAAGGGATTGGGAATCACTCTGTATACTGCAAGTGCCCATTCCCTTATGTGTAATGTGTAAAACTGCAGATTGCAGACACATACATATAAAAACTAGGTCACGGTGTTGTCCGTGTAACATACTATCTAGTTTCCAACTTGACAGGAAACCCCTAGTAGCACTCTTTCGCACATTTCGTGATGTACCGTGTTAACTCTGCTTGTTCGGCCTTGTTCTTGTTGACTATTTCATAATTTGCATTGACTATGGCTGTGCAGAGCTTAACCAACTCAACCGATGGACATTGGCAATACAATGGCAAGAGAGCAATTAAAGGTATGTAGGTTTTAGCATTGAGCAGAGACAGCAGTATGAATATGTGGTGTTTTCACAGTTTTGGATGCATGCAGTTTGGTTTTACCATTCAAAATGTACTAGGGTTTGATGTACAATGTGCCATTGTGCTCTGCTTTCATATGAGGGTGACAGTGTCACTGACATTGACTATGGCGTATTTCCATGCAAACGTCAACCTCAGGGCCAAAATCTTATCTTAAACATATGAGGAAAGTTTAAAATCATTTTTCAACTGCAACACCATCCATAGGCCCACATTGAAATTGAGTATTACTTTCAAAATTGCTCCATGCAAAAGTAGAATAAAATCTACTGTAATGAAATGTATCAAAAAGAAGCAATATTCAGCATCATTTTTTACTTTTTGCTTTTTAGCATTTGGTGAAATAAAATTTGGGTGCATGGTGATTTCCTTCACTTATGATACAGTTTATTCAATGCTTTTAACGTCTTAGCATTCTAGGCCAAGTTATTAAGTTTGAAGATTTTCTGGCACATTCAGAAAATGCAATTCTTTAATGTCAGTCCGTCACGCTGAAAATCAACAAAAGTTGTCTTAAATTAAAAGTATGCGTCCTACACTTTTTTCCTTTTATTTCCTCGGCCTATTGCCAACACTTTAAAAGCTTCCACAGTCATTGTAACCTTATGATGTGTGTAACTGTGTGGGAGAGCATGACGGACTGGCAGTTTTACGTGATGGACTGACATAATAATGATTGAAGTACTCAGCTCTACTATTTGCAAAAATACCCCAGTGATTATACATGTAGTTGCTGATGCCTGGCTCAAGTAAGATGGATACACTGAGATGAAAAACTTTGCATAAATTGTAACTTCATTATGCAGCATGATATCTATTGTGTATGCTGCAGGTCACATATATATTTTTATATCTTTGAAAAAGCTGGAAAGGATGTAGTCATTTGTAGGTCTACAGCTCTATGCTTTTCTTCTGATGGAGCAGCAAGCCAGTTCAAACAGAAATTTAATTTCTGCAAGCTATGCAAAGTAAGCAAGAAGTTTGGTACCAACATCACATGGCACTGTGGACGATCTCGGTGGAGAAGTGATAAGGATGACCTGGCATGCTTTTCTGTCAGGAAAGGGCAAGATTTAGAGGGCACGGGACCTTCTGCTGTGTGAAATGGAAAATAATATAGAATAGATCTCCTGCTTTTAAAGACTGAAGAAATTGAGAATGAGATGATGTAAAGTGTGGGGGAATTCCAGCTGATCATGGAATTAGAAAGTTGCATTTCATAAAAGTTGTATCGAACTGAAAAGTAAAGTTTGCCAACCATGTAAATGCACAAAAAGCTCTCTGGGGACTGCAGGATTTTAAGAACTAGGTAGCAACAAAGGAATGATATTATATGGTGTCCATGTTGCTAAAGATGAGAACTATGCTGTCTATTGTGATCATATTTTACAATGTCACAGTGCTTGGCTTTGACAGAAAAATGGTGTGAAAGTGCAGTTTCTTAAAGGAACTTAAATCATAAAGTGTTCTGTTAATTCCAGTGGCCAACAGGTGATATGGACACAGTGTGTAAATCTTTTATCTTTTCGAGATCTGTCACAGTGAAAGAAAATGAGTCATTTCTTGTCATAGAAATGGATGACATTAAATATGACTTATAGAAATTGATGAAGTTGTAAGGTTTTGCCCTGAAGATATTACCTGACAACATTGTTTTCTCGCTGTAATTATTTTGGATTCAGAAAAATATCGGGCCTTCATTTACCTCCAGATATGGTGCTGTGTTCAGAGATGTCAGTCCGTCACACACGCATTACTGAGACTAGTTCTTACAAAATTCAAGCAAATGATTTAAGATTGAGTGTGCATAGATCTAGCTCATCCATTCATACAAGATATATTTAAAGTTTACAAGAATTGCTTTTCAGACTTCAGAGCATTTCATTGACAAAATGTCAGACCATCACGCTGGTGAATCTATATCATACCTGTATGTGTTTCGCCTATGGCTAGTTGTATATTTGCTAGTAGCTTCTAATCAGTAGGTCGCCATCTTTGTTCTCTCCCCCTGTCTGTAATAACAGTCAACCGTAGTTGTTTCCCCCTTTTGATAGTAGGTCTGTTCCAGTAGTCGGTGATGTAGGTCTGTTCCAGTAATCGGTTATATCATTCTCCTCCCTTGTTTGAATTGGCTGCCTCCTCCGTATCACAACCTATTTCTAATGTTCTGTTCTTCACTATTAGGCCTAGTTCGCCGCTGTCCTAACCTCCCCAACCCTTTTCTCAGTTTCCTATTTCTCTATTGTTTGTCACACTCTTCCCAACATAATATTACAGTTCTTCACGAATCACTGTTCTTGGACGTAAATAATAATTGTTCTTGTGCTATCCACTACTTGTGGTAGAAGCAATTAAAAGTTCTCCTTGAACCATTTCTTCTTGAACGTAAATAATAAGTGTCCTTCTGCTATCCACTACTTGTGGGCACAACCATATTTACAGTTAATCTATTTACAGGTGTCCTTCCCGGTTTACAAGTTGAGCTTATCCACCGGTCTTCTGACCCTAGTGGATCTCCTCGGAGTGAGAATACTTGCTTCTGTTGTTGGGATAGCTGTTTCTCTCTCAGTCGCAGTCTCCTCCACAACCTGGATAGGGTCTGTCTCTGATTCGCTATTCTTTGCTTCCCCTTGTCCCAATTCAGCTGGTTGTTTTTCTTCTTCCTTCGTTTCTTGGAGGATGATTCCGTCCTTATCCCAGTCTGGAGAAGCCTCTCGTGGTGCTGTCTCTTCTCTCACTGTTTTCTCGACAATCATGTTCACCAGCTTAAAATGACTGGCATCCCTATATATTTCTTTGTTATCGTAAAGTCTGCGAGCCCTCACACTGGAACCATTGATGTCGACGATAACATAGAATGATGTCTCGTATGCCGTTGACAGTTTGTTCTGCTTTGGTTGTTTGACCAAGACATAATCCCCGATGATAAAATGTCTTTCCATAGAGCCTCTGTGAGCATATTTTTTCATTCTAATCTTGTATTCTTCATCTCTTTCTTCAATCATGTCGCAGCTGTCACGTGCTTTGACAATGTCTTCGGCTATCTTGTTTTCATGGTCCATCTTTGTTCTGACCTCTCTGTTCATAAGGGCTTTGTATGGACTGATTTTTGTCGCTGGGTGAGGTATAGATCGATAGCCAATCAACATCTTTTGTATAGCAATGTCCGAGTCCTCTCCCGTTAGTTTTGCTATCTGCTCTGTTTTGTTTAAAAGCCGCATAAAACTTTCCGCTTCCCCGTTTGCCCGTGGGTGTGCCGGGGTCACTCTGTGGTGTTCAATCCCGAACTCCCTTGTGAACTCTTTGAATTCGATTGATTGGAAAGGTGGTCCATTGTCTGATTCTATGTTTTTAGGAGTTCCATGGGTGGCCATTACTTTGATGAGCTTCTTAATTGTTGGTTTTGTTGCTGTTGAATATACTCGTTCAACTTCTACGTATCTGGTCCTCTTGTCAACCACCACTAGATTGTAGTGTCCGTCTGCATATGGTCCCCCAAAATCTAGAGATAGCGTGCTCCATGGCTCTTTTGGTACTGTCATGATTTTAACTGGTTCCGGTTTAGATTGTTTTGTAGTGTCCTGACATTCGAAGCATTCCCCAGTAATTGTTTCAATCAGTTGGTTCATGTTGGGGAACCAGTACCTTTCCCTCGTCATGCTTTTCAGTTTGCTCATACCCAAGTGACCCTGGCTGTGTGCTGCCATAATTACTTTTCTCTGTAGCGATCTTGGGATTACTATCTGTGACAATCTGAACACTAAGCTATCTGCCACGTATAGCTCCTGCTGTATGGAGATAAAAGGTTGAATGTCTGGATCTGTTCTGTGCTTTTCCCAGTCAGCTTTCATGATCCTCTCCTTCACTTTTTTTGAGTTGGCTATCTTTCAAAGTCTCCTCTCTGATTCTGTCCATCACCACAGCACTGGAGTTTATGATAGCCTTTATGGTTGCTTCCGCATCATACTCACATTCTTGATCCCTCTCTGTTTCGTGCAGCGGGTGTCTGGATAGATAGCCAAGTGGGTCCAATTCATTTTTTCCTGGCTCGTAGACCATCTCATATTCTACGTCTTGCAGGCTCATCACCCACCTTTCCATCCGTGGTGGCAACTTGGCTGTTGCTTTGCCAAAGATTGATATCAGGGGCTTGTGTGATGTGATGATTTTGAACTTAGGGGCTCCCAATAGATAAATCCTCAACCTGTTTTTAGCCCATGCTACTGCCAAAGCGTCTTTTTCCGTCTGGCTGTATCTTTTCTCTGTGTCAGTCATGGTTCGACTAATGAAGTGCACCGGTCTCACACCTTCTCGTGTCTCCTGAAAGAGTCCTGCTGATAATCCCTCATGGAAACTGGCTTCACAGCGTAGAATTATTGGCCTCTTAGGGTCGAAGAAAGCGATTATACTGTTGCTTGTGATGCTTTGCTTCAGTTTCTGAAATGCTTCATCTTCCTTTTCCTCCCATCTGAATGTGACGTCTTTCCGAGTCAAATCATGGAGGGGTGCTGCTAAGTCTGAGTATTGAGGGATGAATTTCGATACGTATCCTGTCATCCCTAGGAAACTTCTGACTGCTTCTTTTGATTCTGGTGCTGGGCATTCGTGAATGGCTCTTACTTTGTCTTCTGTGGGTTTTATCCCGCTTTTTGTGAATTTGAATCCAAAAAATTCGATCTCGTTGCGTCCAAATTCGCACTTGTCCTTGTTGAAAGTGACCCCATGTTGCTCTGCCCTCTGCAGTACCTTCTCTAGTGTCTCATTGTGCTTTTCTTCCGTACTCCCTCCAATAAGGATGTCATCTCGCTGGGTCATACAATATGGGATATCCCTGAAGATCTTGAATACCGCCTCATCGAAGATGTCTTGTGATGCTTTTGCCCCAAAGACAAGTCTTTTTGGCCTGACGTTTCCCCATGGCGTACTAAATGTTGTTATCGCCCTTGATTCCTCGTCCATTTCCAACTGGTTGTACCCCTGATTCATGTCAAGTTTTGAGAAAATGACACAGTCATGGAACCTGTGGGTGAAGTCCTCCACTATTGGTGCCGGTGTGATCTTCAATCTTTCCATGTACTGGTTGGGAATCCGCAAGTCCACGCTCGCTCTAATCATCTGGGGCTCGATACTGTCTCTGTCTGTTGCTTTGAATCTGGGTTTCAACTGTACCACTAGAGGTGAGCACCATGTGATGGGTTCGTTGTCTGGTACTTTTTCCACAAGGTCATCTTGCAAACTCTTATCTAGCCACTCCTTTAGGGGCTTCTGGAGGTAGTACGGCACATTACGGGGTTTCTGTGCAACGGGTGTGGTGTACGGCTTAATGCATAGCTTTGCCTGGGTTCCCTTAATTTTGCCAACTCCTTGAAAGATCTTCTTGTATCTCTCTGTTATGGATGTATCTGTATGTGCTACCTTGATCCTCTTTTCATTCTGTTCTTTAAGCGAGCCATCTGCTCTCAACTCAAGCATTCCTAGTTGTTCGAGGGTCGTCTTGCTTAAAAGTGGTGGGGACCGTGTTCTCTCGTCGATCACGATGTACCACGCGTCTTGTTTCTGACAGTAGCCGTGAACTTCCCCTTTACTGGTAGGGAACTGGACAACGTCTTCAGCTTAATTGTGGTTTTCTGTAGTTGTAGATTCGACTTCGATCTGTTCTGAAGTGCCCTGAACTGATATTTGTCCATTATGTTTACTTCCGCACCCGTATCAGGTTCACACTGTGCCTCAACGTCCATAATTTGCACCCCCAAAGTCTTGCTTGTCGACGTCTTCTTGATGGCCTTCTCTGCCAATGCCCTCTTAACGTGCTTGACTGCGAAGAATTCATCATCTTCTTCCTCACTTTCTTCTAGTGGTTCCTCTCCATCTTCATACTGTTCTGCCTTCTTGACTGCTGACGACTTGCAAATGACAGCAAAATGGTTGAGTTTGTGACACTTGTTGCACTTTTTTCCATAGGCTGGGCATTCTTGACCAGGTCTGTGGTACCCCTGACGTCCACAATAGTTGCATGCCTGTCCCCTTTCACTTTTGGTAGGCTCTAATGTAGGTCTAGACTTATAGCTCTGTTTTGACCCCAACCTAGATCCAAATCTCGATTCTCTAGATTTGGTATCTGTGAATGCTATGGGTTTCTGGGCTTTTTCCACTCTGGCTATCATGGGTCTATCCATGTCATTTAACTGAAGTGTAGTCTCATATTCTCCTCCTTTAGGGTAATTGTAGCTTCCTGCAGGTGGGTATCCAGGCTGGTTGGCCACTCACTGCTCCATACTGAAAGCCTCCCCCTGCATAACCTTGGCTGCCCTGCAAACTTTCATTGTAGCTTGGTGGCGGGGCAGTAGGTGGACCAGACATCTTTGTTCCAGTGCTGTATGTGTTTCGCCTATGGCTAGTTGTATATTTGCTAGTAGCTTCTAATCAGTAGGTCGCCATCTTTGTTCTCTCCCCCTGTCTGTAATAACAGTCAACCGTAGTTGTTTCCCCCTTTTGATAGTAGGTCTGTTCCAGTAGTCGGTGATGTAGGTCTGTTCCAGTAATCGGTTATATCACACGCGGTCTTTAATTGATTGTAGTTGAATGGCTTTTTCGACAAAGTTAACGAAAATCACCATGAATGTAGATCAGCATATATGCCTATTGAAATGTGTGAGTTTCACTTCCTTTAGTTTACAAACATAGACTTTATGGTCACTTGAATGTTCTGAAATGTCATTCCGACACATTGTTGTTATCCATTGCAATTATTTCCAAGCTGGTTTGTTGTTTGAATTTTTCAATGTCGTGCCCTCTGGAAATAGAGATTCTGATGTGTGTTTCTTTAAAAATTAACCAGTCTGTCTTGCTGTAATCATTTTAATTGCAGAAGGGACTTTAAATGAACACCTTTTGTTTTGGGTGTTGAAAATGTGCATCTTTTTACATTTTCAGAACATGTTACCTCAAGGATATGAATATTAATTGTAGCATCATTTGAAGAAATCACAAACCAGCCCAACAAGTTTTTATGCAGAAATTCAACTGCAAATAAGGGCCATTGAAAGCCTCAGACAGTGGCGCAAACCTGACAACATTTGTATTTAAAATCAGCCAGACATATAAGTCCCTATTTATATATCGAGATGCTGGGAGGAAGTTGTGTTTGAGGTAAGGTTTTTATGGGAAGATACTGTAGTATTTTGCTGATGTATTCTGAAGTTTCAAAAGATAAAGGAGTGTAGACAATAATCAATAAGTGAATCTCCCTCTTTCTTTTTTGATGTTTTCACATTTAATTTGTAATCCTAATTTTTAAAAATTTTCACAAACTGTTATTTTTTCTAGTGTATTGTTTGTGATTGATAGGAAAGAAAGTAACTATTATTAAAGTGTTAATCTTATCACTTCTTATCACTGTCAGTGTCAGCATTCAAGCCAAGGAAAGGGAAATGGAAAACAACAGGCCAAGAAAACAGTTTTCCAAGCTCAAATAAATGCAGCGATAAAGAAAGTGAAAAGGATGTCAAGGTACAAATAATTTGCTGGCTCAACGATGTCAATTTGCTCTTCCAAGTTCCTGAACAGAAAAGGTCTTCCTCATGAAAGGCTTAGTTATTATGCATGGAGCTAAATACAGTAAACATGTAAAAGTTGTTCATTTGCTTCAGTTCCAGGTTCAGGAAATTGCTGCTCTGGTACTAGTAGTATTTTAAAACTTATTTCACATGAGTTTACATGTCCCCTCAACCATTTTCAGGCAATCGCCCCCTTAGGTTTCAAATTCTCTTTCATCCCTCCATTCCTATTCAGGCCCAATTTATAGCCTACATTTCAGAAGAAGACGGGCTAAACATAGATTTTGATGTAAGTTCAAAGCTGAATAACAGCAATCAAGGCATGTTGATTATTCCCCCCCCCCCCATCCCCCATATCGTCCCATTACATTGTTTTCGCACCCTTGATGCCCTTTTCTGCACCACCCCCCCCCCCCCACCCAGAAATCAAAATGGCCCAATTTGCTCTGAGATAGAGAGAGAGGGAGAGAGAAAGAAAGAGAGAGAGATGCAAATCGAGAGAACAAGACTTTCTGTAAAGCGCCTAGAGCAAACTTGTTTGGATTAGGCGCTATATAAATGATCTCCATTATGTTGAGAAACACTGGCATGTATAGACTGGAAAGATGGATGGTAATTGAAGGCCACAGGGGAAAAACCGGACATGTCACATAATTGCATATTTTAAGTTATGGACCTTAGGCTATAAAGCGCACTCAAATCTTTCATCTCAAAGAGTGTGGTATGGAAAAACCCGACATGTCACAAGAAATTAGCAGAATAAAATAACCTATCCTTTGGAAGAACCAGACATGTCCACTGAGTAAAAGGGAAAAGACCGATTTGTCGACAAAAGGGGAATCCCCCAGTGCCATCTGACTAAGTAAGCCAATCAGCAGAGGACAGCATTTTCACAACAAAGCAGAGACAAAATGGCTGACAACAATGAGGGCCCGGTGCCCACTGAAACCCCAAAAAAGAGGAAAGTTACTGGAAGGCAGAGAGAAAAAAAACAAAAAAAAACGCATTTCTAACCATGTAACAGGCGAGAATTGTAACTGCACCAGAGTTAGGTGTTTTGAGGCCATAAGTCACGAGGAGAGGCAGTCCATTTAAGATGGCTTAACACACTGTATGACACGAAGAATGCCTAAGAGGTAACCTTAATTGCTACACTCATTAGTGTAGGTGCAGTTGATAGACGACGTCCTTGACAGAATGACGACGATTGAAAGGCACAAACCTAAGACTATGAGTCTGAGCTTACACCATAAAAGTGAAGCAAAATGAACCTTGCCACTTGGGAAAGTGACATTGATGAGTAAAAATCTTGCAGTAGTTGCAGGCTGTTTTGTAGTCCTTGTTATTTCGAACATTTTTTTCAGTGAAATAAGCAAGTTTTTCTCAGATTGGTAATTTTTTGACAAGTGTTATTCTCTCCTGCTCTCTTGTGAATATTTGAAAATCAGTATCAATTTTTATTTTCTGCTTCTTGATTATTAGCTTAAATGAAGTATGGAGTTGTAATTCACTAATTGATTCATTTTTCTTGTAAGATGGAGCAAGATAAGAAAATAATATTGTTATTTGGTTTATTTTGCTCTCACTCAGTCTGTCTTTTCGAGTACTCTTGCTCAAGTGAAGATACCAGTGTACCTTATTGCACTTTTAATAAACTTAATAGTTAATGTATTAATTCTTATTGTCTGATTAATACAATATTGGACAGTCTTTTTAATGTCATTGAGAAAATGAGTTTGTTTCTCTAATATTCAAGTGTGTGTACTGGTTTGAGAGTAAAGGACAGAGAGAGTACGTTTTTGTTTAAATGGGTTGGACTGGTGAGGAACGAGAATTGGGGTTGGGGTAGGAGGTGGAATTTTTTTTTTTATTTGAACAGTTATGTGACTAAATAAATTTTTTCATGATTGCTTTCAAAACTCCCTTATTATCCATATAAAGTACTGTGTTTCGTTAACTTTCTTGGTGTTTGTATTCATTAATTTTCATTTAGTACAGTAAAACCTTGTTATACCGCCAAGTAAGGGGCAAACAGAAAATTGGCGGTATAACGAGAATGGCGGTACAACAAAAATACCATGTAGAACAAAGGAAATAAGTAATTTACCAACACTGGACTGGCTAACATGTCTAAAATATTGCAGTTATCTCCCTTATCTCTCCACTAGACATAAACCTCCGTTGTCATTAATTTGAAGTTTACATTGCTTTCATTTGTGTTTTTTTTATTGTTTTTCGTGTTTATGTGTGTTGGAGTTTATTTATTCAAGAAATTGCACTCAAGAGTATAAGTATTATGTATTGCAACACGACAAATAATGCAACATTACAATTCAGCAACAAACGTGTGCTGTTTGCATCGTACCCTCGCGACCGGTATGAACCAGTTGAAGCATCACCTCGCGCGCGCTTACGTTCGTTCGCAAACTCTCTATTGAACTGTGACCCGTCTTTCCCACTGCATGCCCCATCAGCAGGCCTATTATAATATACGTATATATCAGGACTTCAAATGCGAAGACTGTGTAGTAGGATTGGTGTTTGAGTAACAAGCACAGACTGTGATGCCTAGTGATGTTCCGTCTGTTAGTTGGATTTAGGTAGAGGTGGGGAGTGGGGGTTAAATTTACGTTGGTGCTATAACGGGCAATATTTACTATACTCAAGTTATGAATGTAGCAGTCATACTGTTGGCGGATGGCGGTATAACGAGATTTTTAGTGACTTTGTATAGGTGTCAGATCCATACCACGGGGAAAAGCTGGCGGTATGCGGGAATGGCGGTATAGCGAGGTTTTACTGTAGCTCAAAGTCTATTTCAGCTCCTAAAGCAAGTTGAGAAAAGAACTCAGTAGACTGAGTGCACACACACACACAAAAAACAACAAGAAAAGATCATGAAGTATCTAGGTATTTTTCTAAAGAAGCAAGATAAGGTTTTCAACGTATTAACCCTATATTTGACTTTATGAGTTAAAAAAAACACCACTCATTCAGCGGACTGTGTGTACACAAAAACAAACTAAAAACATCACTGGCGTGTCTGTATCCATAAGTTGTTGAAATTCAGTGAAAAGTGGATATATTTCAACTCCAATGGAAAAACCGGATATGTCCGAATATGACGTCACTGGCTTTTTTCCTGTTTTTTACAAAAATACAAAATTTAAATCCTCAAATTTTACCCTCACATTACTTAAAAATGGCCTATTTAGGTATGTCTTAGGATGGAAGGAGTTAAGACGTCAATTAAATGGTTTACAACTCTTCAAAGTTTAAAATTCAAATAACTCAAATGTTGTCAAATGTGACATGTCCGGTTTTTCCCCTGTGGCCTTCAATTGTGTTTCATGTCCTTCTCTTGGAAGTCAATGCCAGCTTTACTTTCAGAATCAGAGCCACCAGATCAGTAATTATGTGGATCATGTTTTGGTCTTGCGCAGAGAATTTTGCTGTGTAGTAAGTTTCCTTAGTCATGTGAAACATTACTCTAATTGTCATTTTGACCTTAAGCAGCCAGCTAAGTTAAATTAAAATTGGGATCATTACCATCCTATTCAGGCTGGTCAGCTGTCGGGTACAGGAATGTTGGTGAAGCTGGTAAGATACACTGATTTCCCCTTTTGAAGAAGGTCGTTCTGCAGCTTTTTTCTCCATTTTACCCTCACGGTATATTTTTAAAAGTATCATTATGGGTTTTGTTTATTATTTTTTTGTGTGTTTGATTTTGAAATTTATGTATGATATATATTATATTATATACATAAAATATGCATACGATTTATATCTATTTGAAAATTATGTGACTGTGAATGGGTCCCTGTTCTTGCAGTTTTTCTTTGTAGCTTTCATCATCTTTGTTATGTATCACTGTAACTAATTATATCTGACAATAAAAGTGCTGTATGGTATGTTATTGTTTTGTTATGGACCTCTTTGTCTTTATGAATGAAATGTAGGATCTAGGAGAATAAAAATTTTCTGACATTTTTATGTAAGATTCTGCAGCTATTTAAATAAATCTGTCATTTAATTCTGCTGTATTTCTGCTTCTCCATACTTTTTGGGTATATGGTCAGTTGCCAAAATGTGGTTTATATTTCAGTGTTTCGATGAAAGACACTTGAATTTACTATGAATCATATAATTTTTCTCATAATTTATTGCTTAATTTGCTCAGTCATGGAAAAACTATCTGTAGAAGCAGTTTTAAAACAATTGGAGCATACACAAAAAAAAAAGGAATTAAGGAGAAAGATTTATATTATGTATTCTATTATATATCACCGAAATATGTGTATTCTCGCCTGTAAAGCTTTTATAGTGGTTACTAAGAATGGCATAACATGGTAACCAAGTAAATAACTGTCTGCTGGTCTTGACAAATGTATGAGCAAACTAAAGTTATATAGGCCTACTATAGTAGAATTGGGGATGTCCAACAACCCAAACTAAAGATATTAGGGGCGATTTCAAAATGGGTAGCAAAGCTCAGGGTGCCATTTTGTTTTATCTGAAGTTTGGGTGTTTACATTGTTTCAGCTATGTCCTTCTCGAGAGACTAAACCTGTCAGGACCATTAGACGTAGGTCTATTAGATCCACAACCATGGATTCAGTCAGCACTCTTAGCCCCTGTCGTGGAGGAAAATATTGCTGTGCTATAAACTGCACTAGCAACAGCAAGCTGAGTGTTGACAAGAGGACAGGGGCAAGGGTAAAACTTCATTCTTTCCCTGATCCATTCAAAGATACTGAACGGTAAGTGCACCCAACATGGCACATGAGACTAGCAACCTTGCATATATCTAACACATCATGAAGAACCGAATACACGCTCATTTCTGTGTATTTAAAGAGGTTAGACGGAACATTCCTTACCATGGGCCCCATATGGTTTTGGGCTGTTTTTACTATTAGTATTAATATGGGGTATTAATATTACCCCATTATTATGAATAATAATGGAGTAATTGTATTTTGAGTTTTGAGCCCAGACTTTGTTAGAAAATGCCGCATTTTATGTAATCCACAGTAAACCCTAACCGTAACCCTAATTAATTATACAAATGTCAACAGACTTGGTGGCTCTGGTTTGTTTGTGCTATGAAAATTGTTCAATCCAGCCTGTTATGAAAATAATTGAGGTTTAGTCTGTGTTTGACTAGTTTATTTTAAAAGATGTCTTTTGGAAATAGGTGACAGCAACTGTCATCTCAGGATCAGCTTGGCATTTCAATACTGATTAACCCTATTTAATCTCCCTAGTTCATATTCTGACTCATGCCTATATAGTGGGGCCAGTCAGACCCGTACTTGTTTGCTTAGAGAAAAACTCCTAACCTCAACCGATTACAATTATATACTTTTTAGGGTTTTCAGATTCAGATTTCTCAGTTTTTTAAACAAAAAATAAAAATAAAAACGAACATATAAACCCTTCTGCTGCTTACTTAATAAGACACGATTACCAAATCGGCAGTGTGGACCACCTGTCTGACATCTATGAGTGCATAATGGGAACAAACTAAAGTGATGGTCAGTGGTCATTCACTCACTCACTGAAATTTACTTTCATGAAGAAATGGTGTAAGTAATAGTTTTGTCATAACATTTTAGGAGAATAGTCCAAATTTCAGCAAACATATGCAGGTTTGTTTGTTTTTTACTCTGGGAATGGGGCCACTGCAGTGTCTTCCATGCAGTTTCAAGTATTTGTTGTGATCGTGGTGTTTGTGATGAAAAGATAATTCTCCCTTTCCTTAAATTGCAGATATATTTGTGGTTTAATGTAAATCCACTTTTGACAGTAAAAGAACTTCCCCCCAATAAATGCTTTAATGAAATACAGTAAAACTTCGCTATACCGCCACCCGTTATACCGCCAGCTTTTCGCCGTGGTACGGATCTGACACCTATACAAAGTCACTAAAAATCTCATTATACCACCATCCGCCAACAGTTTGACTGCTACATTCATAGCTTGAGTATAGTAATTATTGCTCGTTATAGCGTCAACGTAAATTTAACCCCCACTCCCCACCTCCTAAATCCAGCTAACAGACGGAACATCACTAGGCGCCACAGTCTGTGCTTGTTACTCAAACACCAATCCTAGGCCTACTACACAATGTTCGCTTTTGAAGTCCTGATAGTGATAGGCCTGCTGATGGGCGTGCAGTGGGAAAGACGGGTCACAGTTCAATAGAGAGTTTGTGAACGAACGTAAACGCGCCCGAGGTGATGCTTCAACTGGTCCATACCGGTCCTAGGCCTACTACACAATCTTCGCTTTTGAAGTCCTGATAGTCATAGGCCTGCTGATGAGCGTGCAGTGGGAAAGACGGGTCACAGTTCAATAGAGAGTTTGTGAACGAACGTAAACGCGCCCGAGGTGATGCTTCAACCGGTTCATACCGGTCGCTGGGTACGATGCAAACAACGCACGTTTGTTGCTGAATTGTAATGTAGCATTATTTGTCGTGTTGCAGTACATAATACTTTTACTCTAAAGGTGCAATTTCCTGAATAAATAAACTCCAACACACATAAACATAAAAAACAACAACAAAAAAATACAAATGAAAGCAATAGTAAACTTCAAATTAATGACAATGGAGGTTTATGTCTAGTGGAGAGATAAGGGAGATAACTGCAATATTTTAGACATGTTAGCCAGTCCAATGTTCGTAAATTACTTATTTCATTTGTTCTACATGGTATTTTCGTTGTGCCGCCATTCTCGTTATATCGCCAATTTTCTGTTTGCCCCTTACTTAGCAGTATAACGAGGTTTTACTGTATATGTAGTATGACCATAAGCCCTTTCATAATGACTCATAATGCAGTTTGAGCTTCATACCTGAATAAATACAATAAAAACAACTGGTTAGAGCACATGTATTTACTTTCAGTACACATGAAATTTGGCATTGTTTCGGGTGCAAAACATGTCACGACTTTGAACACAAAACTCTTAAGTTAAAATGATCATTGCAAATTTAATTAAATCTTGAAGATATGTCCTTCTACCATTATGTCATGGCTAAACTCAAAACATCACATACATGTATGATAAATACAGAAGTTGAGAACATGAAGGCTGTTCAGAATAGCAGAGATGCATGGTGTACAAAAACCCTCAGTTTGAGCTATGTCACACTCTTACTTACCTAGCCCTTTGCTTTTTTTTAACCTCTTTGTACAATGAGCACCCTCTCTTGTAAGGAAGAAATTCATTTTACACATATTTGTAACTTTGTTTCACAATTGATTTCTTTGCAGATGTAAGCAATGGATCATCAACATTGGAAGAGCTGATCTAGATTTCACAGACGTGAAATCAAAGAGAGTTTGCTCTGTCCACTTCCCCGTAAATGCATATTCATGTCCTATTGACATTGCATACTCCAGGCTGTTACCATCTGCCGTACCAACCATAATAGATTGTCCGGATCCTCAGTCACCATTAACTTCTGAAGGTCCATCTCCGAGAGGAAAGTCTTCTTCGGGTGAAGAGACGCCCACACAGCTAAATGTAGATGTAAGTGGTAGAGGTGAAGCTGTTGGGGTATGCTTGAAATGAAGCCACTGGGGTATGCTTGTGGTGAAGCTGTTTTGGGTATGCTTGCGATGAACCTGTTAGGGTGTGCTTGTGATGAAACTGTTGGGGTATGCGTGTAATGACTTATTATTAGGGTATGCTTGTGATGAAGCTGTTGGGGTATGCTTGTGATGAATATATTACGGTATGCTTGTGATGAAGCTGTTGGACTTGGGAGTATGCTTGAGATGAAGCTGTTGGGGTACGCCTGAGATGAACCTGTGAGGGTATACTTGAGATGAAGCTATTGGGAGTATGCTTGTGATGAAGCTGTTGGGTATTCTTGTGATGAAGCTTTTGGCGTATGCTTGAGATGAACCTGTTAGGGTATGCTTGAAATGAAGCTACTGGAGTATGCTTGTGATGAAGCCATTGGGGTATTCTTGTGATGAAGCCATTGGGGTATTCTTGTGGTGAAGCTGTCGGGGTATGCTTGAGACGAAACTAACAAACATGGTATGCTTGTGATGAAGCTTTTTGGGTATGCCTAGCTGTTATCTGACAGTTTTTTAGGCCCAGGGGATCATTTTAAATGAAAATATCGCAATCATAAATACATTTTTCAGTGTAAGATTCAATGCTTATTTTGAACCCGATTTGTTGGTTCGCATGTGAAAGACCCAAACAACGATGTTTTTACTTTGTTTTTTTTTTTATTATTTGGAATTTTTCATGCAATTTCATGAATTCTTTCTCCAAGGACCCCACCCACCAGGTCATGGTACCCTTAATTTGATGTTCAAATATGCTCATAAAAGCACATGGCATTTTCCTATCCTGATCCATTGGGAGCTGATTTGCTCCAGACTTTTCGTATAGGGAAAAAATACATTTTCACCCTATTCTTACTTTGCGGGCCTTGTTTACCTGGGCTACATGTGCATATTATAAGAAAAAACTTACTCCACCCTGCACGCACTGTATGTATTTTGCCTTACGTGTTTTACTCTTAAGTGACAATTACTGTTTGTATATGCCGTTGTTGATGTGGAGAGCTCTTCCTCACCTCTGACATCACATAGTCAGCTTGCAATCTTGCATGATTCATAATAAATGGGTCGATGCTCGCTAACCAAGTCATTCACATCTCTTCAAAAGAAATAAGTGGGAATTAAAATTCCATGAACAAATAAAACTTGCATCAGTTCTTGACTTCAACAGCTCAGAGCTGATAAATTCAGTTTGGGATATATTTTGTGGCTTCCTTCATATTGTGATAGACTTGTTAAAAAAAAAAGGTCAGCAATGTTTGCTTCTATGACAGTTAATAACAGTTATTGTAGGTCTATCGCCTACCATAGGTGAATATAGTCCAACTCCATAAGCTATAATTAGCTAAACTGTTTTTAGAATACAAGTATTGAACCCGTGAAAAGTGTTGTGAGTAGGTCTGGGGGTGGCTGCAATGGAGGGAGCATTACTTGACTGTTGGCACAGCAAAGTGCAGCAAGAACCACGAATGTTATGGATGGACTCGGAAGCACGGTTTCAAATTTGGGGAACCGGACGTTGAGATCGCACGGTGAACCGCAAATTCAGTGACGTCATGCCACATAAAAACTCACGCCCGGATGGTATTTATTTGGAACAAATGCAAATTTGCGTAGTTCAAAAAAATACTTACGGAGAGTGTTCAGCAATGAGTGTAGCAAGGAATCAACTTCAGACCAAAAGAAATTTGTATGCAAAATTTGAGCTCGATTGGTGCACAGATAGCCGAGCTACGGCTTTTACAAAAACGAGTTTTTTTTTTATAATAGATTCAGCCAATTTTCACATTCCTTAATGTTTGTCTTTGTCACTAATAAGGTTGTTTTTTTTCTTCAATGATGGATTAATTAACTAAAATAAAAGTCTCCTCAGAATCATATAACATGAAAAGTGGTAAATAAATCTGAAATGCTACCTGATACATAGGATACCTGTCTCAGATACCACTAGATCTGGATAGATGGTTGTGGTATACGATTGGTAATAGCACAATGGCTGCGCATTAATATTACAATGGCTACGCTTATGCACAGACGTCTGTGGATAAGATCTGAATCTTATTCACAGATGTCTGCAAATAGATCAGAATCTTATTCGCAGATGGATTTTTGGTTTTGTGATTTTTGTTTAGGAAGAGCTTTAGATCACGAGTGTAACTTGTTTTGTTGAATAATTAGGCTCTTCACTTGGTAAGATGGCTCGATGCAGATCTATGGTGTTTCTTAAGGTAATGATACACCAGGCTGTCATTTTTTAGCGATACTTTGTGTACTCGGTAGCATTAGAAAAACCCTGCATAGTAACGCTTTTACTCAGGTTCCCTGGTGGCATGCTAATAAGTAAACTCACCTGCCGAGTCGGTATTATATTAGGGGTTCTAATCTCCGCAAGAGCTGATGATTTTTTTTTCTACTTTTCTCTCTTTGTTTTGCTCCAGAGTACAAAATTGTGAAAAGAATTTTTTTTTTTTTTAGATATTAGCTAATTTTGTCAGGTGTGAAAACACAGAGAAAGTCAGACTGAGACAGAGCAAATGAAAAAGAACTAAACTTCCATACACAAAAAGTAATGAAAGAAAACATGACAAATAACTGAAGCAGAAGACCCCCAAAACATATTTTCAGCAAATACAGAATAGTTCTGAATTACTGTAGAGAGATATGAAATTTTCAGTTCACACTGACCAAAAGAAATCATTGACATGTTTAAAATTTGATTTACATTTTTATTTCAAATTAGCAACAATTGTGTTCAATGAACGGGAATAAATAAAAGATTTAATCTGGAGCACACTGGTCAATGATCAGTTTCCCCGTGACATCGATTTTGCAAAATCCCCAGAAAAAAACAAAAACAAAAAACGAATGATGCCTAATACATGTATTTAATAATGAGCAGTACTAGGTTTAAAAAAAAAGAAAAAAAAAAGCACTGACTGATAACCGCAGATGCTAGTCATTGCCACCGCAGATCCAGATAGGCTGGAGGAACTCTTCCGTAGTAGTCATCACAAAACCAAGAAGCCCCCATCTGCGAATAAAGAATAAGCACTTCGTAAATATTACAGTTTAAGCAGTGTAACAATGTGGCATGTTCAACATGTTGTAAGAAGAAGAGCGAGTGCACTGTCTTTACAAATATGTTTTCTAATACAATGTTGAAGAAAAAGGCGGGGGGGGGGGGGGGGTGGCAGTCACCACCGTTAGTTTAACTAATGTGATGCCACCGCAAGTTAGTTGTCACAAATAGCCTACATCATGTCCCTGAAGTTTCTGCGCTAGGGGGCCACGATTGCCAGATTGAAATTTTAAGTTTAAACCAAACAATGCTAGAAAAAAGCGCCCCCCCCCCCCCCCCCCCCCCCACCAAACCAAACAAATTTCAGTGTAGTTTTCATACTAACATCACATGAAAAGCTCCAGAACCAACCAGGTTAATATCATTCTCCCTACTAGAATGGGTGGAACATATTTGGCTTAAAAATTTTGTCAGCTGTGAAATTTTTTTTTTTTTAAAGTGTTTCTGGTGATGCAGTGAAAGCCTTTGCAACATTTTTTTAAAGCAATAGTTCTGCCCCGATTCCCACAACACAGTGGACGTCTGATATTACAAAATCGTATGTTGCGAAATTTCGGTAATGAAGAAAAGAATATTATAATTATGCAGTCCTGTTTTATTTCTTTATTCTTTCTTCTAATAAAATCCCGGAATTTGTGAAATGCCAATCCTCCCGATCTCGCTTGTAAAGAAATAATTTTCCCAGAAAGTGACGAGTAAAACCATGTGGCGGCGTGCTGATGATGGGTAAATTGCGTGCGTGCAGCTTTTCGTTTGTTCAACCACTCTTAACAATGCCTGCCGGCTCCGATTACACACTGTTGGTTAAAGGCGAGATAACGTTTGTGTGATACTTATGCAGTAGATTAGGCCCAGGTAAAACAACCTGGGGTGGGGGCTGTGTATCTTTGTCCACGTAGGTGGAAGTAAAGAGATTTGGGCAGGGCGTGCCTGGTGGGGGAGACGAGGCGTAATCTTTACCGTGTTAAGGAATGTTCTGTGAAATTATGTTTACTGCTGTGAAATTTTTAAAAGTTGTGAATTAGCTTCTCAGCTGCCTTCATACTCAAAGAGGAAAAATAAACAACAACAACGGAAATAAATGAATGAGACAAATTGAAAAACTCATGCACAGGCTTTCTAAGGGAACGCTTATCAGGGGAAATAATTAATAGTAATGATGAGTCAGTGTATGGGTCGCCCCCCTTGTTTTATGGTCTCGGTTGGATATTTTATGATCACTGTATCAGAGTTCCACTGTAGCATCAAGATAATTAAGCTGCACTCTGTTTTTAGTCTTGGTTTTAATGGAGGACACATGGGAAAATATCCTCTTAAGTACAGCTTTGCTGGCTGGGGTTATTAGGTAAACGAAGACAAAAGATGGCCAGCTCTTTAAATGCTTCTTGGTGAAGTGAATTAGTCCAGGACCACAGTGTGTGTAGAAGGTCCTAGGGTGAGTGGCAGTCTCCGAAGAAATCGTAGCAGCTTAAAAAAAATAAACCATAGAATCCAGTGGGAACTGGACAGTGACCTTGCTGGCTGGCTTTTTCTTGACTGCAGTAGGCCTATATCAGCGGCAGAAATCTTGGCATAATCATTATGTACCATGTAACCGACCAAAACATACATGTATGCATTTCCTCGATAGAAAGTATTTCGGAAAAAGCATAGATCTTGTAGATCTATGTAATTTTTGTGCGGATCATTTTAGTACCGGTATGTGTCAACAAAAAAAAAAAAGTCAGAAAAAAACAAAGTCAAAAAGCCAAATGGATTTTCTGACGCCAACCACATCTAAAAAAAAAAAAGCCGTCTAGAATTTGGGATTTGGGTTAAAAAAAAAAAAAGAAGCCAATCTGGTAACCCTGCTAGGGGTACGGAGTTTAAAGCCTTTTGTGATTTCACAGCTGGAGAGCTCCTCCTGAAATACTAACAACAGATTTTCTTTTTTTCCTGGTGTTTTTGGTTGAGAGGGTTAAGGGGCAGGGTTAGGGATAGACGTACACGTATGCGCCCCAGGTGCAAAACGCTTGTGGATCGTACGTACAAGTAACAATAGCCCGTTTGTAAACACTACCAGTGTGTGGACATTACCTGTGGTAAAGGGAAGTGACTCCCAAAATCGCAGTCCATTCGAAGCGAGCAAGGAGCTTATACTAGATCTAGGCCTAGATCTCTATAATGTACTAGAGAGCGGGGCAGTGACGTAACACGTACCAAGTATGGGACCTCAGCAGCCATTCTCTGGGGGTCAAAAGGTCTGTCCAGTGTAGTTCCGGTACCAGGTAGATTGCGTCACACCTTGTCGCAGGGCCGTTGTACAGAAGAGGTAACATCACATTAAATTAAGGCTGTGGCTATTCTTACGGCAGTCGCAAAATGATGACGTAAGGCATAAATACATTGGCTCTGTAACATTTTGAACATCGTGTGCCAGAAAAGGCCAACCTTACAGCATCAGTTTCCCAACTGACCCTCCTTAGTTAACGGAAGGACTTCCGAATGCGTTCCAGTCCGAGTGAAAACAATACATAGCTACCCCGGCGGCTTTCCCTGATATATCAATCTGACTACTGCCCAGACGAACATCGGCCTACGGCCTCGATGATACAAACTGACTAGACCCTCACGTCGTTACATATCAATCTGACAATCGACTAATATAGCCTACGTAAGTAATTAACTGGGGTGGGAACAACCGAAAAAGCGCCCCAAGTAGGCCCAGCATTAAGTTGAATAACAAACTGCCGTAAGAATAGCCACTAGGTTAAATTAAACGGAGTGACTATACTCCGGTCCCCCCGACGAATAGCCAAATGGCTATACTCCGGTCCTAGACCAATGAAAAGCTGTCTTTCATCGCCAAGTTAGGCTAGGGTAAGAAAACAAAACATTCGAATGGTGGCATCATGGATGTTGATAGAATCATAGATCATCTAGATCTAGATTAGATCTACATGTTTTGTTGGACCTGCGGGGCGTGAGGGTCTAGTCAGTTTGTATCAATAGGCGGTAGTCAGATTGACTAATCAGGCGAAAAGGGGCTGGGGTAGCCAATAAGCCATTGGTGATCGATGCACACACAAGTCCAGGACTGGAGTATAGATAAATGAGATATTGGCATTTGGCTCTTCATCAGTCCGGGACAGGAGTATAGCCACAGCCTAAATTAAACCTCATAGTAATTAGATCTAGTATTCTATTCTCTTTGGACTAGAATGTAGATAAGGAGTTGGTATTTTTAAAGTTTTATTTCTGGTCGATCTATAGGATTTTCAGCATTTTCAATCTTCTTGATGCCGTGAGTTCTCCATTATCATGGTGTATGTGTGCGTTGTGATCGGTTGTTCTGCCCGACGTGAAAAGGATATAGACCGCAGTTTTCACAGGTAAGTTGATCTATGTTATTATTATTACAGTAGTCTCCGTCTAAGAACTCGCCGCCTTAGAACCCGCTGTTGCTGCGAAACCGAATTTTTTCACTATAATTTACATGTGTAAAAACCCGCACCGAAACGAAAAATCCGCCTAAGAACTTGGCATTTGACCGTGAGACAAGCACGCTTTTACATAAAATTTCGATATTAAACACAAAATTCTCGTTCAAGTTGACGGAATAGAACAAAGCCACACAGTACAGTGAAAGAGAACAGGTGGAGGGAAGGTAGGGGGAGGCGAACTGCACAAAGGATGGAGCCCAGTTACGTCTTTCGTGTGCGAGCAGGCCACTTCTAGACTAAATTAGCATAGTCATTACCTAACATCTATTGTTGTCTGACTCAAGGGGCAGAATGTTATGCGTAATTGACCACGCGCTTGGTTTACATGGCACATGTACATGTACTGAGGGCTGTATGTGGTTATTACACAGGGTATCACTGGGCCTCGTGTTGTATCCGCCTAAGAGCCCGGTCCGCCTAAGAACCCGCTTTTTCTGTCTCCCGTTGACCGGGTTCTAAGGCGGAGACTACTGTATTATTATAATTGCTGTTATTACTGTTGTTTTTATTGTTTATTTAAAGATAAGATCTGGGGTATTTTTTTATAGAATGACTCCCGTCTCAGATGACCCGGGGGGCGGGGCGTGACGATCTAGTCTGTTGTATCAATGGGCGGTAGTCAGATTAACTAATCAGGCGAAAAGGGGCTGGGGTAGCTGTAATCTCGGTGGCCATTGTCACAAATGGGGTGGTAATTGACGCCATCGATTGGAGACGGGAGTGGTTCTATGAAATTACCAGATCTGGTTTACAAGATTTTTAAAAATAATTACAATGCACAAGGCTTCTCTGAACTGCTTCTTCCTCCACTCAGCAGATTTACTGTGCTTTGGTTTTTTCACTCTCACTGATTACAAAAATGTTATCATAATTATGAGCTGCAAGCTTGACCCTGTAACTGTTAGGGCACTAGCTGGCAAAGACAAAATTAGCCTGATCGGTGCTCCAGCGTAACACGCATGTATAATGTTGGTTCTGTACCTGCACTGTATAACAATGGTATGAGAGTTGATTTAGACAGAATTGCCGCCAAGGATAAAGGAATACGATGCTGTAAATTTCATTAAATTTATCGTTTTACATTTTACAACTAGTTTACCAGCCTAACTACTATACAAACCTGATGAGAGCTAAGCAAATTTATCTTTATATTAGTTTTATTACTATGGGAAGCAATATTAAGCCTTCTGCTAAATATATTATAAATTCATTCTTTATTCTTGTCTGGAACTGTATCCAGGTTTCCTCTGTCAGATCCTGAGCGGTTACAAATATGGATCAATTGTGTATCTCGCCACGAAAAAAATGGAAAACCCTGGCAACCAACACCTAATTCCAGGGTTTGCAGTGATCATTTTCGCCCAGAAGACTATGAGATCGACACCCAGAGAAAAACTCTCCGTCAGACAGCTATTCCATCTATCTTCCCTTATCCTGTACACAAGCAGCCAGTGCGTAAAACACATAGAAAGTCTCCCAAGAAATGCGATTTTCACCATGTGGAAACCAGTAGCAGTGCTGGCGCCCAAAATGTGAATATTCCAATGAAATCTGCTAAATTATCTCTCTTTCTCTCTCTCTCTCTCCCCCTCCCTCCTGCCCTCTCTCTGTCTCTCTCTCCCTGTCTGTCTCTTTCTCTCTCTCTCTTTCTGTCTCTCTCTCTGTCTTTCTCTCTCTCTCTCTCTCTGTCTTTCTCTCTCTCTCTCTCTCTCCAATTCATGTTTGTAATGATAAATTGATAGGTAAGAATTATGATATAGAGGCTACAGGTTATTAATTGTGAATAAAAAGACGCGAAGGAACCTGAAGAAACACACGTTAGGTAAAGCCCAGTGCATAGCAAGGAGCCTCTTCGAGTTCGACCCCCAGAGCATGGCGGTACAGCCACTGTGTCTGACGTGCTTGGCTCTCTCTCGTTTGTGAGCCATGCACTCTAGTATTATAAGCTCCTTGGCACTGAGCATATCAAGAAATGCAGAGAAAACGCTGCACTTGAGGCCTTTGTAAGAGCGATACGCTTTACCAAACCTCCCTGAGTTCCATAATGACATCAACATTTCACCCATCAAGCAACCAATGAAAAAAGCACAGAGCACAGAGATTCACAAAACATGGACATGCATTGCGCAAACTGTGGTAGTGCTGTCTCAAGGATTGCAAAGATGTAAATTCATAAATCATATTCTGGTCAGTGACGCCAACTTTTTATTATACTGGTGTGTAGCGTCCCACTAGTTGAACGATCGATATTTTTCTTCCCCCTGCATGACGCGTCTCACTCGGCGACCTTCCTTCCCCCCCCCCCCCCTCTCGTCAGCAAGGCCGGTATTTCCCTTTGATGTCGCTGTGTGGCTTGTTTGTCTCACTGTAGAAAATCTAGAGCGTCTGGAAGATTCTGCGGTGTCCGAGATTACGCTAGGTCGACCTTGAGTGATGTAAGGCTGTGACGTGTCTGTGTACGATTGGGTGGCCTGTATGTGTCCCGAACGATCTAGGTCTGTCTCGTGCTTATGGGGCGGTAAAGCCGCTTCCTGAACGTTCCTGGACAGAATATATATAAGGAGGGCCAGGCGAGCAGTAGGTGTGCAAATCGTGGGTGAAAATCGTAGGTGTGTACATCCAGTTGTAGTAGAAGTGTAGTGCCTTCCCTGATAGGTGTAAGTAACTTGTGGATATCAGCTCGTGTTTACAGTTATTAAAGTTAGTGTTAATTGTTCATCGGATCCTGTTATTTATTTCTACAACAGTTCGAGACAGTTTCGTTTTTAAGGGGTAGACGATCAGTTCATCTGACTCTCCCCATCATAACGTGCTGAAATTTGCATCAACTGTTACATATTGGGGGCTCGTCCGGGATCCGATCAGATCAGAACAGATTCAATTCAGACCATCGAAGTGTTTCTAAAGTACAGTAAATTGTGTAAAGATCATCGAGGATATCCACAACATGTCAGAGGCTATTGGAAGGCTTGGCCAGGAAGCAGACGCCTTGGAGCTCACTGGGAAGGAGAGACAGGACTACATCCGCGAAGGCCTAAGGGAGGAAAGAGAGAGGCAAGAGCGCATGGAGCAACTGAAGATAGAGGCTCAACGAGAGGCTCAGGAGAAGGAGGCGGAACGACAGGCTCAGCTGCAAAGAGAAAAGATGAACCACGAGCTGGAGATGGAGAGGATCCGCCATCAGCGTGGAGGCGAGTCGACGCAGGGGACCAGCGACCACGCCAGTTCCAAGAGACCCAAGCTACCTGCATTTCAGGATGGGAAGGACGACCTTGATAGCTGGCTACTTCGTTTTGAGAGGTTTGCCGAGACGGCAGACTGGCCCAGATCCATCTGGACGACATCACTGTCTGCCCTGCTGACTGGGAGAGCTCTGGAGTGCTTCTGCCGATTGCCGATTGATGAGGCCAAGGACTACGACAAAGTCAAGGAAGCTTTGCAGAAGAGGTATAACCTGTCAGAGGACGGTTACAGACTCATGTTCAGACAAGGTAAGCCTGAAGATGGAGAAGATGTCGGGATGTTTCTTACTAGGATCAAGACTTACCTAGAGAGGTGGATAAAGCTATCAAAGACGGAGAAGACCTACGAAGGAGTGAGGGACCTGTTCGTTAGAGAGCAGTTCATGGATGTTTGCCCACCAGACCTTGCGACCCATGTGAGGGAGAGGAAGCCAAAGACGCTACAGGACGTCGCAGACTCAGCGGAGGCGTTCCTGGTAGCGAGGAACCGGACACTCAGAGGGAGCGCCAGACTGCAAAGCCGGCCAGTGCGACGGAGTCCCAACGGAGACAGAAGCCCACAGGTCTGCCATAGGTGCCAGAGGCCGGGACATAAGGCGACGGAGTGTCGTACCAAGATAAATGACAAAGGTGAGTTGAAATGTTACCTTTGTGGAAAGCCAGGCCACGTTCGGAGAATGTGTCCAGCCCAGAAGGATACGGGGCGAGGCAAGCCGAACAAGGCGGCGGCGGCCGTAATTATAGCGGCGGACGAGTCGTCGAGACAGGATGCGACGACGGCTGACACCAGCATCAACGTTCAAGCGGTAATGAAGGACGGGAAGCTCCAGTTAGCGGTGCCTGTTACGTGCGGAGGATGCAGTGACGGAAGGACCGTGGAGAAGCTGAAGTTACCAGTGATGAAGGGCTTGATTGGAAATCGAGCAGTAGACGTCCTAAGAGATACCGGCTGTGAAGGTGTAGTGGTGCGGCGATCACTGGTGGACGAACAGCTCACCGGTGGGAAGAAACTCCTCGCGAGGATCGATAACTCCTTGCTAGCGGCGGAGGAAGCCATCATCGACGTGAGAACGCCTTACCTGACGGGCAGAGTGACGGCACTGTGTCTCCCGGAGACCATCTGCGACCTAGTAGTCGGGAACGTGGACGGAGCGAAGGACCCGTACGACCCTGATACTGAGGTGATGGTAGGAGCGGTGACCACGAGGGCCCAGGAGAAGAGGAAGGACCAGTATACGTCGCTGAAGGTGCCGAGGGCAGAACGACACGCGGGAGTGGATAGGAAGGAACTCATCCGACTCCAGGAAGAAGACGAAGACCTCAAGAAGTTGGGGCAGAAGAAAATTCCGACCAACAGAGGCAACAAGTCCGTACACTTCGAGAGACACGGAGGTGTACTGTACCGGATTTATAGGGACATAAGACAGGCTACGATTACAAGACAAGTGGTACTACCCGAGAAACTGAGGGAGTATGTACTGAGCGTTGCCCATGATTCTATCGTCGGAGGACATCTCGGCGTGAAGAAGACGAAGGACAGGGTGATGAGCAACTTTTACTGGCCTGGTATCGAAGGTGACGTCGCGAGATACTGCCGCTCATGTGACATCTGCCAGAGGACAGTGAACAAGGGAACGACTCCTAAGGTGCATTTGCAGAGTATGCCAGTGGTAGACATCCCATTTAGGAGAGTGGCCGTGGACCTGGTAGGACCTATTGATCCCCCAAGTGAAGGCGGACATCGGTATATCCTGGTATACGTAGACTACGCTACTCGTTACCCTGAAGCGACCCCCTTGAAGAAGATTGACGCGGAGACAGTAGCAGAAGCCTTAGTAAATATCTACAGCCGTTTGGGTGTGCCCGAGGAGATCTTATCTGATCAAGGGACTCAATTCATGTCGGACGTCATGAAGGAAACGAACAGACTACTGGGAATTCGACAGTCGACCACCACAGTCTACCACCCTATGTGCAACGGGCTGGTGGAGCGATTTAGCGGCACACTGAAGAAGACATTGAGGCGACTGTGCGCGGAGCAACCTAAGCAGTGGCACCGATACATTAACCCGCTGCTCTTCGCGTATCGTGAAGTTCCCCAAGAATCGACAAAGTTCGCCCCATTCGAGTTACTGTATGGAAGAACGGTGAGAGGACCGATGCACATCTTGCGAAAATTATGGACCAAGGACGTAGAGGAGCCGGAGATAAAGACCAGTTACCAGTACGTCATGGAACTACGCGAGCGGCTGGAGGACACGTGGAAGTTAGCGACGGAAGAGCTCTCAAAGGCACAAGGTAGACAGAAAACCTACTACGACCGGAAGGCTCGAGAGAGGAAGTTCCGCCCTGGCGACGAAGTTTTAGTACTGCTGCCGACAAACGCCAACAAGCTCTTAGTCCAGTGGAAGGGACCATACAAGATAGTCTCGGTTGTCGGTGTCAACGACTACAAAGTCAAGATGGGTGTGAAAGAGAAGACATTGCACGCTAACCTTCTCAAGAGGTATATCCCCAGGACTACACCAGCGACGACGCAAGCAGCGGCGGCGGCAATGGGACCGGCATCTGTCGTGACCGAGATGTGTGAGATGAACGACGGCAGGAGCGACACCACACCTGGAGATGTCGACGCTATGATGGACGACGACGGTGATGGTGCTGGGACTATGCTGGCAGAGGACGACGTGATGGACGAGAGTCAACCTGTGGAGTCAGCTGGCATGACAGTCATCGAGGACTGCGACCTGGAAGGCGACAACGGTGGAATGACGGAGGACCTTGCCGACCTAGGGAGCTGGGACCAGAAGGAAGGCTACGAAGATGTCCAATATGGAACGCAGCTGACGCCGGAACAACGTCAACAACTCGGCGACGTGGTGAAGGAGTATCAACGCATCTTCACCAATCTCCCCGGATGTTGCCAGTTAGACGAACATCGCATCGACCTGACATCAGAGGTACCTGTTCGGCAACAACCATATCCGGTGCCCTATGCTATGCGCGACTCCTTGAAGGAGGAGCTCAGTACCATGGAAAGGTTGGGCATCATACGCAGGAGCTCATCAGCTTATGCTTCACCGGTTGTTGTCGTCAAGAAGAAGGATGGATCCAATCGAGTCTGCATCGACTACAGGAGGCTGAACAAGATCACTGTGTTCGACCCTCATCCGACAGCAGCCCCATCGGAGGTGTTCCAGAGTCTGTCGAGAGGAAGAATATTCTCTCGGATCGACTTGAGCAAGGGATACTGGCAAGTGCGAGTCCTGGAACAAGACATTCCCAAGACAGCGTTCGTCACCATGGGCGAACATTACGAATTCACCCGGATGCCCTTCGGGATGATGAACTCAGGAGCTACACTGAACAGGATCGTGAAGCCATTGATCCAGGGACTGAACAATGTGACAGCGTATGTGGACGACCTGCTGATCCATACAGAGACATTCGACGAGCATGTGAAGGCTCTCAAGGAATTGCTGCAGAGGATGGACCAGGCTGGATTAACTGCAAGACCATCCAAGTGCCTGATTGGCACGTCTGAAGTGGACTTTGTTGGACACTCAGTGGGAAAGGGTATGATTGGCTTGTTAGAAGAAAATGTGTGTAAGGTGCGGGATGCACCCAGACCCACCACTAAAAAGGAGGTGAAAGCATTTTTAGGACTGGTGGGATATTACCAAGAATTTGTACCTAACTTTGCAGCGATTGCAGCACCACTGTCTGATTTGCTTAGAAAGGGTCAGCCCAATATAGTTCAGTGGGAAGAAGTGCAGGAGAAAGCGTACACTTCTCTGAAGAATGCTATTGTTTCCAAACCCGTCTTATGTTTGCCAGATTTTTCAAAAGAATTTGTCTTAGCAACTGATGCATCAGATCGCGGGTTGGGTGCTGCTCTTATGCAGGAATATGAGGGAAAGTTGTATCCTGTGGCATATGCCAGTCGTAAGCTATTGCCTCGAGAGACGAAATATTCAGTCTCAGAGCGAGAATGCCTAGCCATCGTTTGGGCCGTAAAGAAGTTTACTTTGTACTTGTATGGTAAGGAGTTTGTGCTCCAGACTGACCATAGGTCGTTAGAGTATTTGAATTCTGCTAGATTTGACAGCCCAAAGCTATTACGATGGAGTCTATTTTTACAGTCATATAGATTCAGGATTAGGTATGTCAAGGGCAAGGAAAATGTCGGCGCCGACTTCCTAAGTAGAGTGTTTTGAATAGTACAAGTTCAGTGAGATGTATTGTAACCCAGAGTTTTGCCTGTTGGATATGTTTCTGGGATGACTGTATTGTACTGTAATGTATATCTGACTGAGTATTGAATTATTGGCCGGCAGAGAGCCACTATGTATTAGTCATATTTTGATGTTTTCATTATTTGTCACCAATGGGACAATGTAATCTTGAAGAATGTAACCCAAATGGGAACTGCGAGCAAGCAGTGATTTTGTATGTTGCATTTATGTAATTTACGAGTGGCCTAAGCTTAGGCGGTATTGGTATTGCTTCGTTTGATCTGATATGATGAAGTTAGACCCTGATCAGTGGTCGATATGTGTTGGTATTTTTGCCATTATATCTATGAGTTTATGCATTTGGTTTTTAGGACAATCATTGTTATGCATAACGTTTATGTGCTATGGTTCGTGCGCGAAGCATTTTGTACTCGATGGCCATCGTTTCACCATGGTATGATTTGTAATAGTATCATTGACCATCGTTTCACCACAGTGGTGGTATTGTATTGTTTATAATAGTAGGTCTACTGTTGACCAGATTTTGTAATGGTACTGCAGTGATATTGTAATGAGGTTGTATTAGTGTTATAAGGATACTATGGTTATTGTATTGTACTTAGGATATTGGGAAGGCACCTAGTACAGCATTAGCAATGTCTATTGTAAGATTGGAGACGGTACGTATTTTATGATAGTGTAGACGCTTTATGATGTAGATAGTTGAAGAATGTTCAACTTAAATTGGGGAGTTGTGTAGCGTCCCACTAGTTGAACGATCGATATTTTTCTTCCCCCTGCATGACGCGTCTCACTCAGCGACCTTCCTCCCCCCCCCCCCCCCCCTCGCCAGCAAGGCCGGTATTTCCCTTTGATGTCGCTGTGTGGCTTGTTTGTCTCACTGTAGAAAATCTAGAGCGTCTGGAAGATTCTGCGGTGTCCGAGATTACGCTAGGTCGACCTTGAGTGATGTAAGGCTGTGACGTGTCTGTGTACGATTGGGTGGCCTGTATGTGTCCCGAACGATCTAGGTCTGTCTCGTGCTTATGGGGCGGTAAAGCCGCTTCCTGAACGTTCCTGGACAGAATATATATAAGGAGGGCCAGGCGAGCAGTAGGTGTGCAAATCGTGGGTGAAAATCGTAAGGTGCAAATCGTAGGTGTGTACATCCAGTTGTAGTAGAAGTGTAGTGCCTTCCCTGATAGGTGTAAGTAACTTGTGGATATCAGCTCGTGTTTACAGTTATTAAAGTTAGTGTTAATTGTTCATCGGATCCTGTTATTTATTTCTACAACAGTTCGAGACAGTTTCGTTTTTAAGGGGTAGACGGTCAGTTCATCTGACTCTCCCCATCATAACGTGCTGAAATTTGCATCAACTGTTACATGGTGTACCCACTGTTGCAAAAACCAAAATCCCATTTACAGTCGAGCACGGAAAACTCAAGTTCTTCGGGGTGGCTTCATCTAGTTCGAGTTCACTGAATTTCGAGGAATACATGAAGCATTAATCACGAAATATTGTTATTGTATGTTCAAAGAAAATAATAGTTAATACAGTTTCTGGCATTCGTTTTTTATTTTTCTACTTCTAGGCTACCTGGATCACACTCGCAGCAGGAAAACTGGTTCGACGAATCCGTGTCACAGTTCGAACTACAAAATATAGAGAAATAAATTCCTGACCTAGGTCTTTGTTTGTGGGATTTGTGATTTCGACTTAGGTGTTTTCGAGTTTCTTGTGCTCGGCTGTAATTTATTTTTGAGCTGAAAATTTTAAAAAACTGATTAAAAATGATTATAAAAAACTGATGAAAACACCCCATTCTGCCATTCGCTTCAATCTTTTCCTTTCATTCAGCTGTTGTTGTTCCTCCGAGGTTGCCATCTGTCGCCACAAAAAGGTAGATCAGATTTGATTTCCCATGTGGTTCTCATGATATCATGGTAATTGATGCAGACAATATAATGCCAGTATGCACTTGATTGGAAGGTGTAACGGAGACATTACTGTGTCTAGATACGATTGACTTGCTGAGTTTTAAATTTAGCCCACAGGTTTCCTTGTCAGTGAATGTCATGATGGCACAGAATCATGGGAAGCCGGTATTGGTACTCCAAGCTGGTAGCGGATAAAAAAAAAAAAGGCCAACTGCGTCATTGTTGACCGGATGACAGGCCCTCACCGTTTCACACTTGTGCCACTGTTATGACTGCAAGAAGATTAATTTTACAGTAAACATTCGTCATTTTACAATTACTTAATCATCTCTCTTCATCATGCCTTAATATCAGTCATTCTTCCCAACATAGATTGTGTAATCTTTTGTAGCGTTGTAAGCCAAAAATGGCTATAAAGACTAAATGTTAGTATTTTCCACTACAGAAGTCACCGGGTCTAAAAGGCCTGCATGGTATGCCTAGGGTGAAAAATATGATGTTTTTTATTACAATGAAAAGTCATTTGGGTTGAAAGGCCTGCAACGTACGCGAATAGGGAAAATAGCCATGTACGGATGGAGTTGAGGGATAGAGCAAATGAGAGGTGGAGTCTCGAAAAGATAAGCTGTGATTAGTTGGTGAGATAAACCAAGTCTTTCCACTAGGAAATTAATGTAACAGGGCATGTGTAGTGACAGAGTTCGTGTGGAAATTTCCGCTAGCGTATGTGCAAATGGACACTACTGGCTAACGATGTTTACTTCCAATGTATTCATAATAAGCTTTGTGTCAACGATTTCAAGTGAATTGTATGACATTTCATCTTTCAAAATGACTAAGACATTTGCTTTTGGAGCAAAACGTAGGTACAGGAAGCCTAGAGGTCGACATGCAAAGATTACAGTAAATATTCGTCATTTTACAATTACTTCATCATCTCTCTTCAGAATGCCTTAATATTGGTCATTCTTCCCAATACAAATCGTGTAATCTTTCAGAGTGTTGTAAGGCCAAAATGGCCGTAGACAATATTTTCCACTATAATAGAAGTCAAAGGATAGAAAAGACCCACATCGTATGCCTAAGGTGAAAAATAAGATGTCTTCTTCATTGCAATGAACCTGCTGATGATGTGGAGGCTGTCACTTTAAACTTTACAATGCATGCATTTTCGCAAACCTTCATTTTGACAAGTCCTATTTTTATTTTCTTAAGCTTTTCTTTGTGCACCTACAGCCTTGCAATGTGGCACACTTCTTCTTCATTCAAAACTACAAACAACTGGCTATTTAATATTTCCAGCGTGTTAAAATTTTATGTTAAAATTTATTTTTTTAAATTTCAGCAAACCCTAAAATTTTGGTTCTGAACAAATGCTCCATCTTTGAGGAGCTCCTTTGGATAAATACATGTCTTCTGTACATGTGTGGCATAGCCAATTGTTTAATTTCATGTCTTATGATAATGTTGCAGCTGAGAAAGCTTATTTATGTTGAAAACCTTTGAAATGATTAAGAATTTACTGAAAAGTTCAAGATCTTTGCTGTTTCTATAGCAATGGAAGGCTTTTAAAAAAAATTCAAAACAAAGATCTAGATCTCTCATTTCATGCAACAATACCATAGGAGTATTTGCTTCATGTGCCGAAAATTAAAAAAAGATTTTTACCATGGAGCGCCCCCCCAAACAACAAAAAGACTATTTCTTACAACCTGATCCTTAATTCATGCCACTGCATCCCTTCAATAAGAAGATTTAAATCGTAACCTTATCAAACAGTGTATCAATCATTTTTCTTTACACTTACAGGCTATGGAGAACTTGCATCAGGCAAACACAAGTATGGAACATAGTGGTGAATCAGACAGTTCACAACCTCCAGGTAAAAAGGGGCAGCTGTCATGGAGACTGTTCTACAAAGCAATTGTTCTGTCTCTGCTTAAGTCACTGTTAAGTCACGCATATTTTTGTGTGGTAAAGTCGTGTGTATTGTTTGTTCAGTGCAAGAAGTGATAATCTCGATCTAACAAAGAAAGAGGTAATCACTTCTTGCACCAAAGTGACGATGTTATATTGTGTGAAGACACCACAAGTTTTATAAATTCACACCTGGAGTAAGTAACAAAGATCATAGGGGTGTAAATCTTTCAGATTTTTTCATTTTGTTGAAGTTTGAGGGAAAATTCCTAGATCTAGAGCTAAATCTATCCTTATTTTTAGTTATTTCAGGTTGTTTTTGTTTTCTGTATTCACTGATAATATATTTTTTCAACAGTAACAAATTGAAACCTAAAAACTACGAATAAAAACAGTTAATTTCACAACTAAATTAATAATATTGTCACGACACTGGTTTGCTATTTGTACGACGAATTTTCAGAGAAAAATTCTCTAACAGACGAGTTTCCTTCATATCGTTAATCCGAGAATCTCCGAGGTTTCAAAGAAAATTTCTCTCACCCACGAAAATAGCCTAGGCCTAGCCAAGCGAGGAAATAGATGCAAGGCAAGGGAAGTAACTCTTATTGTTTTTAGTTGTAAACAACATCATGGCGTCATGTTCCCTATGCGGCCCCTTGCATTTCATTTTCAGAGAATTTTTTCAAACGTCATTTACACCTTTGGTAACCTTGTGATGATGATGATGATGATGATGTTCATCCATTGTTCTCGATGATGACCATGACTTCATCTTCTTTTGGTTTGTGCAGTGTCTTCTAAGGTGGCTGATAAGTCCAATCTGGGCACGGAACTGTCTGCCACATATTGTGCACTTCAGGCTGGTGGGTTGCTGGGAAGAATAGCTGGCTGCTTTTGCTTTCCATGCTGCCCTTTTGCTTTCAGTGGATGCCTTGCAGTGTTGTTCAGTTCACTTTGCCCCTTTCTTTTAACAGGCTGCGCCATGTTGATTGGTCTGAGGGTTTCCCAGATCTCAACAGGAATGTCCAAACTCTTTAGGGTTGTCTTGAGGCTGTCATTGAAGCAAAGTTTGGGTCGTCTGAGTTGGTGTAGTCCTTCCAGCAGTTCTCCATAGAGAGTAACCATGGTGGTGCGCTCTTAAACCTTGTGACATTAATTATTCACCAGTGTCAAAAGATGGGATCTACAATAGATTTTTGTCTAGCAAGACTGTGTGTGCTGCTTTGATGTGTAAGAAAGTCTCTGAAACTATATTGTTGGTTCAGGATAAGAATCATTATCTCCATTGTCACAAGTAGGGAGATCTTTACTCCCTGCACTGAACTGATGATATGAAGGTTATTTATTGCTTGCTTGTCAAATGACAGGGAAAAAAGACTTGTAAAACCTAACTCTGAAACTATGGAAAACCTAATTCTGTTTCTTATATTTTTCATCAGATGATGATCAAAAGCCGAGGGAAACTCCACAGAAAAGGGGTATGTGCAACAACAGTATGATAATGAATGTGCCCCCTCCTCCCCCCGTCTCCAGCCCCCTTATGAGTGTCAATGGCATCCAATTATTTTTTTTAAAAAGGTGGGGTGAGAATTAACTTTCCTTACATTTATGATATGTTTAGTACAGCAGCTTCTCAGACTTACAAATTCAAAGTAAAACCATAGACCAGATAGTGCAGTGATTGATGAGGAAATGACTTGGTGCTCAGAGAAGGCAGTGAAACCATATAAGTTATTTTTTGTGTTTTTTTGGTATTCACCTTTTTGTTATTTGACCTTCAGGAAAGAAACGCGGCAGGAAAGATGATGTCTTTGACTACCTGTGTATGAGAGAGGAGAATAAGGCAAGAGAGAGGAAAGAAGAGAAAGAGCTCCGGCAACAAGAAATGGAGCACATGAGGGACCATAATAAAGCTGTGACGGAGATGCTAATACAGTACAATAAAATGTAAACGAAGATAAGGTTATGATGATAATTAGAGAAAAAAAAAATGTATGAAGTGATGATTATTTTTATTATTTCTTGTTGTGTTTTCTTTTTCTATAAGAATATGTTTCACAGATCTGCCAGCTGTCCTTTATTTATAGTGCACTTTTTCAAACTCTAAAATTATTTTATACTGGCCTTTTGCCACTGGATTTTTATTTGTGAAATTTTAATTGATCAAGTTCTGAGAAGCAAACTACAGTGAAGCACCAAAAAATTGTGAAAAGTGTAAGCTGGCTGTTACATTGCCGGAGCACCATTGAAGCCAAACCCGAACTTGCAAACTGGTTCTGTATAAAGCTAGCTTATTCCATTACTTTTCATCTCAAACGGTTCCGCTGTTTTTTCTTTCAGAAAGTGAGAATAAGGCCTCTTATCTTACCAAATTATGGTAGTAAAGATACAGTATCAAGGAATAATGAAGGCTTACATGAACACTTTTATATAATACTGTTTGCAACTCTTATTAATGTCAATACATGTCCTTTCATCAGGAATAGAAGTGATGGTTGATAATTTTGGTTGCATTTCATTTCAGAATTACAGAGTGCAAATTGACGGTTGATGTAATTCTACCAGCTGCAGGGTCAAGTGAACGAATGAAGCTTCCAGTTGCCAAGCAGTATCTCAAAGTTTTAGGGAAACATATCATTGCCTACACAGTGGATTGTTTTCGGAGGTAAGTGCAGTACAGCAAAGTCTGCTTAGTATAAATTTACAGGGACCAGACATTTGTGTTTTAGCATAAGCAGCATCTACCCAGTATCCAGAGAGTAGGTATGTAATGAGAGGAATCATTATTGGTCAGTTGCACTGGTAGGCATGGGAGACGTGAAACCACTTCTAGCATTGAGCAGGAAGTAGGTCACAGCAGTAAAAACTGCTTGTTTGTTCATTTTCAGTGGGAGATAAAGCTTACAGATGGCTTTAAACAGACCACAATAAGTAGATCTGCACACTTTCTATGGTGCAGTTTGTAACAAATCCCAGACTGGGAGATGTACTGATTATGACAGGACAACAATCACGAACAGACAAGTATAACACTCAACAGAACAACCAAACAGTCTCACACATTTATTATACATAAAGATAAAGATATATGTGCAATTACATACATTACATTATTCAATTCAAATACCATCCAATGGTCATTTTTCCCAACATTCATTCTATCTCCGGGTCCACAACCCCGATAGTAACTTTCTAAAATAGACTCCGGCCTCAGCCTCACATCAAGGTATGTACTACTTGCGGGCCTATCTTACTGGCTCCTGCTCAACCTAATCTCAATATCTTAATTTCACCTCAATATCTCAATATCACCTCAATATCGTAATATCACCTCAATAACTTAATATCACATTAATATCTCAATTCATAACGTCCCTGTCTGTGGCCAGACTGCCACAAATAATGTGCCCTCACTGTCCTGCGTGACAGCTTTGCTCAAGCTGGCCTGTGGGTAGCCTTCTGCTCAACCCCTGCATCTCCTTATGCTGGCCTATCCCCTGCACCAGTCTCTCCCCCACGGGTAGCCTCACGGCCCGACCCCGGCACCTATAAGAATAACATTACATCTCTATAACACCATACAATTACTATCCACTTCACCACTCATTACGAACCATCAAGCGTACACACAACCGTCCACATTTCACTCACCACACATCTGCACTTCTCTACGGTAACACACCTCTACCGTATTACACAGTACTCAGACTCGCTACGAATCCATGATCCTAACTTACATCTATCGCTCATTGCGCACATCTCTATACACAGTAATCAATGACTTTCACATTCCTCACATATAACTTATTTACATCATGGTCATAGGAGAATATAGTACATCAATCATCATAATCATCAATCATAGTTCAACCTACCAGTCATCACTGGAAAACACACAATCTCCCGACTGCTTTCTTCACGTCTGTCCCCTTGGACTTCTTAACTTGCAGTGACTTGTAGTACACCGATCTCGCCTCATCCAAACCCCCCAACTCACAACATTCCATGCTTTCTATTAATTGTGGGCCGTGAGTTAATCTTACTCTACCCCCTTCTCCCCGTAACTATTGATCCTCGCTCACTCGCTCGTGACACAGTTGTCCTTTTCCAGTTTTGTTTACTGCAGTGACCTAGTTTCGTG
Source organism: Onchidella celtica (assembly GCA_963931925.1). NCBI lineage: Eukaryota > Metazoa > Mollusca > Gastropoda > Systellommatophora > Onchidiidae > Onchidella > Onchidella celtica. The sequence continues at coordinate 19,438,447 of OZ007582.1, forward strand.
AGTTGGCAGAAGTGATATGTCTTTCTTAATGTATATCTTAGGTTTATCTTAACAGTGTCTCAGGGAGTAATAGTAAGACTAATAGCAGTTTTCTTGTTGCTCTTGCTCGTCATTGTTTATATGTCATTTAAAGCTGGCAGCCAGCAGTATGGTATTGGTATGTTGCAATGGACGATGTAATGGGCTAGTGCTAAGGTGGCATACCCAATCACTGTGTGTGGTGAGGTAGAATTAGCCAAGGTAGTAGAAGAGAAGGCCATGGATCTGTTTGAACTTGGCATTCTGTGGTTTATTTTGAATCATACTTGCAGCAGTAGGGTTTATTTAGTCTGTCTTTTGTGATTGATGATAAAGAAGGGAAAAAATGGGGAATGTGAGATTTGTTAATTTAAAAAGAGCTTTTTACTCAAACATGCTTATCTAAAGCAGACACCACTAGAATCATCACATTTCAACTGGTAAATATGTCACAGTGACATATAGCATAGTTCCCATTCTTTTCTTATACTTGAATGATGAACCATAACCATAATTATCTTGCAGGTTTTCATGGGTTCGTCACATTGTTGTTGTGGTAAACCCTGGTCAGCTGGAATTTGCCAGGCAGTTGTTGGACAGTTATGGCTTTAACCAAGTGAAATTGTGTGT